>CM060972.1:14457404-14814904 GCA_030765045.1 Tenodera sinensis
TACGAGACCAGGTCGTGAAACGTCTTAGACCAAGTCGTGAAGCCCCCGAGACCAAGTCATAAAACTTCAAATTTTAAGTCACATTTTAAGAAATTTAAAAAAAAAAAAAAATAAATAAATAAAAACTTCGAAAAACGCAAATTTTTAAAATTTCAAAACTTGAAAACAACTCAAATTTTTGAAAAATTCTTAAATGTTAATAAAACTCCAAATTTTGACCAAAAAATCCAAATTTTGAAAAAAATTCCTAGCTATGAAAAAATTTCCAATTTTGAAGCAGTTCATAATTTTCAAAACGAGAAGTCAAATGTCCGAAATAAGTCGTCAAACGTCTGAGACCAAGTCGTGAAGCGCCCGAGACTAAGTCGTGAAAATTCAAATTTTAAAAGTCACATTTAAGAAATTTCAAATTTTGAAAAGAATTCAAAATTTTTAAAAATTCTAACATGTTAATAACATTCCATATTTTGACTACGAATCCACATACTAAAAATTCCAAATTTTTAAACAAATATAAATTTCGTAAAAATTCCTAATTTTGGAAAAATTAAAAATTTTCCAAAAATTCAAAATGTTGGAAAATTTCGAAATTATCAAAAAATTCTATATTTTGAAAAAATATAAAATGTTGAAGCAGTTCATAATTTTCAAAACGAGATGTCAACTGTCCGAGACCAAGTCACACGTCCGAAACCAAGTCGTCAAACGTCCGAAACCAAGTCGTGAAACGTCCAAGACCAAGTCGTGAAAAGTCCGAGGCCAGGCCGTGAAACGACCAAGACGAAGTCGTGAAACGTCCCCGGCCAAGTCGTGAAACGTCCAAGACCAAGTCGTGAAACGTCCGAGACCAAGTCGTGAAACGTCCGAGACCAAGTCGTGAAACGTCCGAGGCCAAGTCGTGAAACGTCCGAGACCAAGGCGTCAAACGTTCGAGAGCAAGTCGTCGAAAGTACGAGACCAGGTCGTGAAACGTCTTAGACCAAGTCGAGAAACTTAAATTTTAAAAGCCACCTTTAAGAAATTTAAAAAAAATTAACTTCAAATATGGAAATTTTGAAAATTTAAAATTTTGAAAAGAATTCAAAATTTTGAAAAATTCTTAAATGTTAATAAAACTCCAAATTTTGACAAAAAATCCAAATTTTCAAAAAATTTCCTAGCTTTGAAAAAATTTCCAATTTTGAAGCAGTTCATTATTTTCAAAACGAGAAGTCAAATGTCCGAGACTAGTCGTCAAACCTCTGAGACGAAGTCGTGAAGCATCGGAGACCAAGTCGTGAAAATTCAAATTTTAAAAGTCACATTTAAGAAATTTCAAATTTTGAAAAGAATTCAAAATTCTTAAAAATTCTAACATGTTAATAACATTCCATATTTTGCCTACAAATCCACATATTGAAAAATTCCAAATTTTGAAAAAATTATAAATTTCGATAAAACTCCACATTTTTGGAAACATTCGAAATTCTCCAAAAATTCCAAATCTTGGAAAAATTCGAAATTCTCAAAAACGTCTATATTTGAAAAAATTTAAAATTTTGAAGCAGTTCATAATTTTCAAAACGAGAAGTCAAACGTTCGAGACCAAGTCGTCAAACGACCGAGACGAAGTCGTGAAACGACCGAGACGAAGTCGTCAAACGTCCGAGACCAAGTCGTCAAAAGTCCGAGACCAAGTCGTCAAAAGTCCGAGACCAAGTCGTCAAAAGTCCGAGACCAAGTCGTGAAACGTCCGAGTCCAAGTCGTGAAACGTCCGAGACCAAGTCGTCAAACGTGCGAGACCAAGTCGTCAAACGTGCGAGACCAAGTCGTGAAACGTCCGAAGCCAAGTCGTGAAACGTCCGAAGCCAAATCGTGAAACGTGCGAGACCAAGTCGTTAAACGTCCGAGACCAAATCGTGAAGCGTCTGACATGAAGTCGTTAAACGTCCGAGACCAAGTCGTAAAACGTCCGAAGCCAAGTCGTGAAACGTGCGAGACCAAGTCGTGAAGCGTCCGAAGCCAACTCGTGAAACGTCGGAGATCAAGTCGTGAAACGTCCGAGACCAAGTCGTCAAACGTCCGAGACCAAGTCGTCAAACGTCCGAGACCAAGTCGTGAAACGTCCGAGACCAAGTCGTGAAACGTCCGAGACCAAGTCTTCAAACGTCCGACACCAAGTCATCAAACGTCCGACAACAAGTCGTCAAACATCCGAGTCCAAGTGGTGAAACGTCCGACACGAAGTCGTCAAACGTCCGAGACGAAAGTGTGAGACGGCAGACACCAAGTCGTGAAATGTCTGTGACCAAGTTGTGAAACATCCGTGAGCAAGTCGTGAAACATCGGAGACCAAGTCCTCAAACGTCTGACACAAAGTCCTGATACGTCCGAGACCAAGTAGTCAAACGTGCGAGACCAAATCTTCAAACGTCCGAGACCAAGCCGTGAAACGACCGACACCATGTCGTCAAACGTCCAAGACCAAGTCGTCAAACGTGCGAGACCAAGTCGTGATACGTCCGGGACAAAGTCGTGAAACGTCCGAGGCAAAGCCGTGAAACATCCGAGACTAAGTCCTTAAACGTCTGACACAAAGTCCTGATAAGTCCGGGACCAAGTGGTCAAACTTCCGAGACCAAGTCGTCAAACGTCGGAGACCAAGTCGTCAAACGTCCAAGACCATGTCGACAAACGTCCGAGACCAAGTCGTGAAACGTCCGAGACCAAGTCGTGAAACGTCCGAGACCAAGTCGTGAAACGTCCGAGACCAAGTCGTGAAACGTCCGAGACCAAGTCGTGAAACGTCCGTGACCAAGCCGTGAAACGACCGAGACCAAGTCGTCAAAAGTCCATGACCAAGTCATCAAAAGTGCGAGACCAAGTAGTGAAACGTCCGAGACTAAGTTGTGAAACGTCCGAGGCCAAGACGTGAAACGGCCGAGACGAAGTCGTCAAACGTCCGAGACCAAGTCGTCAAACGTCCGAGACAAAGTCGTCAAACGTCCGAGACCGAGTCGTCAAACGTCCGAGACCAAGTCGTGAAACATGCGAGAGCAAGTCGTCAAACGTCCGAGACCAAGTCGTTAAACATGCTAGAGCAAGTCGTCAAACGTCCGAGACCAAGTCGTGAAACATGCTAGACCAAGTCGTCAAACGTCCGAGAGCAAATCGTCAAACGACCGAGACGAAGTCCTCAAACGTCCGACACCAAGTCGTCAAAAGTCCGAGACCAAGTTGTCAAAAGTCAGAGACCAAGTCGTCAAACGTCCGAGACAAAGTCGTCAAACATGCGAGACCAAGTCGTCAAACGTCAGAGACCAAGTCGTGAAACCTGCTAGACCATGTCGTCAAACGTACGAGACCAAGTGGTGAAACATGCTAGACCAAGTCGTCAAATGTACGAGAGCAAGTCGTCAAACGACCGAGACTAAGTCGTCAAACGCCCGAGACCAAGTCCTCAAAAGTCCGAAACCAAGTCGTCAAACGTACGAGACCAAGTCGTCAAACGTCCGAGACCAAGTCGTGAAACGACCGAGACGAAGTCGTCAAACGTCCGAGACCAAGTCGTCAAAAGTCCGAGACCAAGTAGTCAAAAGTCCGAGATCAAGTCGTCAAACGTCCGAGACAAATTCGTCAAACGTGCGAGACCAAGTCGTCAAACGTGAGAGACCAAGTCGTCAAACGTCCGAGACCAAGTCGTCAAACATCCGAGACCAAGTCGTGAAACGTCCGAAGCCAAGTCGTGAAACGTCCGAAGCCAAGTCGTGAAACGTGCGAGACCAAGTCGTCAAACGTCCGAGACCAAGTCGTCAAACGTCCGAGACCTAGTCGTGATACATCCGAAACCCAGTCGTCAAGCGTCGGACACGAAGTCGTTAAACGTCCGAGACCAAGTCGTAAAACGTCCGAAGCCAAGTCGTGGAACGTGCGAGACCAAGTCGTGAAGCGTGCGAAGCCAAATCGTGAAACGTCGGACACCAAGTCGTGAAACGTCCGAGACCAAGTCGTGAAACGTACGAAGCCAAGTCGTGAAACGTGCGAGACCAAGTCGTGAAACGTCCGACACCAAGTCGTCAAACGTCCGAGACCAAGTCGTGAAACGTCCGAGACCAAGTCGTGAAACGTCCGAGACCAAGTCTTCAAACGTCCGACACCAAGTCATCAAACATCCGACACCAAGTCTTCAAACGTCGGAGTCGTCAAACGCCCGAGACCAAGTCGTGAAACCTCCGAGACCAAGTCTTCAAACGTCCGACACCAATTCGTCAAACATCCGAGACCAAGTCTTCAAACGTCCGACACCAAGTCGTCAAACGTCCGAGACCAAGTCGTCAAACGTCCGAGACCAAGTCGTGAAACGTCCGAGACCAAGTCTTCAAACGTCCGACACCAAATCATCAAACGTCCGACAAGTCGTCAAACATCCGAGTCCAAGTCGTCAAACGTCCGAGACCAAGGTGTCAGACGGCACACACCAGGTCGTGACACGTCTGTGACCAAGTCGTTAAACGTCCGAGACCAAGTTGTGAACCATCCGTGACCAAGTCGTGAAACATCGGAAAGCAAGTCCTCAAACGTCTCACCCAAAGTCCTGATACGACCGAGACCAAATCGTCAAACGTCCGAGACCAAATCTTCAAACGTAGGAGACCAAGCCGTGAAACGACCGACACCATGTCGTCAAACGTCCAAGACCAAGTCGTCTAACGTGCGATACCAAGTCGTGAAACATCCGGGACCAAGTCGTGAAACGTCCGAGGCCAAGCCGTGAAACATCCGAGACTAAGTCCTTAAACGTCTGACACAAAGTCGTGATAACTCCGGGACCAAGTGGTCAAACTTCCGAGACCAAGACGTCAAACGTCGGACACCAAGTCGTCAAACGTCCGAGACAATGTCGTCAAACGTCCAAGACCATGTCCTATAACGTCCAAGAGCAAGTTGTCAAACGTCCTAGACAAAGTCGTGAAACGTCCGAGACCAAGTCGTGAAACGTCCGTGACCAAGCCGTGAAACGACCGAGACCAAGTCGTCAAAACTCCATGACCAAGTAATCAAAAGTGCGAGACCAAGTAGTGAAACGTCCGAGACCAAGACGTGAAACGACCGAGACGAAGTCAAACGTCCGAGACCAAGTCGTCAAACGTCCGAGACCAAGTCGTGAAACATGCGAGACCAAGTCGTCAAACGTCCGAGAGCAAGCCGTGAAACGACCGAGACGAAGTCGTCAAACGTCCAAGACCAAGTGGTCAAAAGTCCGAGACCAAGTCGTGAAACGTCCGAGACCAAGTCGTAAAGCGTGCGAGACCAAGTCGTGAAACGTCCGAGACCAAGCCGTGAAACGTGCGAGACCAAGTCGTAAAGCGTGCGAGACCACGTCGTAAAACGTGCGAGACCAAGCCGTCAAACGTGCGAGACCAAGTCCTCAAACGTGCGAGACCAAGTCGTCAAACGTGCGAACCCAAGCCGTCAAACGTGCGAGACCAAGTCGTCAAACGTGCGAGACCAAGTCGTCAAACGTGCGAGACCAAGTCGTCAAACGCATGAGACGAAGTCATCAAACGTGCGAAACCAAGTCCTCAAACGTCCGAGACCAAGCCGTGAAACGTCCGAACCGAAGTCCTCAAACGTCCGAGACCAAGCCGTGAAACGACCGAACCGAAGTCGTCAAACGTCCGAGACCAAGTCGTCAAACGTCCGAGACCAAGCCGTGAAACGACCGAGACGAAGTTGTCAAACGCCCAAGACCAAGTCGTCAAAAGTCCGAGACCAAGTCGTGAAACGTCCAAGACCAAGTCGTGAAAAGTCCGAGACCAGGCCGTGAAACGACCAAGACGAAGTCGTGAAACGTCCCCGGCCAAGTCGTGAAACGTCCGAGACCAAGTCGTGAAACGTCCGAGACCAAGTCGTGAAACGTCCGAGACCAATTCGTGAAACGTCCGAGGCCAAGTCGTGAAACGTCCGAGACCAAGGCGTCAAACGTTCGAGAGCAAGTCGTCGAAAGTAGGAGACCAGGTCGTGAAACGTCTTAGACAAAGTCGAGAAACTTAAATTCTAAAAGCCACCTTTAAGAAATTTAAAAAAAATTAACTTCAAATATGGAAATTTTGAACATTTAAAATTTTGAAAAGAATTCAAAATTTTGAAAAATTCTTAAATGTTAATAAAACTCCAAATTTTGACAAAAAATCCAAATTTTGAAAAAATTTCCTAGCTTTGAAAAAATTTCCAATTTTGAAGCAGTTCATTATTTTCAAAACGAGAAGTCAAATGTCCGAGACTAGTCGTCAAACCTCTGAGACGAACTCGTGAAGCATCCGAGACCAAGTCGTGAAAATTCAAATTTTAAAAGTCACATTTAAGAAATTTCAAATTTTGAAAAGAATTCAAAATTCTTAAAAATTCTAACATGTTAATAGCATTCCATATTTTGCCTACAAATCCAAATATTGAAAAATTCCAAATTTTGAAAAAATTATAAATTTCCATAAAACTCCACATTTTTGGAAACATTCGAAATTCTCCAAAAATTCCAAATCTTGGAAAAATTCGAAATTCTCAAAAACGTCTATATATTGAAAAAATTTAAAATTTTGAAGCAGTTCATAATTTTCAAAACGAGAAGTCAAACGTCCGAGACCAAGTCAAACGTTCGAGACCAAGTCGTCAAACGACCGAGACGAAGTCGTGAAACGACCGAGACGAAGTCGTCAAACGTCCGAGACCAAGTCGTCAAAAGTCCGAGACGAAGTCGTCAAAAGTCCGAGACCAAGTCGTCAAAAGTCCGAGACCAAGTAGTGAAACGTCCGAGTCCAAGTCGTGAAACGTCCGAGACCAAGTCGTCAAACGTGCGAGACCAAGTCGTGAAACGTCCGAAGCCAAGTCGTGAAACGTCCGAAGCCAAATCGTGAAACGTGCGAGACCAAGTCGTTAAACGTCCGAGACCAAGTCGTCAAACGTCCGAGACCTAGTCGTGATACATCCGAGACCAAATCGTGAAGCGTCTGACATGAAGTCGTTAAACGTCCGAGACCAAGTCGTAAAACGTCCGAAGCCAAGTCGTGAAACGTGCGAGACCAAGTCGTGCAGCGTCCGAAGCCAACTCGTGAAGCGTCGGAGATCAAGTCGTGAAACGTCCGAGACCAAGGTGTCAGACGGCACACACCAAGTCGTGACACGTCTGTGACCAAGTCGTCAAACGTGCGAGACCAAGTTGTGAACCATCCGTGACCAAGTCGTGAAACATCGGAGAGCAAGTCCTCAAACGTCTCACCCAAAGTCTTGATACGACCGAGACCAAATCGTCAAACGTCCGAGACCAAATCTTCAAACGTACGAGACCAAGCCGTGAAACGACCGACACCATGTCGTCAAACGTCCAAGACCAAGTCGTCTAACGTGCGATACCAAGTCGTGAAACGTCCGGGACCAAGTCGTGAAACGTCCGAGGCCAAGCCGTGAAACATCCGAGACTAAGTCCTTAAACGTCTGACACAAAGTCGTGATAAGTCCGGGACCAAGTGGTCAAACTTCCGAGACCAAGTCGTCAAACGTCGGACACCAAGTCGTCAAACGTCCGAGACAATGTCGTCAAACGTCCAAGACCATGTCGTAGAACGTCCAAGACCATGTCGTCAAACGTCCGCGAGCAAGTTGTCAAACGTCCGAGACCAAGTCGTGAAACGTCCGAGACCAAGTCGTGAAACGTCCGTGACCAAGCCGTGAAACGACCGAGACCAAGTCGTCAAAACTCCATGACCAAGTAATCAAAAGTGCGAGACCAAGCAGTGAAACGTCCGAGACCAAGACGTGAAACGACCGAGACGAAGACGTCAAACGTCCGAGACCAAGTCGTCAAACGTCCGAGACCAAGTCGTGAAACATGCGAGACCAACTCGTCAAACGTCCGAGACCAAGTCGTGAAACATGCTAGACCAAGTCGTCAAACGTCCGAGAGCAAGCCGTGAAACGACCGAGACGAAGTCGTCAAACGTCCAAGACCAAGTGGTCAAAAGTCCGAGACCAAGTCGTGAAACGTCCGAGAGCAAGCCGTAAAACGTGCGAGACCAAGTCGTAAAGCGTGCGAGACCAAGTCGTCAAACGTCCGAGACCAAGTCGTCAAACGTCCGAGACCAAGCCGTGAAACGACCGAGACGAAGTTGTCAAACGCCCAAGACCAAGTCGTCAAAAGTCCGAGACCAAGTCGTCATACGTCCGAGACCAAGTCGTGAAACGTGCGAGACCAAGTCTTCAAACGTCCGAGAATAAGTCGTGAAGCGTTGGTGACCAAGTCGTGATACATCCGAGACCCAGTCGTGAAGCGTCGGACACGAAGTCGTTAAACGTCCGAGACCAAGTCGTAAAACGTCCAAAGCCAAGTCGTGAAACGTGCGAGACCAAGTCGTGAAGGGCCCGAAGCCAACTCGTGAAACGTCGGACACCAAGTCGTGAAACGTCCAAGACCAAGTCGCGAAACGTACGAAGCCAAGTCGTGAAACGTCCAAGACCAAGTCGCGAAACGTACGAAGCCAAGTCGTGAAACGTGCGAGACCAAGTCGTGTAGCGTCCGAAGTCAACTCGTGAAACGTCGGACACCAAGTCGTGAAAAGTCCGAGACCAAGTCGTGAAACGTCCGAGACCAAGTCGTGAAACGTTCGAGACCAAGTCGTGAAACGTCCGACACCAAGTCGTGAAACGTCCGGCACCAATTCCTGAAACGTCCGACACCAAGTCGTCAAACGTCCGAGACCAAGTTGTGAAACGTCCGAGACCAAGTCTTCAAACGTCCGGCACCAAGTCATCAAACATCCGAGAGTAAGTCTTCAAACGTCCGAGTCGTCAAACGCCCAAGACCAAGTCGTGAAACGTCCGAGACCAAGTCTTCAAACGTCCGACACCAAGTCGTCAAACATCCGAGATCAAGTCTTCAAACGTCCGACACAAAGTCGTCAAACGTCCGAGACCAAGTCGTGAAACGTCCGAGACCAAGTCGTGAAACGTCCGAGACCAAGTCGTGAAACGTCCGAGACTAAGTTGTGAAACGTCCGAGACCAAGACGTGAAACGACCGAGACGAAGTCGTCAAACGTCCGAGACCAAGTCGTGAAACATGCTAGACCAAGTCGTCAAACGTCCGAGAGCAAGTCGTCAAACGACCGAGACGAAGTCGTCAAACATCCGAGACCAAGTCCTCAAAAGTCCGAAACCAAGTCGTCAAACGTCCGAGACCAAGTCGTGAAGCGTCCGAGCCATGTCGTCAAACGTCCGAGACCAAGTCGTGAAACGACCGAGACGAAGTCGTCAAACGTCCGAGACCAAGTCGTCAAAAGTCCGAGACCAAGTAGTCAAAAGTCCGAGATCAAGTCGTCAAACGTCCGAGACAAAGTCGTCAAACGTGCGAGACCAAGTCGTCAAACGTGAGAGACCAAGTCGTCAAACGTCCGAGACCAGGTCGAGAAACGTCCGAAGCCAAGTCGTGAAACGTACGAAGCCAAGTCGTGAAACGTGCGAGACCAAGTCGTCAAACGTCCGAGACCAAGTCGTCAAACGTCCGAGACCTAGTCGTGACACATCCGAGACCCAGTCGTGAAGCGTCGGACACGAAGTCGTTAAACGTCCGAGACCAAGTCGTAAAACGTCCGACACCAAGTCATCAAACGTCCGACAACAAGTCGTCAAACATCCGAGTCCAAGTCGTGAAACGTCCGACACGAAGTGGTCAAACGTCCGAGACGAAGGTGTCAGACGGCAGACACCAAGTCGTGACACGTCTGTGACCAAGTCGTCAAACATCCGAGACCAAGTTGTGAAACATCGGAGAGCAAGTCCTCAAACGTCTCACACAAAGTCCTGATACGACCGAGACCAAGTCGTCAAACGTCCGAGACCAAATCTTCAAACGTCCGAGACCAAGCCGTGAAACGACAGACACCATGTCGTCAAACGTCCGACACCAAGTTGTGAAACATCCGTGACCAAGTCGTGGAACATCGGAGACCAAGTCCTCAAACGTCTCACACAAAGTAATGATAAGTCCGGGACCAAGTGGTCAAACTTCCGAGACCAAGTCGTCAAACGTCCGAGACAATGTCGTCAAACGTCCAAGACCATGTCGTCAAGCGTCCGAGAGCAAGTTGTCAAACGTCCGAGACCAAGTGCTGAAACGTCCGAGACCAAGTCGTGAAACGTCCGAGACCAAGTCGTGAAACGCCCGAGACCAAGTCGTGAAACGTCCGTGACCAAGCCGTGAAACGACCGAGACCTAGTCGTCAAAAGTCCATGACCAAGTCATCAAAAGTGCGAGACCAAGTAGTGAAACGTCCGAGACTAAGTTGTGAAACGTCCGAGACCAAGACGTGAAACGACCGAGACGAAGACGTGAAACGACCGAGACGAAGTCGTCAAACGTCCGAGACAAAGTCGTCAAACGTCCGAGACCAAGTCGTGAAACATGCGAGACCAAGTCGTCAAACGTCCGAGACCAAGTCGTGAAACATGCTAGACCAAGTCGTCAAACGTCCGAGACCAAGTCGTCAAACGTCCGAGACCAAGTCGTGAAACATGCTAGACCAAGTCGTCAAAGGTCCGAGAGCAAGCCGTGAAACATGCTAGACCAAGTCGTCAAACGACCGAGACGAAGTCGTGAAACATGCTAGACCAAGTCGTGAAACGACCGAGACGAAGTCGTGAAACATGCTGGACCAAGTCGTCAAACGACCGAGAGCAAGCCGTGAAACATGCTAGACCAAGTCGTCAAACGTCCGAGACCAAGTCGTCAAACGTCCGAGACCAAGTCGTGAAACATGCTAGACCAAGTCGTCAAACGTCCGAGACCAAGTCGTGAAATATGCTAGACCAAGTCGTCAAACGTCCCAAGAGCAAGCCGTGAAACGACCGAGACGAAGTCGTCAAACGTCCGAGACCAAGTCGTCAAAATTCCGAGACCAAGTCGTGAAACGTCCGAGAGCAAGCCGTAAAACGTGCGAGACCAAGTCGTATAACGTGCGAGACCAAGTCGTCAAACGTCCGAGACCAAGTCGTCAAACGTGCGAGACCAAGTCGTCAAACGTGCGAGACCAAGCCGTCAAACGTGCGAGACCAAGTCGTCAAACGTGCGAGACCAAGTCGTCAAACGTCCGAGACCAAGTCGTTCAAACGTGCGAGACCAAGTCGTCAAACGCATGAGACGAAGTCGTCAAACGCATGAGACGAAGTCGTCAAACGCATGAGACGAAGTCATGAAACGTGCGAAACCAAGTCCTCAAACGTCCGAGACCAAGCCGTGAAACGACCGAGCCGAAGTCGTCAAACGTCCGAGACCAAGTCGTCAAACGTCCGAGACCAAGCCGTGAAACGACCGAGACGAAGTTGTAAAACACCCAAGACCAAGTCGTCAAAAGTCCGAGACCAAGTCGTCAAACGTCCGAGACCAAGTCGTCAAACGTCCAAGACCAAGTCTTCAAACGTCCGAGACCAAGTCGTCAATCGTCCGAGACCAAGTCGTCAAACGTCCGAGAGCAAGTCGTCAAACGTCCGAGACCAAGTCGTCAAACGCCCGAGACCAAGTCGTCAAACGTCCGAGACCAAGTCTTCAAACGTCCGAGACCAAGTCGTGAAACGTGCGAGACCAAGTCGTGAAAAGTCCGACACCAAGTCGTGAAACGTCCGAGACCAAGTCGTGAAGCGTTGGTGACGAAGTCGTGAAACGTCCGAGACCAAGTCGTCAAACGTCCGAGACCAACGCGTGAAAGGTCTGAGACCAAGTCGTGAAACGTCCGAGACCAAATCGGGAAACGTCCGAGACCAAGTCGTTAAACGTCCGAGACCAAGACGCGAAACATCCGAGACCAAGTCGTGAAAGCTCTAAAACCAAGTCGTGAAACGTCCGAGACCAAGCCGTGAAACGTCTGAGACCAAGTCGTCAAACGTCCGAGACCAAGTCGTTAAACGTGCGAGACCAAGTCGTCAAACGTCCGAGACCAAGTCATGAAAAGTCCGACACCAAGTCGTGAAACCTCCGGGACCAACTCGTGAAACGTCGGACACCAAGTCGTGAAACGTCCGAGACCAAGTCGTGAAGCGTCCGAAGTCAACTCGTGAAACGTCGGACACCAAGTCGTGAAACGTCCGAGACCAAGTCGTGAAACGTCCGAGACCAAGTCGTGAAACGTCCGACACCAAGTCGTGAAACGTCCGACACCAATTCCTGAAACGTCCGAGACCAAGTCGTGAAACGTCCGAGACCAAGTCGTGAAACGTCCGAGACCAAGTCGTGAAACGTCCGAGACCAAGTCTTCAAACTTCCGAGTCGTCAAACGCCCGAGACCAAGTCGTGAAACGTCCGAAACCAAGTCTTCAAACGTCCGACACCAAGTCGTCATACATCCGAGACCAAGTCTTCAAACGTCCGACACCAAGTCGTCAAACGTCCGAGACCAATTCGTGATACGTCCGAGACCAAGTCGTGAAACGTCCGAGACCAAGTCTTCAAACGTCCGACACCAAGTCATCAAACGTCCGACAACAAGTCGTCAAACATCCGAGTCCAAGTCGTGAAACGTCCGACACGAAGTGGTCAAACGTCCGAGACGAAGGTGTCAGACGGCAGACACCAAGTCGTGACACGTCTGTGACCAAGTCGTCAAACATCCGAGACCAAGTTGTGAAACATCGGAGAGCAAGTCCTCAAACGTCTCACACAAAGTCCTGATACGACCGAGACCAAGTCGTCAAACGTCCGAGACCAAATCTTCAAACGTCCGAGACCAAGCCGTGAAACGACCGACACCATGTCGTCAAACGTCCGACACCAAGTTGTGAAACATCCGTGACCAAGTCGTGGAACATCGGAGACCAAGTCCTCAAACGTCTCACACAAAGTAATGATAAGTCCGGGACCAAGTGGTCAAACTTCCGAGACCAAGTCGTCAAACGTCCGAGACAATGTCGTCAAACGTCCAAGACCATGTCGTCAAGCGTCCGAGAGCAAGTTGTCAAACGTCCGAGACCAAGTGGTGAAACGTCCGAGACCAAGTCGTGAAACGTCCGAGACCAAGTCGTGAAACGTCCGAGACCAAGTCGTGAAACGTCCGTGACCAAGCCGTGAAACGACCGAGACCTAGTCGTCAAAAGTCCATGACCAAGTCATCAAAAGTGCGAGACCAAGTAGTGAAACGTCCGAGACTAAGTTGTGAAACGTCCGAGACCAAGACGTGAAACGACCGAGACGAAGACGTGAAACGACCGAGACGAAGTCGTCAAACGTCCGAGACAAAGTCGTCAAACGTCCGAGACCAAGTCGTGAAACATGCGAGACCAAGTCGTCAAACGTCCGAGACCAAGTCGTGAAACATGCTAGACCAAGTCGTCAAACGTCCGAGACCAAGTCGTCAAACGTCCGAGACCAAGTCGTCAAACGTCCGAGACCAAGTCGTGAAACATGCTAGCTCAAGTCGTCAAAGGTCCGAGAGCAAGCCGTGAAACATGCTAGACCAAGTCGTCAAACGACCGAGACGAAGTCGTGAAACATGCTAGACCAAGTCGTGAAACGACCGAGACGAAGTCGTGAAACATGCTGGACCAAGTCGTCAAACGACCGAGACCAAGCCGTGAAACATGCTAGACCAAGTCGTCAAACGTCCGAGACCAAGTCGTCAAACGTCCGAGACCAAGTCGTGAAACATGCTAGACCAAGTCGTCAAACGTCCGAGAGCAAGCCGTGAAACGACCGAGACGAAGTCGTCAAAAGTCCGAGACCAAGTCGTCAAAAGTCCGAGACCAAGTCGTGAAACGTCCGAGAGCAAGCCGTAAAACGTGCGAGACCACGTCGTAAAACGTGCGAGACTAAGTCGTCAAACGTGCGAGACCAAGTCGTCAAACGTGCGAGACCAAGCCGTCAAACGTGCGAGACCAAGCCGTCAAACGTGCGAGACCAAGCCGTCAAACGTGCGAGACCAAGTCGTCAAACGTCCGAGACCAAGTCGTCAAACGTGCGAGACCAAGTCGTCAAACGTGCGAGACCAAGTCGTCAAACGTGCGAGACCAAGTCGTCAAACGCATGAGACGAAGTCATGAAAAGTGCGAAACCAAGTCCTCAAACGTCCGAGACCAAGCCGTGAAACGACCGAGCCGAAGTCGTCAAACGTCCGAGAACAAGTCGTCAAACGTCCGAGACCAAGCCGTGAAACGACCGAGACGAAGTTGTAAAACGCCCAAGACCAAGTCGTCAAAAGTCCGAGACCAAGTCGTCAAACGTCCGAGACCAAGTCGTCAAACGTCCGAGACCAAGTCGTCAAACGTCCGAGACCAAGTCGTCAAACGTCCGAGACCAAGTCGTCAAATGTCCGAGACCAAGTCGTCAAACGTCCGAGACCAAGTCGTCAAACGTGCGAGACCAAGTCGTGAAAAGTCCGACACCAAGTCGTGAAACGTCCGAGACCAAGTCGTGAAGCGTTGGTGACCAAGTCGTGAAACGTCCGAGACCAAGTCGTGAAACGTCCGAGACCAAGTCGTGAAACGTCCGAGACCAAGTCGGGAAACGTCCGAGACCAAGTCGTGAAACGTCTGAGACCAAGTCGTGAAACGTCCGAGACCAAGTCGTGAAACGTCCGAGACCAAGTCGGGAAACGTCCGAGACCAAGTCGTGAAACGTCCGAGACCAAGTCGGGAAACGTCCGAGACCAAGTCGTGAAACGTCCGAGACCAACGCGTGAAAGGTCTGAGACCAAGTCGTGAAACGTCCGAGACCAAGTCGGGAAACGTCCGAGACCAAGTCGTGAAACGTCCGAGACCAACGCGTGAAAGGTCTGAGACCAAGTCGTGAAACGTCCTAGACCAAGTCGGGAAACGTCCGAGACCAAGTCGTGAAACGTCCAAGACCAAGACGCGAAACGTCCGAGACCAAGTCGTGAAAGGTCTAAGACCAAGTCGTGAAACGTCCGAGACCAAGTCGTTAAACGTCCGAGACCAAGTCGTTAAACGTGCGAGACCAGGTCGTCAAACGTCCGAGACCAAGTCGTGAAACGTCCGAGACCAAGTCGTCAAACGTCTGAGACCAAGTCGTGAAACGTCTGAGACCAAGTCGTGAAACGTCCGAGACCAAGTCGTCAAACGTCTGAGACCAAGTCGTCAAACGTCTGAGACCAAGTCGTCAAACATACGAGGCCAAGTCGTGAAACGTCCGAGACCAAGTCGTGAAACGTCCGAGACCAACGCGTGAAAGGTCTGAGACCAAGTCGTGAAACGTCCGAGACCAAGTCGGGAAACGTCCGAGACCAAGTCGTGAAACGTCCGAGACCAACGCGTGAAAGGTCTGAGACCAAGTCGTGAAACGTCCTAGACCAAGTCGGGAAACGTCCGAGACCAAGTCGTGAAACGTCCCGGACCAAGACGCGAAACGTCCGAGACCAAGTCGTGAAAGGTCTAAGACCAAGTCGTGAAACGTCCGAGACCAAGTCGTTAAACGTCCGAGACCAAGTCGTTAAACGTGCGAGACCAAGTCGTGAAACGTCCGAGACCAAGTCGTCAAACTTCTGAGACCAAGTCGTGAAACGTCTGAGACCAAGTCGTCAAACGTCCGAGACCAAGTCGTGAAACGTCCGAGACCAAGTCGTCAAACGTCTGAGACCAAGTCGTGAAACGTCTGAGTCCAAGTCGTGAAACGTCCGAGACCAAGTCGTCAAACGTCTGAGACCAAGTCGTCAAACGTCTGAGACCAAGTCGTCAAACGTCCGAGACCAAGTCGTGAAACGTCCGAGACGAAGTCGTGAAACGTCCGTGACCAAGTCGTGAAACGTCCGAGACCAAGTCGTGAAACGTCCGAGACCAAGTCGTGAAAAGTCCGACACCAAGTCGTGAAACCTCCGGGACCAAGTCGTGAAGCGTTGGTGACCAAGTCGTGAAACGTCCGAGACCAAGCCGTGGAACGTCCGGGACCAAGTCGTGAAACGTCTGAGACCAAGTCGTCAAACGTCTGAGACCAAGTCGTCAAACTTCTGAGACCAAGTCGTCAAACTTCTGAGACCAAGTCGTGAAACGTCTGAGACCAAGTCGTGAAACGTCTGAGACCAAGTCGTCAAACGTCCGAGACCAAGTCGTCAAACGTCTGAGACCAAGTCGTGAAACGTCTGAGACCAAGTCGTGAAACGTCTGAGACCAAGTCGTGAAACGTCCGAGACCAAGCCGTTAAACGTCTGAGACCAAGTCGTCAAACGTCTGAGACCAAGTCGTCAAACATACGAGGCCAAGTCGTGAAACGTCCGAGACCAAGTCGTGAAACGTCCGAGACCAAGTCGTGAAACGTCCGAGACCAAGTCGTGAAACGTCCGAGACCAAGTCGTGAAAAGTCCGACACCAAGTCGTGAAACCTCCGGGACCAAGTCGTGAAGCGTTGGTACCAAGTCGTGAAACGTCCGAGACCCAGTCGTGGAACGTCCGGGACCCAGTCGTGGAACGTCCGAGACCAAGTCGTCAAACATCCGAGACCAAGTCGTGAAACGTCCGAAGCCAAGTCGTGAAACGTCCGAGACCATGTCGTGAAACGTCCGAGACCAAGTCGTGAAACGTCGGAGACCAAGTCATGAAAGGTCTGAGACCAAGTCGTGAAACGTCTGAGACCAAGTGATGAAAGGTCTGAGACCATGTCGTGAAACGTGCGAGACCAAGTCGTGAAACGTCCGAGACTAAGTCATGAAAGGTCTGAGACCAAGTCGTGAAACGTCCGAGACCAAGTCGTGAAACGTCTGAGACCAAGTCGTGAAATGTCCGAGACCAAGTCGTGAAATGTCCGAGACCAAGTCGTGAAACGTCCGAGACCAACTCGTGAAACGTCTGAAACCAAGTCATGAAGTGTCCGAGACCAAGTCATGGTGAAATTTCAAATTTTAAAAGTCACATTTAAGAAACTTCTAAAAAATAAAAACTTTGAAAAATGGAAAGTATATCACCATTTTAAATATTTTCTTCCCTAAGTTAAATTTTAAAAATAAAGTGATAATAATATGTATTCTACCAAAGAACAAAGTGTAAAATCATAATACAACCATCCCATAATGTACGCTGGATTAATAGAACATACCAGCGTGTCTTGATGTCTACATTTTTATGTTTCAAGCGCTTACTTAGTTTAAACACAGACTATTTGCGCATGTTCACAATGTGGTTTATTCCAAGCACAGTGTGGGTTTAAAACCCCTGTTGTCTCTCAATGTCACTTGTATATGTGACTAAGCAACACACAACATCAATGAACTATATTGCTTTCAATGGCATTGATGTGATCTGAGTTTAGAACTCTTGAGTTAGTACAGCTGTCATTGGAACAGGAACTCCAACGACAATGGGTTCTAATGTTAAGAATATACGGATGCAAGAAAAAAGTGGACATGGCTTTGCTAGTACCTCAGGAGTGCTGTGTGTGTATGTGCGTGGGTGTGTATGTGAGAGAGAGAAATGAGAGAAGGGACTTTGATTCAGCGTTTCTAATTCATGGGTTAGTACGAGGGAAGGAGAGTATTGTAAAACCTGGCCTTCATAATGAAATAGTTCAACTAATTTGCACTAATTGACTATAAATAATTTCTATTTGTTAGTTTTAGTTAAGTGAGATTGAACTATCACATTTGCTATATTTTGTTAATGCATCACACTTTAAGTGTGTCTGAGGCATCATACCCAAAATCCAAGAACAGCATCAAACTAAATTGCACATCACATCTTTATGTAAAATATGAAAACATAACTCCATATTTGGTATGCATTCATGCTTTTCTAGTCCTAAATATCAAGTAAAAATGTGAAAGATCTACTTACATATCTGGGTCAAACATGTGCCTAATCTTAAGACATGGTGTAGGAGAACATGGAAGTGAGTTTGGACTGCCGGCCATAGTCTCAAAAGCCTGTCCTTGCCATACTTTATTGTTACCACGTCTCTCCCTGAAATAAAACAATGTCATTTTATAATCATGAAGCATAGCATTGCCAAATTATTTAAAACAACAAAGAAAAGACAAGGGAAACATCTCATGTGTTGTACTCACACGACTTTTACTACTTTTGTACCAAATATTCTTAAAAAGTTATTCTTCTATCTACTTAATGTGAAGTGAGACAAACATTTGGCAGGCCCAATTGACCTAGTTGTCGATGGACCCTTAAACTTGACTCACCTTGTAGAAATGGTTTTATTATGTATTTCCTTATAGGTACAATGGTAATAGGAGAACATAGCAGGCTTAAGCAATAGTCATATCTTTGAGACAGAATATATGATTAGACCCTGAAAGGAAAGCAATTATGTAACTATTTGTTGCAAATGTAATTTATCTTTTTATGTTGGTAAGGATTAGTTGAGTAATGAAAATGTATTGCTATTTTTTCAATTGTTACGAAAAATAAGACTTGTTTAAAAACGTCATCAATGTTAAGTTTCATGTTTAAATTTAATATGTATAAATATATGAACCATATATATTTAATGTTAAAAGTGAAGGGAGGATAGATAATGATCCCTCCCCTAACATTACAGGAACTATTTAGCGTAGGAGAATTTCCAAGTGTACTTCGGGGCAAAAATGAGCGCATACGCGCATGAATACACAAGAGCATTATGTAAAGAGGTGCCAATTTTTGTCAGTAGTGTCTTTGAGTTTGAAAAGTGAAGACACATTTGTTATGCGCGTAGATGTGGGTCTAACATATTAAATACAGTGAAAAGACTGTGAAGAAAGTATATACAGGTACAACGAAAGATAATTCAGTTGTAACGAGTATAATATTCGACGAAAAAAGTGTAAATAAAAGTGATATAGTGAAGTTACATCCTGTGTTCGTTCATTTCACCCTGTGCCACTACCTGAGATAAAGGAAAAGAATCTCATAGCTCAACTTCAAGTGTAATCATTAAAAACTCAGCACCAAATGGCCCCCAACATGGGGCACGAATATTGGGTGAAATGAAAGTCGGCGGAAAATGAAGTTACGCGAAATACCAAGTGACGCCAGTCTACGCGCGAAAACGGAAGACGCCATTAAACAATCCATCGAAGTTGAAGACGACAGGAGACGTTATTAAGCTGGAATCAACGGGGGGAAGTGCCGACGAATGCCGACGGACGCTTACCATCGATGCCGAGAACATCAAGGGACGTCTCGCAAAAAAAATCATCGAACGGACGTAACGAAATAAACCAACGGAAAAAAATAGGACCAAAAATGTTTATTTAAAATTTACTTCATTTTTATGTTTTTATGAAGTGGCAAAAAAGTAGGACTTTTAAGTCCAACTGGACTGAATCAAAAAACGAAAATGTCACAAAATGGAAAAGAAGTAGGAACAGGAATAGGGGAAGGGGCAGATAAGCCTAGTTATCAGATAGAAACAGAAAGTGAGGAAGAAGTAGCAGTAATAGGAAAAGACCAAAGGTTACTAATGATCATATTTGAGAAATTAGAACAGAGTTTAGATCAGAAACTAGAACAGAATAAAAAAGAGGTAAGACAGGACTTAGAACAGAACAAAAAAGATATAGGTCAGAAAATGGAGGAAGTGAGGCAGAACTTAGAACAGAAAATAGAATTAGGAAGACAGGACTTAGAACAGAAAATAGAATTAGGAAGGCAGGAATGTAAAGAAAACATGAAAGTAATGGAAAGTAATTTGAAATTAATACATAAAAACATAAATGGAACAAAGGAAGCTTTAGAAGCTAGGATAGAAATCATAGGAGATAGGATGGGAAAAATAGAAATGGAAATGAAAGAAAACAGGATTGAATTAGAAGGAGAAATTGGTAGATGTAGGGATGAAATAACAGTGTAATGGAAATGTAGACTGTAAGATTACAAATGTGATAAGGTTTATATTGGTAAAACTAAACGTCATTTAGAAACCAGAATAAAAGAGCATTTTAGAAATATTAAATATAAACAAACTGATAAATCAGCTGTGACAGATCATTTTTGGTCATTTAATCATGAAATTAATCCAGAAGTTAAATTATTAAAAACAATTAAGTGGACCTATAGATTTAATGGTTTGGGAAAAAATTTTTATTTTAAAAAACAGGAACCGTGTTATGAACTTTGAATTACCTTTTATAGATTGTATTTATAAATTTTTGTTTTCAGAGATTGGTAATTAAAAATGAATATAAGTATTTGTTTTTTGTTTTCAGAAAAAAATGAAAGATTGTAGCTTTGGTAACAAATTTGTTTGTATAGCTTTGAGAATGAGTTGGAGACAACTTGAAACTCGAGTCAGTGGTTGAAAAAATAACTTACAACTTTACTAAGATAAGTGAAGTTTTTAGTTTCTAATTTGTTCTTACTTTAGAATAAATATAGAAGTTTTCTCTTATTGAGATAAGAGATAAAGAGATGACAATTAGTAAAGAGAAAAACCATAGTCAGAAAAGCAATGCCCATAGATTAAAATGGATATGGCCAATGTTGAGCTTAAAGAAATGTCGACAAACTAAACAATAGTGAATGAGAACCCAATGTCATAATAGTATCGTTAGTAACATCAGAGTTAAAGAACTGAATCAACTACCTGCCTACACATAATAAGCTTGCAAGACAAAGAAGGCAAAGAACTGAATAAAATTGCCATAAGTATGATCATAATCATTAGTTCAAGATTTGTATCCTGTTTCTCTCTCCTCATAACAAAGAACATAAGTCAAAAGGCACATAGTAAACCATGATACACTTAAATAATATTTGTGTCAATGTCAAATGTAAAAACTTAGGAATATTCTTGGTATTGTGTTGTGTAATAACTATACATATTAAAATTATAAAGGCCTGTCTGCTGTATCATGCCAAAACAAAAGACAAAAACATACAGCAAAGAAGACTAAAGAAAAAAGGATATTGTACAAAGTAAAAAGATTGTATCAAAGGAATAGGGAGAAGTGTTGTATTGTGTTTCAAGATTGTGAATATATGTGACAACTTGATCTTTTAAGAGCCAATCACTATGTGATGGCATTGAGATTCCATTCTCTTTGAATGGACTGGAGATGAAAACATAAATGACTTCCTATTTGAAAAAATAATAAGTGTTTGAAAATTCAAAACAATATAAAGAATTACCAGAAGTAATATAAGATGGCTGACCTAATCAATAAATTCACAAGCGGAGTGAGAGAATTTATCTGGGAAGGTAAGACCGTTGAATGATATTTATCTGGAGTATTTGATAAATAGAACATGAATCTAAATACATTGCAAAGATTTGAGTAAAAAATTTAAATTCTATAAAAAAATAAGCTAAAATATATTCATTATGACTAGTGCACTACGACTTACTCAGCACCATCAATGAGGAAAACAAAATCCAGGAATTACGTGTATTTTGATTTTCTCTTGTTATAACAGAAAACCAGTTGATAATCTCAAATAAATCTCACTTTAGTTCCAACATTAATGAATAACTTTCTTCTGGGAAAATACATTAATTATTAAAAGAACAATTATTAAAAACAATAGTAACACTGAAACGGAGTACTATTTCCATTAGAAAGAATGGATATCTATTTTGAAGATGTAGATGTGAAAGTAGAATTTCACATTTTATTTAGCAGTTCCGTATGTTGATTAATCTGTAGATAAAGCTTAAGTGCAGAAACATTAATATGTTCTGTGATTAATCATTTCAGGCATCACCAAACCATTTTTAAGTGCCCTCCATTTTGAGCTTTTATTGTTAATTGATTATAACATGTAATAAATTGTTTTTCAGTAATTTATGAGAGCCCAGTTGGCAACACTAAACAAATGAATGACTTGGCAATAAATGCTACAGAACAATAGAATGACCAGGTAGTAAATTGCGTACCTGGGTGCAACAAGAGCGTTAGCAGGCTAACGCTGTTATTGCGTAAATGCATGCATTGTGTTTGTCAAACATTCAACTATCATTTGTACAAAAATTAGTTTGCTACGACGTCACTTGGTGACTGGAGCTCCTTGGAAAGTAGATTGCATGCTACACTTTTGTTGCACCCATGGCCAAGCCATTCATTCTCACTACATGGCCGGGCAGACAAGGTAAAGATGAACACAATTGATGAGTATGCTACTTCGGAAGAAGAAATTATCACTGATGACAATGAAAGTAACTGTGTTGGGGTAAAGAGACAATGGAATTCTGAATTGTGGAAATGAAATGTTGCTAAGAAACGTCGAAATTCTGGTAAGATGTACATATCCGAATGCACAGGAAAGAAAATACCAGCCAAGAAGTTCAAGCCAGTTGAATCTTGTTGCAAGAAGAGGTATGTATTTTTTAATCTTTCTTTGCCATATCTTCTAGTGAACTAAGTTTATTTTTCTTTATTTAGATGAAAATCAATTTAACAACTTTCCGCACTTAGTGGGCTGCCAACAATGACAAAGTAAAACATGCCAATTTAAATTAATAATGGTTAAATAAAATGATCAGAATTAGAGTTGGATACAGTTTATGGGAAATACAGTATGCTGGTAAAGAGGGTTGAAAACATAGAAGTTCCTTCTGAATATTTGAAAATGTTGGAAGATTCTAGAGTGTCCCCGAAACCATTCATTGTCATTAATGATGCTTCCCTGAATTAAAGATTGGTCAGAGGCTCTTGCTGCAATGTTTTTTAAGACACCATGTGCCAAAGGTTACAGATTTAGCATCCAGAAGTATTGTTGTATACACTACTCTCCAAAGGGTGTAATATGGTTCAAATACATACACTGCAATATATCAACCATTTAATTTTTCAATCACACTTCCCCTTTTCTTAGTTACACAGCCCTTAATTTGAGTCATGAGCCAAAACCAGGAGTAAATCATGCAAAAAAAAAGAAGAAGAAAAACGTGTTTTGTCACTATGTAAATTTTTGAAACCACAAAATGCTGAGTGGTTTACACGTGTGAATTATGATGTCCCAAATAACATGTCAGATGTTGAATCAGAATCTGAGGCCTGAAGATTGTTCAATAATCCTAAATGTATTAAAATTGAAACAATTATAAAATAAGAAGACTGAACAGTATACATTCTATGCAAGATAAGTGAAGTTTTTAGTTTTTAATTTGTTCTTACTTTAGAATCTTGTTGCTTCACTGTTAATAGCTTCAATTTCCTTAATTAATTTCTATATTTATAATTATTCTGCAACTATATTATTTTTCTTCTTAATCCACCCTTGTGTCAAAAATATTTTCTCTTTGTCACCACAATTGATTCCTTCTTATTTTTGTCCTTGACATCCTTATGTCAAAAACACATTTTCTTCGTCGCTATAATTCATTTCTTTAATGACATCCAATGTTCCCATCTGTATTTGCTGGCAATGCTCTTGGTGGTCATTATATGCCAATGACTATGTTGATTTCCTTTCCTGTTGTATTTTCCAACCTGTATATAGTTTTCTATAAGAAACCCATTAAAGCTTATTTTTTTCCTCATCTCTACTGTTCCTGCCTCACATACTTGTTGGCAAAGACTATTTGGTCCTTTCTTCATATGGTTTTAATTTGTTTTTATGGTATCTTCCTACCAACTTGTCCATTTGAATTCTGTAACTCATATGTATGGTCGCCCAGCTGTTTCATTATGACCAGCGGTCCAGTGTACAGTAGTTCCATTTTCCCAGATCTTTTTTCAGATGCCTTGGATGCTTTGCGCATTCTTAGGAGCACCTTTTCTCCAATTTGTGGGGACCATTTCCTGATGTACCTTTTTACTTTATTTCTCCCTTTTTCTGCTTTTTGCTGTAATCTCCTGAATGCCAATTGACATTTTTCCTTTTCTGTTAATTCCCTTTGGGTAGCCATCATGGTGTCGATGTCAATTGTCAATTGCTTAGGTTTTGTGTTGGTCATCAACTCAATTGGGGCAAACTTAGTTGTGGTAATTTCCCTGAGTGTTAGTGGCGGTTGTTATTTCTGTGTTCTGTGCAGCATCCGCCCTATTTGGCACGTTTCCATCTACTTCCCACTGTCTTATGTTGCCAGTGTTCCATTGGTTTCTGCCCCTTTGGTGCAAACCCCTGTTGTATGACGGTCTTTGGCTGTTCAAGTATTCTCGACAGAATCGTATGTGATTCACTTGATGGTTGTGCTGAGCACTGTGCCTTGTGGTAAGCCATGGTGTACTTTTTTAATTTAAAAGGTGAGTTAATTAATAACACTGAACAACACTCACAACATATTCTTCCGGGACGCTGTTTTCAAACTTCTATGAAAGGAAAACATGGTGTACTTGTTTGTATTTAGATATATTTCTTCCATATCTGGTTGCAATACAGCATTGTGCTAGGAAATGACATAGCCATGAAAACATTGGACCTTGTATCCCTAAATTTTTTACTTTCTTTAGTAGGTTTGTTCTGCATATAGAATCATATGCACTTACTTTAAAAATGTAGAATAATGTCAGTTACGAAAAAGGATTGACATATATATTGGTTGTCAAATATTTATGCGTGCATTCAGAAATTTATTTTGTGTAAAGTAAGGAAAATATATCAACCTACTTAAATAGAGAACAAATGACAATTAAAAATCAGCAAAGTATTCCCAACATCACTGATAACCACAAAAGTAACAAATAGTTAAGCGAGTGAGCAATTTTGGCCGGCTAAGAATAAAGATGTGAATGACAAACTTTACAATTCAGAATCAAATCGCTGGTACCCTGCACTCATTCAAATCTACTGACTGTGTAACAAACGAAGACAAAGTCACAAATTATCCAACTGAATTTTTAAACTCCTTGGATGTGCCTGGTTTACCTCTGCACAATTTACAGCTGAAGGTGGGCTCGGTAGTCATCATGCCTCGAAATCTAAACCAACAAAAACTACGCAATGGAACGCGCTTGGTAATGAGAAAACTGATGAGTAATGTGATTCATGTGACGATAATCACAGGAAAATTTAAAGATGAGTTTCTCATTCCGAGGATTCCAATGATCTCAACAGATATGCCCTCTGAGTTTAAACAAATTCAGTTCCCAATTCATCTTCCTTTCGCCATGACAATTAACATATCACAAGGCCAACCCTTAACTGTTTGTGGTCTCAAATTAGAAAAGTCATGTTTTTCTCATGGTCAGTTGCACATGGCACGTTCACGTGTCGGCAAACCATCCGCTTTATTTGTTCTTGCGCCAGATAAAAAAAACAAAAGAACGTTTTATATCACAAGGTGCTTCAATGTAGAGAATTAAACCGGGTATATCCCATGCTGCACAATATGAATATAGTTTAATTCAACCATGTTTTGCTGACACGCGATTGATATACTTAATTTTTGTACTTTATTTTTTTGTGTTATCTTAAAAGTACTGAACTAAATATTTATTTTGTGTTCATTGTATTACTTTCATAAAATCATAAATTAAGTTCAGCTAATCTGTAACACAACATTCATTGACTGTTAGGCGTTACAAAGTTCGAAGGGTCAGCTGGTATTTGTTATATTAGTATATTACATACACATTTAAAAAGAGCTATTTTATAAAACAGAGCTTTATAAATCTATACATTGGGGTAATTTTAGCCTTTTCTAGATTTATACACTACCCATGTGTTGAATATACCACCAAAATCAGTATACAAGTTAACGTGTGTCTATAGTACCTATTTAGTTTCGTTATTTTCCAAGGCTGATAAATATAATGGAATACAATTTTAAAAATTGCTGATAGCATACAAATGCTTACCCTTGTGCTGATAAAGAAACATTGTGTGCTGGAGATGCTGTTGTAGAAGGTAACCACCGCCACACTGGAAATTCCTCTCCAGCAACTGTCTGCACTTCACACCGCACTCTTGAATCACTTTTGTTTAGCCACTGTACCGCTTGGTCCCAAATTTTTGCTAGGCCTGTAACAAAGTCATCTTTAAGAAACCCAGAGAGTACACTGTGATTTTCAACAAGTAAACTCAAAACTAATATTTGGGTGAGAGGAATTTCCTGAAAGGTTTTGCCTGAAAGACCTGCAATACCCTTTTTTGATTCAGCAGATTTCCCAAGAAATCTGACATGTTTTTGAGTCCAATACAGTACTCCATCTTCCTACTGAACCAGTAAAGAAATAACAGGAAATAAAATTTGTCATCAAGATTTTAAATTTCACTTAACTGACACAATTTGAAGTATACTTTCAAAGATTCTGTTGTAGCGACTGAATTGGGTTATAACTTCCCTTGACACTGAAACCTCAAGGTTTATTGTATTATTTCCTATTTCTATTATTTTAGCCAAATAACCATGTCCCTTTCTTTGATCATGGACAGTAATTTATTAATTAAGTTGTCTTTAGGAAGATTACCATCTGATGGTCAAGTGCTGGGCTCAAAAACTAAAGTTAGTAATGAATGTGCTGAGTGAGCAACTGCTACCAGAATTACATTCAATATAGGGTTTATATTGGTAAAACTAAACGTCATTTAGAAATCAGAATAAAGGAGCATTTTAGAAATACTGAATATGTTGTTAGCTAATGCTGGATTTCTGACAATGAGGTCATTGATCCTCTTGCTCTCCAATATTTTTCACTTATGAATTTTTGTTTGTTAACATCCTCCCAAGTAATGCCATATCGGATGGTGAGTGACTTAAATGGGTGAAATGATGCTCAAATGAGCCCAAGGTCTATAAAGCTTTAAGTTACCTGACATTCGTCTTCTCAAGATAAGGGAAAACCTTGAAAAAAAACCTTATCCAGATAACTTAACCTAAGCGAGAGTCGAACTCACAACCTCTTGGACATGAAGCAGACACGTTAACCATCACGCTACAGAGGTGGGCTCACTGATGGATGGGGCACTAGCGGCCGGGCATATTTGAAGGTGGTCCTGGTCCATTTCCTCTTGCAGATCACATAGAGGACAGAGTGGTGAAGAATATATTCCAGTTTTGTTCAAATCTTTTGCCGGACAATCATGTCTTGTAATCAACTTGAAGGTTGCAACTGCCATTTTTCGAGCATAATCAAAATTACTGTTTGAATGTTTGGTAGTTCTCTTATAAACCTTGTTGGACTTATTGCATTCTGTTTGATAGATTCCAGATCTTTTATTTAGAAATATTAAATATAAAACAAGGAAATCAACATAGTCATTGGCATATAATGACCACCAAGAGCATTGCCAGCAAATACAGAGAGAACTATGAGTGAGAGTGAGTTGAGTGTAGTAACTTATAATACTTGTTGCTTGGATAACTTTGAAAATAAGTTAGATACAACTTGAAACTAATCAGCACTGGAAGATCTTGCAATATTACTAAGGTAAGTGAAGCTTTTAGTTTCTAATTTGTCCTTATTTTAGATCAAGATATACATTTCATTTGCCATAAAAATACCTCAAACATATTGCATTTTAATCAAAATCATTAGAGCCATTTTCAAGAAAACCAAAATTATGGTGGAGGAATTTTCTTCAAAATCTTCATGTCGCATCTTGAGAGACATTAAACTTAAACACCAACTTTGGTTTGGTTTTTAACCGACTTCGTTTTTGAGTTATGCTGTCCACAGACTGACACACACAAACACACACCTTCCTTTTTCTAAAAATGCCTTTTTTTTTATTCAGGGGGTCTCAAAACCTATATTTCCGCTGAAATCTTGACATCAAATTTTTACGTGGAATACAATATTTCCTCTATATAGGAGAGAAAGTAAGAA
The DNA here is from genome assembly GCA_030765045.1 of Tenodera sinensis. Lineage (NCBI taxonomy): Eukaryota > Metazoa > Arthropoda > Insecta > Mantodea > Mantidae > Tenodera > Tenodera sinensis. The sequence continues at coordinate 14,485,064 of CM060972.1, forward strand.
TGTGTCAATTTGCAGTAGTACCAAAGAAACATATTGAAGATGCACAAAAACTGTTAAATTTGCAAGAGAAAACCATAAAATTTACCTTATAAAGAAATAGATGGACTACTTTCATTTTTAGACTTAAAAATCATAAAAAATGCAAACAGAATAAACTTTAGGGACTATAGAAAACCAACACAGACAGATAATAAATTACCGTATTTTATCGCGTAATTCCCCCCCCTTTTTTTCCTCAAAAAATTTGCTTAAAAACAGTGGGGAGGGAATTATGCGAGTGGTGCTTCTAGGAATTCAGAAAGGAAGGGAAATCATGTAGTATTATGTAAAAGTTATATAGGTATATGTAATTTGTGAATGAACTGGATACATTCCACGGTTTCATTGGGCCTACATGTATTGTTTCATTGTTTCTTTTCCCTGACTATTCTTTTGTCTCCGTATTGAATTACGATCAACGGAGAAATGTCTTCCTGCAGCTTTCACCCCGTTTGCATCAGCGTATGATAATACATTTAATTTAAATTTTGCCGTATAATTTGAATATTTCAGCATGTGCTGATCGCACTTATTTTGTTTTATGGAGGCACCTCCTTTGTTTCGCAACTCTTGCTTTCCCCGCTGGGTTGCGCTAGTGTCTTCCTATGGGTTGCCTCTCGGTCTGACAGTGAAAGGAGACGGCAGTCGGAGTGCTCCTTTCGCGCCGTGCGGGGTAAGTTGTTTGGCTTTAACTAGGGCTCAGGGTCCACGCGAAACATTTAGGCTTTCAGATAGGCTGAAGACTGCCCGACTCCTCGCTTGAGAGGGAATTGACTGGGGGTTATGCAAATTGGTTTGTTTACCTGTATTTCTGTTGTGTTTCGACTTCCATTTCTGTATAAATTATTGATCCATAAAGGTTGTAGTTCTCGGAATTTTTAGTGCTCTCTTCTTTTCAGTTCCTCCCCCCCCCCTTTCTCACGATTGTACCTAAGCCCCTATGGTTCAAAAATGGTAGCAGAGCGTGGTTGTCTTATGGTCGAGTGGGGCAGTTAAATTGAGCATTGGGTTATTGTTTTGATTAACCATGTCGAGTGACTTTCAGCTGTTGCGTAAGAACGAAATACTATTTGAGTTGGGGATTCGTGGACGTGATGATTTGTCGTCGGCAGACGTTCCGGCCCTATTAGACGCACTTCGTGGCGTGAAGGATAACGATTATGTTGTGTTGCCGGACAAACATTTATTGGTAACTGAATCACCGTCATTATGTGAGGCCGCACGGCTGGAATTTGAAGAGTTGTTCTCCGAGTTGAGTAATATCTCGGGGTTTTCGAAAGCGCAGGTGAGGCGTTTGACAGCCAGGATCTTGCATTATGTGCAGCGGATTGAATATTTCCAAAAATATTGTCCTAAGGTTAAGTTCGGGGTTGACTTAGCCGAGCTGAAGGGGCAGTTCAGGAGATATTTAGAAGTGCTTGCTCAGAAAGGGGATCGGGCCGAGTCGACTACTGTCACACCAACTGTGACGTCTCAAATGTCGGCCTTTAAACCGCTAAAGTTACTTCATCCCTTACAACAGTTGGTTGAACCTTATCAAGTCTTTAAGGTTGTTGATGTTCTTACAGCTCTTGAATTTCTGAAGTTCCTGGTAAGAGCTAAGGATTGCGCTGAATTATGCGAAGTTCCCGGTTTGCAGCTGCTTGAAGTAGTGATGTCAAAAGGGGGTGACGCGGTGCGCAGTATAATTGGGCGTATTAAGGGATGTGTTGATCCAGTCTCTGAATTACATGACAGTGTATTGAAGTGTTTCGTTCCTCGTCGGGAGCTACATACATTAATTCAAGGTCATTATTTGAAACCCCAGGGATCAGGAGCGCCTTTCTTCGAGTACATTAGCAGGGTTAAGTTGTTTGCGCGTATACTACGGTTGCCAGATAGCGAACGGCAGATCTGTGACGTCATTATTACGGGGTTGACCCCGGAGGTACGTTCTCTTTTGGTATTTAGCTCTTGTCCTGCTACGTTTAAAGATTTAGAGGGGCTATTGCCGATCTTGGCAGAGTATGAGGCGTCAAATGCGGCACGAAACCGCGAATCATTGCAAGTGCCTCTGCATGGTGTTCGATTTGAGCCGCGGCAGACTAACCGAGGAGATTTGGCTCGAGATAGTTTTCGCTCGCCAGGGTCTTGTTTTAGATGTGGTTCTCCTGAGCATTTGGTTAGACAATGCACGGTGGCCAGGAAGCGTGGTGGCGTTTTACTACCCGTGGGGGTAGATGGTCAAAGGCGCCAAGATTGACAACGAGCTCCTTGCGGAATTTCTGCCTGTTGTCGGATATTCCGTCGGATAATAGCCAAGCCCTTTAATTTGAAGCCGACAGTACAGGTGACTGTTGGGAAACGACAGTTAATCGCTCTCTTGGACTCGGGGAGTTCCTGCTCTTTGGTACACGAGGAGTTTTATTATACCTATCTTGGTAAATTCTCGGCCAAACCGCGACAGTGTAGCGTTGGGTGCGTGTCTGTAAATGGTCATAAATTTCAGGTAAATGCCAAGGTTCTGTTGACCATACGTATTTCGCGTTTTACGTGGAAACACTATTTTTATCTTCTGCCGGACCTGCCATTTCAACTGATTTTAGGCTCGGACTTTATGACTAGAGTCGGCCTAAGGCTTGATTTTCGGGATGGGGAAATCACCTTTGCATTTGCCCCTTCCGAACGAGTTGCATTTCAGTGCGGTCAAGTCATCAACAAACCACCTTTGGAGGAGAGTGGCGGGCTACGTCACCATATATGCGACGTCAGCAATGCTTTCCCCCATTTGACAGAAGAGCAGGGCCGTTCGCTGGAACAACTCTGTGCGAACCATGGGTCATTGTTTGCTGACCGTTTAGGAGTAACAAATTTGGTGGAGTATGATATACAACTAACAGACGACACCCCTGTGAAGTTACCACCCTATCGTGTCACCCCACCTAAAATGGCTATTCTTCGTAAAAAGATCGACGAAATGTTACGAAAGGGAGTGATCAGGCCGTCCACGTCTGCTTATAGTAGTCCAGTATTTCTGGTCCCTAAGGGCGAGGACGATTTCAGGGTAGTGGTGGACTACCGGCACTTGAATAAAAAGATAAAGATCGAGGCCCAACCAATGCCACATCTAAATTCGGCAGCGCATTATTTTGCGGGTGCCAAAGTATTTACTAGTTTGGATTTGAATAGCGCCTACTACCAAGTGCCCTTATCGGAGTCCTCTAAGCCACTAACGGCTTTTGCTGTCCCATGGAGGCTTTATGAATTTCAACGAGTACCCTTCGGAATTGCTACTGGAGCTCAGGTGTTGTCGCGGTTATTAGACGAAATATTTTCGGACATCAAGTTTAAATATGTGTATCACTATCTAGATGACGTGGTTGTCTACTCGCCCGACTTTGAAACCCATTGCCAACATTTAGCGGAGGTCTTTGACCGGCTCGAGCGCGCAGGCCTTACCTTGCGCAAAGAGAAGTGTAACTTTGCTGCGGGACAGATTTCTTTCTTAGGTCATATTGTATCTCCGGCTGGGATAACGATTGATCCGGAGCGGACCAAAGTTCTACGTAACTTTCCTCCCCCTAAAACCGTAAAGGCATTGGCCAGGTACGTGGGGATGGTGAACTTTTTCAGCAAGTTTATTCCGCATTTTGCAGCGCGGGCGGAACCACTGAACCGTCTTCGGCGGAAGGGAACGCCGTTTAAGTGGGGTGAGGAACAGCAGCAGGCCTTTGAAGACCTTAAACAGGCCATAATGAATCCCCCGGTGTTGGCTTTCCCTGATTTTTCACGTAGATTTATCCTTCAGACCGATGCAAGCAGGGGATCGGTGGCTGCTGTGTTACTTCAGGATTTTCCTATGGGGCGTAGGGTTATTGGGTATAGTTCACGTACCCTTACTCCAGCCGAGCGGAAGTATTCAGTTTACGAACTTGAAACTTTGGCTGTGGTATTTGGCTTAGAAAAATACCGCGAATATCTGGAGCATGTTGAGTTTACTCTTGAGTGCGATAACCAGGCGCTAACGTGGTCGTTGGCCTCACCGCGATCTACAGGCAGGTTAGCGCGTTGGGGCGTACGCATTTCAGCTTTTAAGTTTGTCCCGATACATATACGTAGTTCAGAAAATTGTGTGGCTGATGCCTTAACGAGAGTATTCGAAGAACCAAGAGAATGTAAATGCGGAAAGGAAAATGTTTTAGCCGTCTGTGAATTTCCGGAGTTGTTCGAGGGTTTGCACACACATCAGAGGAAAGATCCGGATCTGCAGGCCCTTATTGATCGGCTTGAGGCTGGCGAGGTTGTTACCCCTTATTGTTTGAAGGAGGGTGTTTTGATGACCCAGCCTACCTTCGACGGCAAGAACAAGGTTGTTTTGCCACGGGCCTTAATTTCCATGGTGTTTGAATATTTCCATTCATCTCCTGTAGGCGGGCATTTGGGAATAGCCAAGACCAAAGACAAGATTCGGGAATATTTTGTGTGGCCGGGCATGAATAAAGAAATTGCTTCCCGAGTTAGACAGTGTCAACTTTGTGCAATGGCGAAACCCGCGCAATGTACAGTATGGAAAGGTTTAGCATCGGAGGTGGCAAGTAGACCCCTGGAAAAATTATTTGTGGACTTTGTCGGTCCTTTTCCTCGTTCAGTCCAGGGGAATACGTATGCATTAGTCATAGTAGATTCGTTTAGTAAGTTTGTATGGATGTCGGCCTTACCGAAAGCGAATACACGAGGGGTAGTCAAGGTTCTCTCTTCAGTATTTGCGGCTTTTGGAGCCCCTCGTTATTTGGTAACAGACAACGCCACTCAATTTACTTCTTTCGCCTTTAGAAATTTCTGTTTTAGTTGGGGCATTAAAACCATAACTACTACCCCTTATTACCCCCGTCCTTCCCATGCCGAAAGATTTAACAGGAACCTCAAATCAGCATTAATAGCCTTCCATCATGATAATCATACTAAGTGGGACACTAATTTGTCTCGGTTGCAGTTGGCGTTTAATTCGGCTCGACACGAATCACATGGCGTTACCCCTCATCAGCTTATGTTAGCCTATATACCTAACTCTCCGCTGTCTAACCTTTGGCGTTTGGACGATTTGCTTCCCCAGAATATTACTCGCGAGGAAATATGTAGAGTATGGAAGGCCGCTTTTCGGAATTTGAAGAAGTCACTTGCCCAGGTAAAGAAGCGGTATGATGAAAATAAACGGCCTTCACCTTATGCCGTTGGCCAGAAAGTACTGTGTAAGCTGTACACTCAATCTTCTAAGCGAAATGCTTATGCAGCGAAGTTGGCTCCTAGATACGTAGGGCCGTACGAGATTATAAGTATCTTCAAAAATGTTTCTGTGCGCTTAAGGGACCTCCGCACGGGCCAAGAAAGGAGAGCTCACGTCTCACAATTGAAACCCTTCCAGTAGTTTGGTATCTGTTTTCCTATGTGTATGGGTTTCCTTTGTTTACTCCTGTATGTTTATGTTGTGAATAAAGTGTTTGTTTGGAATGTGGGTGTTTGTTTATGTTGGAGCGTGCCAGGTGTGCGCCGGGCTGTATACCTCTACGGCGCCCCTGTAGTTAGTTTCTGCCGGGCGTGTGGAGTCGGCATTGTGTAGATTGGTTTTCGTGTGTCTTCGTATGGAAGCGGTGTGAGGTGTTTGGTGTGGTATGTTTGGGGAGTATTTGTGGGATGTTTGCTGCGTGCTTGCGGTGTGTGTCTTGTGTAGTAATTATGTGTATTTCGTGTTTGTACTCTTGTGTTGTCTGGCCAGTAGGGATTTTGTTTTATGCGCATTTATTTATACAAGGCCTTGTTTATTTTGTTTAACTTGTATATATATATTGTTTATATATATATATATATTGTTTAGCTTGTTTTACATTGTCATTTGGAAGAAATTATATTTAATGTTATTCAAGTTCGTTTAAATTGTTCTTATATTGTTATGTTCATTAAACAGTTTATGGTATGTTATCACGCTTGTTGATTATAAATTGATTCAATTTTTTTAATTTTCTGCTATTTATGTATTTGATGTCATCCACAGTTCTGTAAAAATACTGTCATTCATTCAGTTTGATCTACCCTGAGATGTTATTTTGGGGCAGCAGCCTATTTGAAGCCTGCGTTTGGTTCCCTTTCTGTTGGGTTTGTTCCGTGTTACAGCCTCGCCAGCTCCTGTTCGTAACCTGTCCAGAAAGCACCTAACCACCGCAGTTTGGCATTGTGTAATGTTAAGCCTGGCTGTTACCATCTATCTGGAGTGTTACTGCAGCAGTAAGGTCCGCAATGGAGATTTCTGGAGGCCAGGGAGGTGACGATGGAATATGAAGGGGCTTGTATGTGGCCCACATTTTGGGTTTTGGACTTTCTCAACGCCTGATTGCAACGAGAGGGCATCCACAGGCTCAAACCCAGAATTTGTTAATTTCTCTGGAACAACGAGGGATCGGTACGCCCAACGAGCTGTGCATCGTCTCTCCCGTCCTGGAAAAACAGAATTGTGCTCTCTGATGTGACAGTGGCCAGTGATTTGTAGTGACAGTGTTTGGTGCCAGTGCTTTCACAGTGACCTGTACAATGACCGGGCGGTGTAAGGTGTGTCCTTCCTAATATGATACTTCTCATACAATATCAGTCTGTTCCTTTCCAGAATGGCGAGTGCGTGTTGTCAGATGGGGGCGGGAGTATTGTGCTGATCGCACTTATTTTGTTTTATGGAGGCACCTCCTTTGTTTCGCAACTCTTGCTTTCCCCGCTGGGTTGCGCTAGTGTCTTCCTATGGGTTGCCTCTCGGTCTGACAGTGAAAGGAGACGGCAGTCGGAGTGCTCCTTTCGCGCCGTGCGGGGTAAGTTGTTTGGCTTTAACTAGGGCTCAGGGTCCACGCGAAACATTTAGGCTTTCAGATAGGCTGAAGACTGCCCGACTCCTCGCTTGAGAGGGAATTGACTGGGGGTTATGCAAATTGGTTTGTTTACCTGTATTTCTGTTGTGTTTCGACTTCCATTTCTGTATAAATTATTGATCCATAAAGGTTGTAGTTCTCGGAATTTTTAGTGCTCTCTTCTTTTCAGTTCCTCCCCCCCCCCTTTCTCACGATTGTACCTAAGCCCCTATGGTTCAAGCATTATGATGACTTGTAACAAACTGACTTAGAAATACGTCTGCAATATCACATTTCAATTTTACGATACGTTGTGGCAATGGCAATACAAGTATTTTGTGGCAAGCATTGCATCCATTGTTGTCTGCGACAAGCACCGCTTTGTCGGTTGTTGTCCATTATCAAGTCATTTGAAGGCTGCTCCAATAAAACCGAACCAGGAGAGGGAATTATGGGATGTTTAATAGGTAAATAATTCTTAGTGATGAAAAATCATAGGGGAGGGAAATATGCGAGGGAGGGGCTTATGCGATAAAATACGGTATATCAAATGCAACAGCTACAACCCAAGACCACACAAACACACAGCTTTCTACAGTTTAATTCACAGACTGGAGAACATACCATTTTCAATACAAGAATATCAAACAGAATATAAAAAAAAATCATTAGACTTGCAGAAATCATTGATAAATAAAAAAGTGAACATAACAAGAAAAGAAAAAATTTTGAAAGAAACAACACTCAACAGGACATATTCAAAAACTTACTTATCACCCACAGACATTTGACAAATTCAAAAAGATTTTTGAAGAACAAAACATTTCGTTGGCTCCAATTAACAGACACAGCATAAGAAACTACCCAGCTCAAACACTAAAGACATCATTCCAGCAAATAAAAAATCTGGAATCTATCAAACAGAATGCAATAAGTCCAACAAGGTTTATAAGAGAAACTATGAGAGTGAGTGAGTGAGTGAGTGAGTGAGTGAGTGAGTGAGTGAGTGAGTGAGTGAGTGAGTGAGTTTTAAGGGCCCGTCGACATCTAGGTCATTTGGGCCCTAGGTCAAAATTTAAAATCTAGTGAAACTATGAGGAACATGGAAACAAGAGTCACGGAACGTTTCAGATGTATAAAACACCAATACTTAGAAAAATCAACAGTTGCCATCCATTTTTGGAAAGAAAATCATGACATTAATCCGGATCCAAAACTATTAAAGCAAATATCAGGAAACCAAGAATAATCAATATGGGAACAGATCTTCATCTGGAAGAACAAGGACAGAGTTTTCAATTTGATATACCACAGAAAGGCCTATTGTATAAGTACTTAGAGTATCCTCGAAAAATGGCAGTTGCAAACTTCAGGTTGATTACAGGACGTGATTATCTGGCAAAACATTTAAACAGAATTGGGATATATTCTTCACCACTCTGTCCTCTATGTGATCTGCAAGAGGAAATGGGCTGAGACCACCTTCAAATATGCCCGGCCACTTCTAGCTAGTGAAAAATATTGGAGAGCAAGAGGATTAATCACTTCAGTGTCAGAAATACAGCATCAGCTAACAACAATAACAACAAGCTATTAGAGTCGTAGAAGAGCAGTCTACAGAACGACCAACCTCTACAAACAAATTCAATGTCCAGTTGATAATGGAGGAAACTAACCTCTGAAATTTAAAAAGTGAGTGTTGTTTATGCTATTAACTGACCCATTTTTCTACTTTAATTGTATTTAACTAAACCAGCCTGGAGCACAATAGCAGCTAGCAGTTGAAATATGAAACCTTCATCGAGCATGCTGTGAATGCCGGTCATACAGAACAATTCAGTTGGAGTTAGACCCCAACACCTGAGCTGGCGTTTATTGGGCCCAACTTGGAACTGAAATTGCAGCAATGCACATCAATCAAGTTTTGTGTGATTGTAGACAAAACTCCTGCAGAAACCTTTGAAATGGTGCAGCAAGCATATAAAAATCATGATTTAGGTAAAACACAAGTCTTTGAGTGACACAAACATTTCAAAGAGGATTATGAAGACCTTGATGATCCTCTACCCCTGGGAGACCTTAACAGCAAAAACATCATCACAACTGACTCAATTGTGCAAGAAGATTGTTACATAACAATTGTGAGGGTTGCAGGGATAGTGAATTTTTCCAGATCTTGCCAGGTGAGGATGGATCTTGCACCAAGATAATGTCCCTGCTCATCAAGCTTTATGGTTGCCATTTTCTAAGTGATAAGGAGCTGAACAACATTGCCATGAATATTCTGATCAGACTGTCAAAAAAGGGGTTAGGTGAAAGTTTCCAACAATGGGAAGATCATTGGAATAGTTGTATTTCATCACAGGAAAAAGCTTTCAAAGTTTGTACGTAAATTTAAATGAAATAAAGCCATTATGTGTTATTTACAAAATTAGTTTGGTTATTTATTGATATACCCTTGCAGTATAATTATTGTGAAATCTTAATGCAGAGTTTTGGGTCCAATGCAGTACTTCAACAGTAAAGTATGAACAGGTGTTGCATTCAGCACTTCTGAAAAAACAATCTTCAGTTATACAAAATGATACTTACGCTTTCGTTCAGGAGGTGGTATCAGCTGATCACGCACATGATTGATAGGTATATAGGGCTGATTGGGTGAAGCATGGTGATGAGTCGCCAAAACATCAATAATGCGATCCACCATTTTATAAAACTCTGCTTTGTCAGTTTTACGACAGTGCCTGTGCCATCTGTAAAGGTTGAGTGCAGTGTACAGGGCAGCAAATCCTAAAATTAAGAATAAAAGTCATAACCACGCTAACAAAATATCTACAAATACATTGAGCACTTGAGGTACTAATATAGATTCTATATAATGAAACAGGTAAAAATATCATGTGTTACATTCACATGACTTTCTTTTCTCATTCTTCTAAAACTATTCTTACAAACACTTACTGTTCTAGCTCCTTGTTAATCCAGATAAACCTTCAATTTATATTTACCATTTTGTTCTATGATACAGTAGGTAAAGCAATAGTCAGATTTTTAAAGTGTGTTTACTATGTGATTGCTTCAAATTCCATGCTCTTTGCATGACCATAAGGAAAAAAATCTGTTACACTCACATGACTTTTTCTACTCTTGTACTATCTATCCTACAAACGCTTATTCCACGTATTCCTGCCCAGTATCTTCTCTTGATGTTGAAGGAAGCTTATCTATGTGTAAGTGCTTACTATTTGGCAAAAGACAGCCTTTCAATTTTAAAAATTACAAAAGCTGTTTGTAACGAATTGCAATTCTGTATAAGATTTGAAGCTTTCACAGTAATGATCATTAATTAGAACTTCTGAGGTTACCAGCCATGAAATATTTATGGTTATTCAAGTGTTCGGCCATATTAAACTCCATACCCATCATTAGGAAACGAATAATTAACAAAATCTATACAAATAAAAATGAGGAACTGAACTCCTAGCTGTGGCATTGAGTTTTCAGTTCCAATTCTACTTCTCAATTCATACAATTTTCCATATGTTTGAAACTGAAATGCAATGCATTTATCTTCACACAATTATCTTTACTAATGTTTCTTTTATGAAACACAATCACATTTCTTTCTCTACTCCTTCTTCTGCAAAGAATTCATACAATTTTCTATATGACTGACTTACAAACATATCTTACATTCACACAGCTTTCTCTGCTTGATTTTCTTTCTGTTGTATTTGGGGTTGTTACTGTTGCATACTGTTTTCCCAGTGTTTTTGTTTATTTATACTCTGTTCATCTAGAGATTAGAGGAGATATAAACAAAGCACCGATTTGTATCACTCCGCGGCCATGTGCATTCACAATGACGCAACACGGTTACCTACCGCTACGCGTAGGTATAATATGCATTTTACACTACTAAAGGATATATTTACCTGATCCAAATAACATATAACACATGGAAATTAACTGCTACTTACGTCATCTCTCTCCACAATAACACTTTTTCATTTCCTGCTCACAATCTCGAAACCAATCTCCAGAAGCAGCTTGTGGAGGGAAGTTTGTTTTAAATCTGAAAGATCAGGATCAGAGTTAACTGCCAACGACACTTTGTTTAAGGTGGAAGTTCATTGTTAACAAGGGACTGGTGAACTTTTCGACGGATTGCAGATCTCACACTCACAAATTCGTCGCAAACTACATCCACCATTTATCTGGCATGTGGTCGCTTTTTGCTGGGGTCTTCACCAACTGACGATTTTTCTTTGGGTGGACTGTAAATACCTGCAACTGACACACCGGTAAACTCGGATGTTAATTTCATCACGTCTTCGATAGCAAGCTTGGGATATTTCTCGCAGAACTTGTTAAATATCTTCAATATTGTCATCTTTTCACTACTTCGCAATGGTTTGCCGCACTTATGTTTCGCAACTCACTTGTTCCACCATGTTACTTTCATACTGAATAATGCATGCGCAGAATGAATTATGCTGTTTACAGATTCACTTAACTGCGTATTCTTACACTTTAACTATGCTTAGTACACTTAGTTCATGCTTTAGCAAACATTAAGAGACATTTCAGAACCTCAGTAACAGTATTTCTTCAAGGGACTATTTAGACGGCGAAAGCGTCGAGAGGGCACGCTGTCGTCAAAACGCACATGGCTTTGTTTACGTCTCCTCTAATCTCTAGATGAACAGAGTACAGCTTGTTTATTTGGAGTTCTTTATAGAAACCAATGTAGATCTAAAAGTTGTAGGGATAAAATCATCAAACCAAGGTCAATGCCAAGTATTTCAGCTAGTAATCAATAAAAAATCAGCAATAGCACAGCATAGCATCAACAATCACAGAATTTCATTTAATGAGGTCAGGGTTTTATGCTGCAGTAACTGACATTACGAGGGACTCATAAAGAGACAATTGAAATTAAGTCAGAACCAAATAATTTTAATACGGGCAATGACTTGTGACTCAGCACAGCTTGGACAGGAGTACTTAAAAGAAGGTTGAGATTTTGACATGGCCATTTATTTTTTTAGGCAGTTCCTGATGAAGGCCATGTATTTGAGATGGAATGAAATATCTGCATCATGTGTCTCATTTTACATGCATTTGCAACAGAAAATCAAAATCTTCTTCACAAGTACGAGGGTCCTTCAATAAATAACCGAACTAATTTAATTGTATTTAAATAAACCGCTCTGGAGCGCCATGGCTGCTAGTGGTGGAAAAGTGAATCCTTCCTCTAGCAGTGCTGTGAGTGCCAGTCATGCAGAGTGAATCAGTTGGGAGTTGGAGACCGATACGTGAGGTCGTGTTTACTGCACCCACCATGGAACTGAAATTGCAGCAACACGTATCAATAAAGTTTTGTGTTCTGTTACACAAAACTCCTACAGAAACCTCTGAAATGGTGCAGCAAGCATACAAGCACCAAGCTTTAGGCAAAACACAAGTCTTTGAGTGGTATAAACGTTTCAAAGGGGGTCATGAAGACCTTCAAGATTCTTCGCACCCTGGAAGACCCTAACAACAAAAATGGAAGTCAACATTAACACAACTGACATAATTGTGCAAGAAGATCGTCGCATAACAATTTCGAAAGTTGCAGACATAATGCATTTGTCTGTTGGAACTGTAGACAACATAATTTGCAATGATCTTGGCTATTGAAAAGTTGCAGCAAAATGGGTACAGCACGTGATGAAGGACGAACAGAAGCCTCACCGCATCATGACGTGTCAGCAATGGCTTGAAAGGTTACGCCGGCAGGCAGACTTACTGAATAGGGTCATCACCTGTGACAGGAGTTGGTTCCACCATTACGACCCGTTAACAAAACAGGAGAGTTTGCAGTGCAAACATTCATCGAGCCCTAGGCCTAAGAAAGCAGAAGTTCAGAAAAGTGCAGGAAAGGTCATGCATCTCGTATTTTTTGACAAACAGGGCATTCTGTATGATCATGTTGTAACTAATCAATGCAGAGTAACTGCTGCTTACTATTGTGACTTACTGAAGGGACCACTGAAGAAAACATTGCCGAAAAGCGACCAGATCTCACAAGGAGAGGATGGATCTTGCATCAGGATAATGCCCCTGCTCAACGAGCTCATGCAACTCAAGATGTCATCGCATAAATGGGCAATGAGATCATGCCTCATCCACTTTATTCTCCAGATCTCGCACCATGCAATTTTCACCTCTTCCCTAAAGTGAAACAGGAGCTTCGTGGTCGCCATTTTCAAAGTGATAAGGAGTTGAACAATGTTGTCATGGGTATCCTGAACAGACTGTCCAAAAATGGGTTCAATGAGTGTTTCGAACAATGGGTAAATTGTTGGAATAATTGTATTTCATCAGAGGGGGAATACTTGGAAAGTATGTAGGTAAATGTTAGTGAAATAAAGCCATGTATTAATTAAAAAATTAGTTTGGTTATTTATTGAAGGACCCTCGTATATTCTTTTACAACTCCATGTGTTTGTATTCTAGCGCATAGGCTTAGTAAATCCTCTTTGGTCTTTTATTTACAGATTTAAATCAGGTGCTTCGTGGCCCATGTCTGCCAGACAGAATGTGGTTTTTCAATGGTGAAAAATGTAACAAAATCAATTGAATGGCTTTCTTAAATGAAAGCATGCACACAAACACAAAAATTCTCTCTCTCTCTCCCCCCCCCCTCTCTCTCTCTCTCTCTCTCTCTCTCTCTCTCTCTCTCTCTCTCTCACAGATTTTCGAAAAAAGTCACTTACCAAAAACTATGAATGTGAGTGAGTACAATACAGCATAAACTTTCTCTAGCAAATAGCAGGTGATCGGAATATCTGGTTCCACTATCTCAAGGGCGCCATTATTTATCAAACTGTTGTGTTTTGAACCAGTGATACCAGCCGTGCCTGTTGGATCTACCACAGATATGCCCCACTGTGGATTTACCATTAGCAATATTTTCAGAGCTCGCAGCAATCTCTCCAACTCCAATCCATTCTGAAAATAAATGTCCATTATGGTTTGTATCAACCAATATACATACTATATGCAAATAATATAACTCAATCTAAGTAACAGCATCATAAAATTAAATTAAGAGATATCAAGCAAATGGAAATGCAAATCAACATGGTTATAACAGATAAGGACTCTTGACCAGTCATTTGCTACTATATGATAAATTTGCTCACACTTTTGCTTTTCTTTTTTTCCCCACAATAACGAATGCCGCACAATCTAGCTGACTTTTAAACTTTCCTGAAGCAGTTATTTAAGATAGATTTAACAACAGTTAATGCAGTCTTTGTCCAGTTGTGGCACAGCTGTAGCATTTCATTGTCGAGCAACAAACCGTGTTACAATTGTTGTGCAGTGTGCAATCATCCTGGCTTGAAGTTGAAATGTAGAAACCCTATTTTGCATTCATTAAAATTATTCCTTCGTTTGAATTGTTTTTGTGGATAGTTTTTTACAATGAGTCAAGCAAAAAACAAAATCCTCCTGCTAGTATTACAGCAGGATGGATAGGATTCTCAAGGTATCTTAAATATAATAAGTACTGGAAAGCAAGAAGAAAATGACTTCATTGTTGACTCCAGAGCATTAGCCACACGCACACGCACCCACACCCACACACATAATATAAGTACATCATATTAACTAGTCTGGATGTCAGAGGAGCATTTGACGCAGCATGGTGGCCCAGCATCCTTAATAACTTAAAAAAGCTCAGCTGCGCTAGAAATCTATACAAACTATCGGAGAACTACTTTCATGATAGGAAAGCTAGTTTATGCTTCAATTCATATAAATCAGAGAGAGAAGTGACAAAAGGCGTCCCCCAAGGATCAAGCTGTGGACCAGGTTACTGGAATATATTATATAATTCCCTACTTAACCTGGAATTTACTGAAAGGACCGAAGTCTTAGCCTTTGCTGATGACTTACTAGTAATGACCAAAGGTAGCAGCATAATGGACGCTGAAAACTTCGCAAATCAGGATATCAAGAAAATAGAGTTCTGGGCTAAAGACAACAAAATTAATTTCAATGAAACAAAGTCTCAAGTACTATTAATAACAAAGAAGAGACACCCTCTCAATGGTGATATCCATATCTACTTGAATGATACAAAATTGACACAGAAAAAAGAACTAAAATATTTAGGAATATATATAGACTCAAAATTTAAATTCGACAAACATATAGATTACATTCAAGAAAAAGCATTAGCTCTCTTACACGCCTTATCCAAATCTGCAAAATTGAACTGGGGTCTTGGATGCAAAGCTTTCCATACAATATACAAGGGAGCCATCGAACCAATAATAACCTATGGAGCTCCGATATGGAAAGAAGCTATAAAAAATAAGAAAAATCTAAAGAAACTCCAAAGAGTTCAAAGATTATGCAATATAAAAATTGCAAAGGCATATAGGACAATCTCTTATGAAGCATCTTGTATTATAGCTAGAATCCAACCAATAGATCTGACTATTATGGGAGAAATAAATAAGTATAAATCATTACATGGTGACAGAGATTACGACGCACCCCTGAAAACAAACTACTGGGTTCACCCTGCGAAGCGTATTTGTATAGAGGAAATCAATCCCAAATTACAATATACATTTCAGATTTATACAGATCGGAGCAAAATAGCAGAGAAAGTGGGAGCTGCAGCTGCGGTATTTCAGAAGGAAGAACTAATACGACAACTTAAGTACAAATTAGGTAATCGCTGTTCTAATAACCAAGCGGAGCAGTTGGCAATCCTGAAAGCTCAAGTAATCTCCACTTTGCAAGAACTTAAAGATGAGGACAAAAACGTTGCCATTTTCACTGATAGCAAAGTAACACTGTGTTTATTGAAGAACAATAAGAAACATAATTCCATTGCACAAATGATATTAAACACTATGTCAACTCTAAAAAAAAACAAGTGGACAGTACACTTCAGCTGGGTGAAAGCACATGAAGGAATACCAGGCAATGAGTTAGCTGATAAATTAGCTAAAGAATCTGCGCTGGACCAACGAAGTGCAATCATCTACAACAAAGTACCAAAATCGACCATCATAGCTGAAATTAGGGAAAAATGTTTACAATAATGGCAAGACAGATGGAATAAAACTACAAAAGGTCTTTTAACAAAATCCTTTATTCCCTCAGTTAAAGGAAGACATTGCATAAAATTACCTACATCATCTGAACTTACAGCAATGATTACAGGACATGGCAAAACTAAATATTACTTATATAGATTTCACATTATAGAAGATCCCACCTGTACATGTAACAGAGGCCCTCAAACTGTAAACCACTTAACCTATGAACGTCCAGACAAACAACAAGAAAGGTCGACACTCATAAATGAATTAAGGAAGAACGGAGGAACCTGGCCAGCTACGAACAGTGAATTGTTATCAAACCATTTAAGAGCATTTCACAAGTTTGTTCTCTCACTTAAATTATAGGATAGCCACAAAACAGACATAAAACCTACCATTCAAAGGAATGGTCCTAAGTTATAATTTTAAATACTTTTAAGATTTTTTATATACATTGTAATCGTCAAATTATGCCAAAGACCAGGTTATATGTGAACTTACTTAAATTCTATGTTAAAGATAGACTTTAAGCAGCACTAGAATGTTCTTTAGCTAGTCAACTACAAATGTCTCAATTTAATGCCAATTTGTAACTTGCATAATGTTATATGCTTCAACATTTTATATTATGTCTTGAAAGCATGTAATGTTACCTCTGTAATGGGGCATGTTGTTATTTATCAATAAAAAAAACACACGCACGCACACACACGCACACACACATATTTAAAGACTTATCTTAGTATTTGCTGTAAGTTGTTGAAATAATTAGACAAATATGTTTCCTGATGACCACATAAAAAGATAGAGAAATTTAAATATCAAAAGGCTGTTAAAGAAGTTTGTACTGCAAAGAAAATAAAAGATGATTGTATTTTTAAAAAGTTTACTCACCATTCTCGGGCTAATGAAACATTTACAAAAATGTTTCAGGAACGTGGAATAACCTTGCTTTCTCAAAATAAATATAATATACAACATTTGCTAATATTCAAGATGTTCTCGGGCTTCGAGCCAGGTGTAGTGATGAAGAGCCATCGACGTTTCGGGAGTGTCCATCTCTCCCATCATCAGGGGAAAACATCTTGAATATGTTCGTCACCAGGAAAGCTTCAAATCATACTTAACATTTGCTAATTTTTTCTAAAAAGGATAAAATTCCAAATTACAAAAAATCTGGCATTTATCAATTTACCTGTTTGGATTGCAACTGGGTTAATATTGGTAAAACTAAACATCGTTTGGAAACTAGAATATTTCTTTTTCTTTTTTAATTAATGTCCTCCAATGTAGTGTCATACTGGACGGTGAATGAATGAAATGGGTGAAATGATGTTCAAATGAGCCCGCACCCATAGAGCTTTAAGTTACCTGACACTCTTCTCAGGATAAGGGAAAATCTCAGAAGAAACCTTATCTGGATAACTCACCCGAAGCGAGATTTGAACTCGCGACCTCTTGGACATGAGGCAGACACACTACCACCACCCTACAGAGGCAGGTGGAAACCAGAATAAAAGAATGTTTTGGAAATATTAAATATAAGCAGATTGATAAGTCAACTGTAGTAGACCATTTTTGGTCATCTAATCATGAAGCAAATCCAGGGGTTAAATTATGAGCCTATAGATTTAATGGTTTGGGAAAAGATATTTAGTTTGAAAAATAGGGACCATGTTATGAATGCTGAAATACCACAATTGATTGTATTAACCATTTTGTTTGGTTTTGTTTTCAGAGCTTGATAACACATAGAAATATTAAGTAATTGAGCATTTGTAGCTTTCGTAACTGTTATAAACAAAAGCACTGAGGATATGATGGAGTCATGAAGCATGTTTGCATAATTATTTTAAGAACTTACAGCAAATACTAAGATAAGTGAAGCTTTTAATCTCTAAATATTTATTATATTTAAGATTTGTGTAACTTCACTGTTAAAAGCTTCAATTTTTCATTGAATTTCTCAAAGTATATTTATTTTCGCTTTCATGTTTTGTGATTCCTTCAAAATAATATCATTTGTAGTAGATTTACAAAATTACAACTTACATGTTCCTAAATGGTGTTACTGACAATGTTATCTTGCTAAGGGTATTTATGATCGTGAATGAAATGCTCATGGAGCAGAAAACCGTGTCACAAGATGGTAGCGACAGATAGTAAACAGTTGTTTATTAAAGTCATGTATTTAGCAAAGAAGCTAATGCTTTCAAGTAATGCAATATTCTGTGCTTTGCTATACTCTTCAGTTCAAGGATAGTTTGTGAACTGCAGTTGCAAAGAGGGCACAATGTTGAAGTCAGGATTCCTACTTTATACAGATTTGATTTGTAAGAAGCCTCAAAGATGCAGCAGCCATTTTTCTTGGTCTGTTAGGAATTGTATTGGGATTAGTCAGCAGGTTTTTCCAACTCTTGTTGATGTTGATGTTTCCTGTTCGTACTGATGGGAGAGCTTTGATAGGATGTGAAAGAAAGGAACCTTGTTGTGCCTTTCCTTGTCAGTTTTCATTTCCATTGATTCCTGTTATTCATTGTAGGTATGCAAAATGCTTAATGAAGTTTTAGAAGATATCATACCTGCCAACTTCTTGAAATTGATACCTCTAAAACTTTTCTTTGTCCAGCAAAATAGTTATTTTCCTATCTAATGAAATTTATTAACATCTAAAATGTTCTACGCAGAAAACGCACAAAAATGACAAGTAAAATAAAAGAAAATTCTGTTTTACAAGAACCCTGAAGATCTGGTAATACTGCTTCTTAGGTCATGCATGATGAAATGTTTACTGGTACCACAACAAACACACACAAAAGCGAAGAACAGCACAACATTTAATTCTCCAATGGATACCCAATTTCCAGTAAACTACAAGATCTCAAATGCATGAGATAATATACCCTAATATAAGGTCAATCAATGGCAAGTAATTATTCTTTCATACTAGTCACTTGCAGAATAAAGAACTATGGTTCAAATCCTGGCTAAAGCATTGAATTATTCAGTCAGACTCCACCTTTCCAATCTTTGTTCCACACATGCTAGTGTGAAAGAATAACTGCAATTCCTACAAGTGTATACTTCCTCTTAACTGAAATAAACTTTCATTATACATTTGTTGCAGCTGCTTAGTGCAATGGTAGCGCCGTAGCCTAACAAGTGGGAGATCTAGGTTCAATTCCCAGTACTGGCTTGGGGATTTTCTCCCTCTGGAAGACCTCGTCCAGAGTGTGCTCAGTCTCATTAGGTTACTAAGGGGCCAACTAAGAAGCTACTTAATTAAGTAGCAGCCCAAGTTGCAAAGACTGCATAACCAGCTGGGAGGGACCATGGTGCAGATCACATCCCACCTCCCGTATTGCAACGCACTGATGACACCTGTGGTGGGCAGAGGTGGAGGACACAGCGGCCTGGTGGTAGGCCTTGGCCTGGAAATGGCTGTTGTGGCACAAGTATAAGAAGAATGCGGTAGATTAATAGACTTTTAAAAGGCAAGTCACTATAAAGTGTTTTGCAATTCCATGCTCTTTGTATGACTATGACAGACAACAAAGAGTACATATCATTTGAAAAATATCTCAAAAATGGCTGATGCCACAAAAAAGTGATTTCACATAAACTGTGTGGCAATTATTATTTATTTATGCCAATAAACTTATTGCTGGTGTTTTTATTTACTATAAATAAGTATAGAGAAAGTAATAACCTCAAGTGAAATGACTGGAAATGAAATAAACCTATTATTTATTTATGCCAACCAACTTACTGTTGGTGTTTTTAAACACACAAGTCATGTGTGAGCAAAGTTTGAGAGGTAGAACTGGTTTGAGAATTTAATGCCATTCTGCCAGTTTGTCACAATAGCTCAATGGTTAGAGCAGCCGCCTGGTAAGCAGAAGGTCTGTGGTTCAAATCCCAGTTGTGGCATTGAATTTTTAAGTTCCAGTTCTACCTCTTAAATAAACCTAATTCACAATGCTTCTTTAAATAAAATATAATAGTTACCATATGTGGATCTTGTTGGAGGAGCCACTTGATGGTTTCCTGATGGGTCATACGTGCTGGAAGTGATTTGTCTGATGTCCCACAGCGTTCTGCTATTGCTCGCTGCATTGCTTCAGGATGGATCACTCTCAAAAGCCTTATTGTGCGCTCCAGATCTGTGCTTTCCAAGCACAATGTCTCAGCAGAATCATCATGCTAATAGATAAAAATGAAACAACATTAAATCACACTTTTTATGGAGCACCTACTAAGAGTTTCCATAATATGTAGTTGCTTAAGAGTCTCACTCATTCTGTTTTTTAATCTTGATTGAAACAAAGTAATCACAGATTGGCATCAAAGGTTTCTTTCTTTGAAAATATGCTGTTGTTAGCTAATGCTGGATTTCTGACAATGAAGTCATTAATCCTCTTGCTCTCCAATATTTTCACTGATGATATTGAAGAGAGCAATAGCAGTAATAGTAACAGCTTTTTAGAGAGCGTTTTGGTGGTCACATCGCTCTCTCACAACCCCCAGAATGTCTGGAGGACCACACCTGTCGTTGGTTTACAGGTCTCACCGACCTGACCGGGAGAGTTATCAAAATAAATTCACTGACCATATAAATATACTTTAAAAGATACATCTTAGTTTGTTTTCAACTGGTACATAAAGCATGGATACCGGTCTTAGATAAACTTTCAGACACACACAACAGTTGTAATAAAACCCCACCTACAACTAGCCAATCACTACTGTAGACTGCGCAACAATGCCCCGCCCACCCCCACCCATAACGGACGTTAACAGTCTTTACTTCCACTACTTCTCTGCTTCCACATTCAAACTCTGACCAGTGCAGACGGAGGATCGTGTTACCCTGATGATGCCAAGCGCAGTACTTGGTGAAACGTTGGTATCTACCATGCCTTCTAGACCACGGCCTACAAGCCCAGAAGAACTAAACATTTCTAATAGTCAGTAAGTTTTGTTTGGCAGCAAAATTCCCAATGTTTCTTTTTCCATGTATTGTTTGATTGTAGGAAGATGGAGATGAATACCGTTCAATTCGTTTTGCCTTTCCATACACAGAATCATCTTATGGTACTTATCACTTCACTAACATGCAGAATATCTTGTTCCATGTGCATGTCTTGTTACTTTGGGAAATGTTTAGCAATTCACTGGCCAAGATCAACGCTAAGAATGCAGCGGCTTCAGTGACCAAGGTACACACTAGGGGTATATTCCAGAACCACTCTTTGAAGAAAATTTTGAACTCAATTTTCAAAAATAATAAATAAAAATTATTATATATTTTTGGGGGACATGCTTTCCTCCCTATTAAATCTGAATCTACAGCATTTCGGGCTTCTGTATATGTGCAGACTGAAGGAGGTGAGAGAGCGGGTGTAAATCAAAGTAAAGCTCCCAATACATTTTTATAATTAAATGCACTGTTAACTGGGTAATCACATTAGAGTATGTGGCACAACTTGTGGGTGACTAGCCTGCTCCTGCTGGCAACACAATGAACTATTCTAATGCTCTATAAAAATCTTTAAGTAGCATTGGCAAAGTATTATGTTCACATGCTTTGTTGCTGACACACAAGACAACAAAAAATTCCGGGAAAAAGTGAAGTAATTGTTTACTGCTCTGTATGCAAACATAACCTCAAATTCTACATTCATACGTAATTACAAAGATTTTATTTGGTGCATTTACAGGCCTGAACATTTGGCCTGTTCTACTTGAGGGGGTTATGCCATGGTAAGACAACAAATTCATATGGAATTATTAAAAAAAAAAAAATAAAGAAAAAGAAAGAGAGAAAGAAAGGAAGGAAGAAAAAAAGAGAGAAAACCGCAACAATTCATGAAGGGCTAAGGCTTACCCTCAGGCCACTGCATCCCCCGACTTGTGCTTACTACAGGTGTCATGAGGGGGGTGCAATACTAGAGGGTGGGATGTGGTCAGTGTCCCGAGCCCTTCTTGGCCAGTTCCCTTGGAAATTACTGATATTAAATAGTTAAATAGATTTAAGGTAACTATAAGGCGTACGGTATTAGTAGGCACATGAGGCGGAGCTCGAGGGGGCTCACCTAGAGCGACTGACCTATCACAGTCGTGCAGCGTTGCCTAGTTCGGAACGCACAGCACAAGCGCGAGCAACAGAGATTTCTCTTTTTCATGCGCCCAAAATTATTACTGGAAATTCGACATTCTAATGTGCCTTGGTGTATGCGGCGAGAATTTTTGAAGCAGCCTGTACAAAGATCACTTTTCTACGACGTATAGTTCTCGAGTTATCGCTTCGAGAATAAACAACTGACTCCCGTGTTTATGCTCATGTATGCAACTTCCAATCTTGCCTGTGTGTTTTATTCCTTTTCATTACGCAGTTATGGAGTAACAAATTACGAAGTGCCGTGAGGGTGTTGCATTGGGCGCCGATTTAGGATGCTGCCCGTTGTTACTGAGTCACCCCTCTCAGTACCTCACAATTTACGTAGAATGGAAGGGTGATGTCGAAGTTTTCCTTGTGCCGCTATTGCATGTTGACCCTTATCTATATCAGGATGTGAGACGTCCTGGGATGTTTGTTTTAGGAAAACACACGAATGCGTATTTTAATATCCTTATTCTCAAAACTATCTAAGTTCACTTGCTACCGGGTTTACGTGTATACAAGAAAGTGTTTGCATTAGCACGCCCAAAAAATGTTTATTCTGCCCCGTCTTCACACTCACACGCACACCCACACGCAGTGTTGCCAACGCATACTCAAGGAGATAAGCTAGATCGTCGTTCAAAATAAGCCAAAAAGCCTAAATATGAACTGAGAAAAAAGCTAGAAAAAAAGCCAACTATTTATTTAGCTGTAATCATTAGTTATCAATATTCTATAACGAAGTAGTGTTACGTACGTTATTGACATGTTCAGTGTTTCACCGGCCTCCATGGCTACTTCTGAACTCGCTGAACGCAATTTAATCTATTCTACGTAATAAATACTATGGTACTACTTCATTTAGCTTTATGTTAATAACGAATGGCATTACTACATTACCTCATTTAGAAGTGGAGCTGCATTTCCTCTGCATCATCGGGGTCGGTTTCGTGAATTTCAGGGAAGAGAATTGAAGTAGTATGTTCCTCTGGTGTAAGATTTGAAGCTTTCACGGCGAACGTTAGTGATCAGAGTTTCACGGGTGATCAGCCGTGTTAAATTTAAGAAGGTCGAGCTTTCGGCCATTATACACTCCATGGCCATCTTCAGGACTAAAAATGATATGTTCCTCTGGTGTTTGTGAAGTACTTGGTGTGTCATCACTCGAACCACTACTATACGAAGCCAATGTCCCAATTTTATTTAATACTTCGGGGGAAAACTGATAATTTTTACAACACTTTCCCATCCGACGAAGTCCTGACCTGATTGCTGTAATTGAATTTAACATTTGTGTTCCCATTCTGTTACGGAGTTTGGTTTTTATTATGTTCATCATGCTAAAAAGCTTCTCTATCTCGTCATTGGACCAAGGTAGTACCAGCAAAGATACTGCAACGTCAGCTAGCTCTTGAAAGGGATTAACACCCGATGCATCTTTGTAACTTACCACCTCATGCCAGAAACGCAATGTCTGTGAAGTTTCCTTCCAGCTTACAGTAATTAAGTTCTGCCACTGAAATTCTGCTTTTGTGATTTTTTCAGGAGGAATATTTAAATATTTCATGACAGGAATAAGGGACTCTTTCACTACTCGCAAAGAATTTTCAACCGACAAGATGGATACTTTTCTTAAAATTTTTACATTATCGGGAAGTCTTGCCTGCAGTTCACAATGTAGCTTCAACAAAAAAGTGGTACACCGCCTCCTAAAATCCTTTTCGTCGTCAGGAGGTAATTTTAAACCCCGAAGTTTCTCCTCCACTTCATAGCCTAAATACGCATGCCAGTCCACATAATTCTCAAGGTTATCAATAAGGAAATCTTCTTTGCAAGTTGGAGGTACAAATTTTCTTGCTATACTCTCTACCAAAAGTACTAAATCCTCCAAGAATTTACACGGATCTGCCACTTGCGATTCAAATGATTTATTAACCCTTTGAACGTCGCTTAGTATTGGTCGAATGAATAGGAGAAATGCATGATTTTTTTCATCAACATACATAGCATGCAAGAGTGAGGCAGAATAGTCTCCCTCTCTTGATTTGGCCATGCTAAACATAGTCTTAAGTTCAAGCCATTGGTCAAGTAATCTGACAACAGCACTTTCTATTGAAAGCCACCGGGTCTGACACACTTGTACAATTCTGTGAGGTTGATGACCATCGTTAATAGCAGCATACAAAGCCTTATATTGACTCTGACGTAAAGCCGAGTGGGTAAACCAATTGTAGGTTTCGCGTATCAGAAAATCCAAGTTTGTTGGAAGATATTGAGCAGCGGACGAAATTGCCAGCTGCAAAGAATGGCACACGCAGCGTATCATTATGAGCCCTGGACATTCCTGGCGCAATCTAGTGCAAACTCCATTGTTGACGCCTGTCATAACAGCAGCATTATCAACGCCGATACCCTTTAAATTCTTTATATCTAACCCTTTCTCACGCAATGTTTTCAAAACACAGGCAGCGATTGACTCAGAGTCGCAAGATTGCAGCTCAGAAAAAGCTAGAAATGTAGAAATTAACCCACCGTTTCTAAGACTAAAATACACTATTGCAATCCCCAAAATTTTGGTAACACTGATGTCGTTTGACTCGTCAATAAGTATACTATACACTCCAGTCCCTATATCTTCTCGCAATACTTTCTCAAAATGGGGACCTAAAACAAAGTTCACCAACGCACTACATTTTGTCCTGTGCAACTGAATATTTGCCGCAGTTGGACTGTCACTAAACATACATTTGCAAAGTTCACCAAGGTCGTCAATACTTAATAGTGATGAATGACACGCAACAAAAAGTGAGAGAGAAGCTTCGGCATTTCATAACTTCTCAGAATCTCTACTTAAGCTAAGAAATTGGTCCAACCTTCTTGAAGAGCTAAAGCACAAGATGATGCTAAATGCTTTTTAGTTTTAGCATGCTGCAAAAGATCACTGCGTTTTGCGTTAAAGATAGCTTTACAAAACTTGCATTTAACTTTATCTTTATCACTCGGTGTTTCTAAAAGCCGGTCCTTAAAAGCGGGGTCACTAAGCTACTCCTTTCGAAAATGCTGTTGATATTTTGGAGGCATTTCACACGAATACGAAGTAGTTTGTAATAAAAGTGTAGAATAACAGTTAACACAATGACTAAATATTATCAATCACAGAATCACTATACATGAACCGACTACACCCGTTTTCAATGCACTACAGAGGTATTTTTTAGAGGTGGCGTGTGTCGTAATGTTGCGCAGTAGTTCATGGTCGAGTCCACTTGTCTATTACAAGATAAAAGGGGTGTCTGGTTAGTATCTCTTCGACTTCCAGCCTACTAGCTAGCTGGCTGCTGGTGGAAACTTACACCCACCATCGCTTTGCGCGATGCTCGGATATGCGCGAGTGACAAGGTCACGCGCCACCTCTAAAAAATATCACTGTACCTACTTGCACTTGTAGCACACCGAGATGAGAGTGCGTAATGAAGGGGACGGGAACAGCGCAACTGAAAAGTTTCTTTAGGTTTTAAGTTACTGTAAATAGTTATATAATTTCTTGAACCAAACACAGGCCACCTGCATCTGTTATGCTAGGAGGAGGAAAGAGGAACAAACAAATACCATCAGCAATAAGTCTGCATGGGATAAACAGATACGTGTTTTAAATAACACACATACACTCAAGTTTACTGCCAGTATAAGCAGAAGTGAGAAGCATAAACGCAGTTAATAAATAGTGAGTAGTCTAGCTAAAGTCCCGGGAACACCAATATCTGTACCACACGCAATTACTTTGAGGGAAGTAGGCTAGAGGTATGCTGAATAAGATGTTATTGTTTATTCCTTATCTCAAGTCTCAGGTTTGAAGAGTATTTATTTTCCGTCCTCTTTATTATCCAACATAAAATAGTTTACGTTTTAATAGAGAGTTGTGTTACGATAAGGGAACCCAGCTCCCTCATCGCTCTTATCTCATGCTTCTAACAAAACAGTCATATACTTCCATGGATTCATTTTCTTCAGGGGTGTCCTAATACTGCCTATTTTTTATAAATGCCCTATTAATGCAAAAAAAGCTAAAATTCCCGCTAAGCGGGAATAACAGTTTTTTGCCACTAACACGAAATTTAAAAAAGCTAGATTTAGCGGGAAAAAAGCTAAATTGGCAACACTGCCCACACGCACCGACACAGACACAGACACACTCACAGACACGCACACACACATACACTCGCACACACACTCCCGTCTTCAGCGACGTCCAAGTGAGTTGTGTGTCTTGCTACTGTTATATCCGCTTACCTGGAAAATGCACCCCTTTGTTCAGAAGTCATTCACCTAACCGAGACTGTGTGCTAATGGCCTGGGGTGAAATAGTTTTACCCTCACTTTGTATGACAGCTTCAGTCGTTAGGAACTGCGTATATTTAGTTCATAAATTAACTGACCACGGATCAGTGTAGTTGCGTGCGAATTCATTAGTTCGGTTCAAATCGTTCAAACTGTGCTTTGTGTAACTGTGACAATATGCAGAAAATTCACAAGTTTACATTGTGCTTAGTGAAGTTTTAACAATGTCACTTTCAAAACCTGGTACCAGTGGCGTTGTTATTAAGGGTTAGATACTGTGCTCTCAGGCCAGAAATATTATTTTTAAGGTGTGCAGTTTTTTTAAGGAATTGGCATCTGAGGAAGTGCGTGACCGGATCAATTTTTCACAAAGCCGGGATCTCGCAGCCAGAGCGTGCAATGTAACGCGTATTGAGAAACAGGGCAAAACTTCTAGCCCAGAAATTGGTGAAGCTTTATTTAAATCTCCAGGAAAGCATGCCAGAAAACAAAAAACCGTTTCCAATTTAGATTATTTTGAAAAAGACGTACTTCGCCACACAATACATGAAATGTATAACAATGATGAATACCCCACCATTAAAATGCTGGTTCATGTTATGTTATTTGTGACACGACAAATGTTACTTTCCCTCCCCGCGCTCTTTGGCGCAACACTTGGCAGCAGCGCAGCCACCATGTGCACGCATTGGCTCAGCTCATGTGCCTTCTAAAACCGCACGCCGTATATGTACATATGTATGTAGTTTAAAAGTTATGTTGTAATTACAATGTAGTGATATTTATGTGACAAGGAAATGTTTACTTAAAAATAAAAAGAAGGAAATGTTATGGCACTTTTATGAAAACATAATTAATAATGTGAATTTATACTCCACTGCAATATGCTTGAACAAAATTTATGTGCTAATGTTTATAGGTTTGGCCAACAGGGAGGTGTACAATTCTATTCCATTCTTAAGATCCCCATTTTAAAATGGGACTAACGTGCTTCATGCCATCTAATTACCTGTCTAAAAAAAGGAATCTGTATAACATGATGCAGAAGTTTCTGAAGCAATTTTGTCAACCGCTACACCACGATTTAACAATTAAAATTACATAAAATCACACATTTCTTTAAAATGACTATTCTCAGAAAATTCAAGTTATACATCTTATTTGTCATGTAAATTTCTTAAATATATTGTATTTTAATTAAAATCGTTCACGTCGCTTTTGAAAGTGTGAAAAGTTTAGAAAAATGTGCCACATAAAGAGTGATTTAGTGATTCTTGAGAAACTTCATAAGGCATCTTTAGAAAATCCTGGATCCAAGGGGCCTTAAATCCTGGTGCAATCTCAATATAGCATTTTTGAGCGGAATGCAATAGCTTCTCTTATAGGCAGATGGTAGAGAAAGTAAAAATGCCTAAAACAAAGCAAGGTGCAATGACAGAAAAGGTACCAAGAAATAGATGACATGCCCTGCAACATGCCACAAAATGAGGACTATGCCATACACCATCAGCTAATTCATAACATTTAAACATAAAGTACTCCAGACAAGGTAAATCATGTGCCCACATGCTGACATTTGGATATCCAGCAACAAAAGGAATCCATAGCAGCGTTAAAATATGACACACCATCACCGGTTCATTACAATGAGGGTAAACTGATGCAGAATCACTGTACAGTAAATAAAGGTGGCTGAAAATGCAATGCATGATACGTAATCTGGTTGAATCATCTCTTCACAAGAAACATGCAAAGAGGTATCATAGGTGACAGGCAGCGACTTAACCTTCCTCTCACAGCAGACCACCTTGCACACCTGCATGTGAAAAATGTCTAGCATAAAACAACATAAAAATCCTTTGAGGGAAAATAAGTGCTAAAATATCTGGGAAGTAAAACAGCTGTATTGGCAACAGAGTCAGTAGCTTTATTCCCTGAAATTCTTACATATCCAGGAACCCATATAAGCAAGCTAATACCAGCATCAGCAACCACATTCATTATAGGATAGGATTTCAAGTGTGCAGCACTTGGTGATTCATAACTGCACTGACAAAATTCATATAAAACAGACAGCATCATAGGTCCTGCCACAGGATGTATAGATTGATAGAACAAAATATGGGTTGTGGATTTCGGCATGGTGGTCAACACAAGATGGAAGATATTCTCGTCTCACACCATGGGGAGCACATTTCCCTTTGGGAAGTGTAGGAGATAGTGTGATATCCAGGCATTGAAGCAAGCAGAAATAAAGCACTGGAAGCCGCAAACTGAAGAAGCTAGCCATATATTGACAGTACAGGGGATTGTCGCAAAAGCAACAAAAAGACATGTAGCAATGATGATAGCCAACAGCCTTGGCTGGAGTGGACATTGTGCCATTAGGAAAACTAGAGTTCTGCAGTGCTGCATTACGAACTACCACAGGAGCAATTGGAAAGGCCTTAATATACAAAGGTATACCACTGTTGTGGATTACGTTTGTAGCGTAAAAGTGAAGGATGAGCAGAGTAATAAACAATATGGTGAAACACCAGTTTTGAATCGATCACATGAGACACAAAAGCACAAGTACGTTCCAATAAGTCTCCTCAGGATATGACATACAATAAAGCACACAAAACACACAAAGCATGATTACAGCACTTTGTTAATAGGAT
This sequence comes from Tenodera sinensis, assembly GCA_030765045.1. Lineage (NCBI taxonomy): Eukaryota > Metazoa > Arthropoda > Insecta > Mantodea > Mantidae > Tenodera > Tenodera sinensis. Next base: position 14,514,246 of record CM060972.1, read on the forward strand.
GTGAACAGCCCAACAAAGCTTACAGTTTAACACCAATCTCAACATTTCCCTTCATAGGAAAAACTATGATTGGGTCCAAGACAGCTAATACAAAAGAAAGACCATCTGACCATAGAAATTTACACAGACAGTTCTCTTAGTACGGTCTCGAAAAAAAAGTAAGCCCAATTATTTATCTTGCACTAAGAGCACATCTTCCTAGAGTAATTAAAGGACTTCATAAATACCATTAGGATTTTCTGCCCTTCAATAGCTGTGGGTTGAATAAATGATAATTCAATGATGCAAGATACCACCCACAATCTCATTCTTGTGGCTGGATCAACGGTTTTAAACAATGGGTCCATGTAAACCTGTTCAGTATAAAGTGCAACAGCTTCGTGGCACATGTGCTGAAGAAACCAAAACACCTGCTTGTGCCAATTTTGTGAGTGACTCATTCAGTGACCATTCAAGATTTGCACCAAGGTCATCATGCTTTTCCTCTTAAAATGTTTGTGTGTGTATGTGTTTTATTGAGCACTGAGCCAGTAACTTCAAATTTATTTACAATGTCAAACTGTGCTCGTGAAGATAGCACTTTGCCAGGAAATTGCTGAACAAATGCATCACATACCTGCTGAGCTGACTCGTGCTTAAAATAACGTTTACACACAAAACTATGGTGTTGCAATGATAACTGTCTCATTATGTTAACAGCTGATACATAGATTGGCGACTGATGTTAGCAAGTTCAAGAACTATGCTAGTGCCTCTAATACTGCAGCTTATGTATTGGAGATACCCACACCACTTGGACGATCTTGGTTTATATGGGAGTGTTTAATGTTTAAACCTTATTTATATAGGTTGTTTATTTAGTTTTGGTAACTATTTTCTGGACACATAGCATAAACACAAAGTTGTAAGTTTTACAGGTCTTTGATGTAGTTACCGGCATTGCATACAATGTGTTCCCACTAATGTGGTAGCCGTCAACTGCAGTCAGCTTTGCCTAATCTCTGGATGGTACATAGAGACCCATCAACTACACTCAAAATGTCGTTCACTGTTCTCAATTTCTTCCCACCCAGTGGTTCCTTCAGCTTAAGAATGAGGTCGAAGTGGCAGAAACTTATGTCCGGGGAATTGGAGGGTGGTAGAGTACCTATCAACCCCAGCAATGGAACAAATCAGACATTGCTCCTGTAATTCTGATCTGCTTCCACTAATGTGGACACTGTCTGCATGTAATTCTCACTAACCAGTGAATGACCACATCTAGGCATATGTGATGCATTTTCGCATCCTCCTTTAAAGGTTTGTACCCACCTTGCCACTGTTTGGTATGGCAATACATCTGCACTATAAGCCTCTTGGAATCCTTGGTGACACTATCATGCGTTTCTACCTCTGCCACATTAAATTTTCAACCAGATTCTCTGCGCCTGCTTTGAAAACATTGTACTACGTTTCACCTAGATCTAAACTGATGACCTTCGGCTCATTATTGTGAGTGGAGGGGTAAAAGGTGCATCCATGTGCTAGGATGCAGAGGAGGTACCTAAATTACGCGTGCAATAAACAGAATTGCCAACCCTCATTTGGGTTCCATAATATAGTTGCCAAAACTAAGGAAACAACCCTAGTATTTTGGGAGAGAAGAAAAAGAGAGACGTGGACTATGTGCTAAACTGATTTTCCTTCATCTTGAGTAGTCTGAGCAGATAGATCAACAAAGGAAGCCCTAATCTTTACATCAGTTAAACTTATTGTACAAAGTAACACTTTCTGCTCGTCAGCTATTACATCATATCAGGAATTTTGCACCAACCTACACAGATTTATTGCATAAGCTCAAATGCTGCCTATGTCTCCTGTGTAATTATTCATATATTTATATTCAAATTAACAAAAAGTCAAACAATTTCTTTGAAATTTAAGAGGAAATAAATTTACTTACCATGTTTGAAACCGATCTTTCGAAATCTGATCCACAAATGGGAAAATTGTTTCCTGAAATCAAACACATATGCATCACATTTTAATTTTCCTCAACCTTCCTTTTTGACAGTATCACAAACAATGAAAGTAAAATAATTAACATGAGAAAGTCAAATTTAATTTTCACAATAATGAGATAACTTCACTGCAAATGCAGCTACAATTTGCACCATAGTGGAAGACAAGTTAAATAATAGTCATTAATGTACTCCCATTCTAAGAATAATAACTAGAGCACTTCTGCACCTAGAAATTCTTGATAAACATGTCTGTCAAGATTAAGCAATCACTGTTTGCAGACTTAGAAGTTTTCACAAAAGTGAACCGAAAAAGTTTACTTTCCAGGAGCCAATTTGTTCAAATTTCTTGAAATATCTAATGCTACAATTAAAATAATGATAAAGATTATAATTATGATGATGATGATGATGATGATGATGATGATGATAATAATAATAATAATAATAATAATAATAATAATAATAATAATAATAATAATAATAATAATGAAATGAATATAAATGCAGTGGGTGGCTTAACATAGTCTGTAGATGGCCTGAAATGAAATAAGAAAAATATTTACTGAAATATTAGCATACTAGTGTTTAACGGTAGTTTTTACTACATACAGCAATGGACACTGATACATGAAATTAAAATTGGGAAGAGATAATTTGGCCTACGTTCAGGATACCTCCCTGACACTGCCAGTGTGAGTACTGAGGAAAACCTGGAGAGAACCTCAGTAAGGAAGGACAGTCCATGCAAGATTTGACTGCCCATAAAATTGGTCTTGACCATTCAGATGGACAACCATTAATACTTGGATTCACAAACTACATATTATAATTATATTTCTACTTTAGTACAGGGAGAGCAAAAGTGTTCCAAATAGGCTTTGCTGTGTTATGCCTGACCATGCTCTTGGCGCTTGTTGCTGTCTGCTGCTATTATAGAAAGACGCAAATGAAAGCTTACAACATTTTTAAAACTACTTTTAAAGGCTTTTCTTACCAACTTTATGAAAGGAGATGCTGAAACTGACCACCATTGTTCATACGTTTTTGGCGCCTCTTTAGGAAACTATCCATCATTTGCCATAGTTCACGTTGAGAAACACTGGCAATATTCTGGCAGATATTTTGTTTCAATTCTTCCAGAGTGTGTGGGCTTGTCTTGTACACTTTATGTTTTAAGTTATAACTGAGATAGAAATTGCTTATTGGAGCTCTGAGAAACCTTTCTCCACTAATGGCATATCATACCCCAATTTTTTTTAATTTTTTATTTTTTTTTTTTTTTGTGTGTCATTTAGGGGTACTTCATGAACAATATTAGGCTCTGAGTTATAGCGCCAATTTTTTTCGAGCCAACAGTTTACACCCTTACATACGCGAATACAATTTTGCCCCCTTTATATAAAGTTAACAGACAGAGAGCATGATCTAAAGAGCTAATACAGCCAATCTTTCGAGAACAATTGAAAGTGTGTTTCAGGACAGAATTAGTAGTAGAGGTTTGTGGCCTTCTAGGTACCCCAACCTAACCCCCTGCAACTTTCATCTCAACCAAAGTGAGCACTTGCTAGCTAACCAATGGTCAGCTAAACTGCGATGAACATTGGTGCTGGTTAAACTTATGATTTTTCTTTTCTCCCCCCCCCCCCCCTCCCTGCCCTTTTTGGTGGGGCGGGTCGGCTACTTGACTTGATGCCTGCCTACACTAGCACATTATGCTCTCCAGGTAGTGTTAGATTCCATTAGTGATCCCTAAGCCCCTTGTCAGGTCTATGAAGAATTTGATGGGGTCTACAGCTGGCGAGAGCTAACCTGGCACTTGACAGCTACGTGATTCACTCACCTGCAAACAAGGCTAGCCCTATCCTGTCCAATCGACTAATTGTAGTGTGATGTGTTTGAAACATGATTGGACGAGATAGGGCTAGCCTCGTTCGCAGGTGAATGAATCACATAGCTGACAAGTGCCAGATTAGCTCTCACCGAGTTTAGGGATACTGTCCCCATTTCAGTTCCCGGAGGCCCAAATATGGTGTCCCAGTTGGTATCACGAGATTGAGTGCACTCTGGAACAGACCTCCCAGTGGGGAAAAATCCCCACACCGGTGCTGGGAATCAAACCCAGGTCCTCCATGCCAGAGGCTGTACTACCACTGCCACTATCAATCTGGTCAAACTTACTGTAGAAAGGTAAACAACAGAATTTAAATATTATTATCAATAATGCTGGTTTAAGAAAGAGTATCTCATTGAATTTTCTTCAAACAACATTTACTTGTTTCAAAATTAAAGAATCAATTACAAAACAATATGGTATTTAAGGATTTAAACACTGTTCAGTTAAACATTGTCAAAACGTTGTCTAACTTTTTACTGCCAAATCCTTATCTCGACAGTGTTTAGCTAAGCAGTACTTAAAATATCATCTGCCCTGAAAGTGAATGGAGCAACATTGCATTTTGTTGCTTCTATATTTGGACACCACACAGCATAGTTGTTCCCAGAAATTGGAAGAGGGTTTTGGGAATTTCTAGCTTTTTTTCCTACCAGCAAAGAGAAAAGGAAAATATCCAAACAAGTAGAACATTTCCATATTACTTAACGAGAAACTTTTTAAAAAATATTAGGAGTTTGAGATAGGAGATGATCAAACCTCTGCTTGCTTTAAAAATAAACTTGCGCAAATTTAAAACATAATACGTGGGTGATTAAAATATAAACAGCAGTTTTGCCAGAATACTCCGCAAGCAGATCCTAACAGGATGGCGGAGTAGGGGGTTAAAGGTCGGTCTGTTAGGGAGGAGGAACCAGCTTGGCATCAGTATAGCATGAATAAACAGGTTCCTTTGTCTGTTGCACAACGCATTATTATAAAGTTGCAAACCAATGAAAGGGCTAAACCCTTAGAGATTTTAACTCATTTGAAGCCACCGTTTGGGGACACTACACTATCCCAGAATCAACTGTTTACTTGGGTTCTAGGGCAGCCGAGGAATACTGGAAATAGAGCGTCACATTCGATGCCCAAGGTCAAGTCTCACAGATCCGTGCCATTCAAGAGCTTATTGAAGGTGATCGCCGCTGCACTATTGAAGAAATTGCATCAGAAGTGGTTCCGTAATTGTTAACCTAACAGCAAAAACTGACCTGTTTTGGAAATCTGTGAGAGACTTCTGGGCCAATTCCAGCAAGAAGTGGAGAATTTTTTGAAGTGTAATGTTGCATGCAATGAGATATGGGTCCATCATTACACTTCAGAAACCAAAATGGTAAGCACGAAATGGCGAAGAAAGGATGAAGTTTGTCCAGTGAATGCCAAAACCCACCTCTCAACCGGAGAAGTTCTGGCAGCTCTGTTTTTCAACTACAGAGGGGTTTTACTTGGTGATTACCTTCACGATTGAGGTAAGGTGAATGTGGCTTACTATTGCCAATTGTTAAGGTCAGCAAAAGCCACCTACCAAAACAAAAAACATGTGTGCATCAGAGATGTCATCGAGATGTCATCCTTCTCTAAGGCAATGCTAAACTTCACACTGCAAATTTGACAATGGTCACATTGGAGGACATGCTCTGGAAAATTTTTGACCACCTTCCCTACAGTCTAGACTTTCCCTCCCGAACTATTTCCTGTTTGCACTCATGAAAGAATCGCTTGGAGGGAAAAGACTGAAAAACAGGGGAGCATGTGTGCAATTAGTTGATGACACGCCCTTTTAAACATGGAATATTCAAGCTTCCAAATCGTTGGCAGAAGTATGTAAAATGTGAAGGACGTTTTGCAGAGAAATAGTGAAGGTGTATAGGTTTAAGCAATACATATAAAAAAAGTACCGTTTATATTTGAATGACCTTAATATATACGAGGGTCCTTCAATAAATAACTGAACTAATTTTTTAATTAACACACAATGGCTTTATTTCACAAACATTTACCTACACACTTTCGAAGTATTCTCCCTCTGATGAAATACAATTATTCCAACGATTTACCCATTGTTCGAAACACTCATTGAACCCATTTTTGGACAGTCTGTTCAGGATACCCATGACAACATTGTTCAAAAACACCTAGTCTTCCAATGGATACTGTGACTTTGGTGGGTGTAAAGTAAAGAAGACAGATGTAGTCGAGATAAAGAAACACTTTTATTTCCGCAAACAGTAACTTTGTACACTCGTTGCAACAGCACGAAAGTCTTTACCGATTCACCAACAGCACGGCTCCGAATTAGTAACACAAAAACTGTCCCTTCTCACACTTTACCGCTATTTATATCTCCCAGGCACTATTCTGAAAACTTCAGGAAAGTTCAGTTATTATTGCGGTGAAATACAAAGCAGAAAATTTCAGAAGTCTCTATCCCTTTCTCTCTTTCGGCAAGCGCCCCAACAATGCGGCCATTCTCTGTCTCTTCCCTTCGGCTCCTTTGCGGTAGTGCCGACAATAATGCGATGGGCGACAATACCATCTCACTGTGGACTGAGTGGTAATGAGAAAGCTGATTTTCTTGCAAAAAAGGGTACCAGTAGTGTATAGAAATCTATAGTTAATCTACCATTTTATGCAGCTAAAAGATTAGTCCACTCTGAATACAAAAAAATTATTGAACAATATTACTATGAAAAATCAAAGAATAAACAATGGGAACTACCAAACATTCAAACAGTAATTCCTGAGTAACCTCGAAAAACAGCAGTTGCAACCTTCAGGTTGATTACAGGACATGATTGTCTGGCAAAACATTTAAACAGAATTGGGATATATTCTTCACCACTCTGTCCTCTATGTGATCTGCAAGAGGAAATGGATCAAGACCACCTTCAAATATGCCTGGCCACATCTAGTGCCCCATCCATCAGTGAAAAATATTGGAGAGCAAGAGGATTAATGACTTTAATGTCAGAAATACAGCATTAGCTAACAACAACAACAACAACATTGTTCAACTCCTTATCACTTTGAAAATGGCGACCACGAAGCTCCTGTTTCACTTTAGGGAAGAGGTGAAAATTGCATGGTGCGAGATCTGGAGAATAAAGTGGATGAGGCATGATCTCATTGCCCATTTATGCGATGACATCTTGAGTTGCATGAGCTCGTTGAGCAGGTGCATTATCCTGATGCAAGATCCATCCTCTCCTTGCGAGATCTGGTCGCTTTTCGGCAATTTTTTCTTCAGTGGCCCCTTCAGTAAGTCACAATAGTAAGCAGCAGTTACTCTGCGTTGATTAGTTACAACATGATCATACAGAATGCCCTGTTTCTCAAAGAATATGAGATGCATGACCTTTCCTGCACTTTTCTGAACTTTTGCTTTCTTAGGCCTAGGGCTCGATGAATGTTTACACTGCAAACTCTCCTGTTTTGTTAACGGGTCATAATGGTGGAACCAACTCCCGTCACAGGTGATGACCCTATTCAGAAAGTCTGCCTCCTGGCGTAACCTTTCAAGCCATTGCTGACACGTCATGATGCGGTGAGGCTCCTGTTCGTCCTTCATCACGTGTGGTACCCATTTCGCTGCAACTTTTCGATAGCCAAGATCATTGCAAATTATGTTGTCTACAGTTCCAACAGACAAATGCATTATGTCTACAACTTTCGAAATTGTTATGCGACGATCTTCTCGCACAATTACGTCAATTGTGTTAATGTTGACTTCCGTATTTGCTGTTACGGGTCTTCCAAGGCGCGGAGAATCCTGAAGGTCTTCATGACCCCCTTTGAAACATTTATACCACTCAAAGACTTGTGTTTTGTCTAAATCTTGGTCCTTGTATGCTTGCTGCACCATTTCAAAGGTTTCTGTAGGGGTTTTGTCTAACAGAACACAAAACTTTATTGATGCGTTATAAGAGGTAGAACTGGAACTTAAAAATTCAATGCCACAACTGGGATCTGAACCACAGACCTTCCGCTTGCCGGGCGGACGCTCTAACCACTGAGCTAAATTCTCAAGCCCACACACGGCTTGTGTGTTTAAAAACACCAACAGTAAGTTTGTTGGTACAAATAAATAATAATTATTGATGCGTATTGCTGCAATTTCAGTTCCATGGTGGGTGCAGTAAACACGACCTCATGTATCGGTCTCCAACTCCCAACTGATTCACTCTGCATGACTGGCACTCACAGCACTGCTAGAGGAAGGATTCACCTTTCCACCACTAGCAGCCATGGCACTCCAGGGCGGTTTATTTAAAGACAATTCAATTAGTTTGATTATTTAATGAAGGACCCTCGTACTTCAGAACATTTAAAAGTAATTTTACAGCTGCCAAAGCAAGGGTTTGATTGCCATAATAGTTTGTAATATGTAAAAATAATTCCAAATTACGACAGCATTTGCTTTACTGAATCTGAGAAACATGATATGAGGTGTCATAATGCAAATGTACATAAATCAGGGCCTGGTAGTACTCACACCTGGTTTGATAAAGCTGCTACAATGCACTTTCACTAATCTGTCTGCGAATGCTCACACTTAAGCATCTGATTCCTTGTCCTGTGACACACTCAGCCCTATTCACTTCAACATCTGGGTTGTCAAAATTGTTACTAAATGTGTTATTACATCAGCATGTTCCAATTTTTTTAGTAATAATGTTCAATTCAATAAGTCTATACATATATGAGGCTTGTCTAAAAGTATCCGACCTTAATTTTTGCTGCACAAATTGATGCTATGACAGTACCACTGTGCATGTTGGCAGGAGAAACCTTAATGCGCATGCTTGAATATTCTCACAGCATTAGCATGTGTTACTTCCTGGCTGTGGGTCGCCAAGCGAGGTGCTGTTATAAGTCTACGTTGGATTTAGTTTTCGCGCAAGATCATTGAACAAACTGGGCAAAGATACTGCATCAAATTTTGCCAAAAACTAGGATATTCTCAAAAAGAAACAATTTGTAAAATTCAGCAGCCGTTTGAAGACGATGTTATGGGGTTAACACAAATTAAAGAGTGGTTCAACTGATTCAAAAATGGCCACACTTCAGTGGATAGTGACGAATGTCCTGGGAGGCCACAAAGCACTTGAAATGCTGCTGTTGTTGAGGTAGTGAGAGATCTGATATTGGAGGATTGATGTTTGAGATTGCCGAAGATGAGATCAGTAAAGATTCTGCACATGCAATTTTGTGTGATGCAGTTTGGTGGAAAAAACAAGACCTCTGGAAACCAAAAACTTGGTAGTTACATTTGAGATTTCACCGGAAATATGTTTTGAGGCCCCCAGAGAAAAAAAAAAAGCATTTTTTAGACAAAGGTCTGTGTGTGTCTTTAAACAGCATAACTCAAAAACGAAAGGACGGTTAAAAACCAAAGTTGGTGTTTAAGTTTAATATCTTTCAAGAATGCAACACAAAGATTCTGAAGAAAATTCCACCACTCTAAACTACCCTTTATGTGGAAAATTTTTCAAAAATCTTGATTTTCTTGAATATGGTTCCAATGATTTTGATTATAATGCTGTATGTTTAGATATAAGGGGCATTCAAAAATGAACGAGCTGGAGTCTGGTATGCGTAAACCGGTGACAGGATGGTAATATGGCATGTGTAACGAAGTGTTGTTCCAAGCAGGGCGTGGAAGTTCACAACCCGTCGCTAGAGGGCACACGCGCATGTCACGTGACTATACAAAGCAGCATGCTTCAATCGTCCAACCATCATGAAGGAACGACTGTCTTGCGCAAAGTGTGTGCCCTATGGGTGCCCCACAGTCTTCAACTGCACCAGGAAGCATGTTGAATGGCCCACTGTTTTGGTCATCTGCAGTGCTATGCTAGGGAAGGGAAAGAGCTCCTGGCACGAGTGGTGGCTGGAGATGAGTCATGGTGTCATCATTTCAAACCAGAATCAAAATGACAAAGTCTCCAGTGGAAGTCTCCAGGGTCACCACCACCAAAAAAAGCCAAGGCCATCCATACAAGTGTAGGAAAGGTTATGCTGACCTTCTTTGACCAAGATGGCCCCCTTCTGATACACTTCCTGCATTATGGGACAACAGTGAATGTCCAGCGTTACTTGCAATCCTTGACCAGTCTTCGCCAAGTGATCAAATCAAAACGACCAGGCAATCTCACCCGTGGGGTCATTCTGCTCCACGACAATGCAAAGCCTCATATGGCCAACACAGTCGTGACACTCCTGCAGAAATTCAAATGGAAGGTTCTTGGCCACCCTCCATACAGTCCAGACCTCTCTCCCTGTGATTATGCCATTTTTTGGTCCCCTTAAAATGGCTCTGAGGGGCAAACGTTTCACCTTGGATGATGACGTCCAGCTGTACGTGCGGAACTGGCTCACACTGCAGCCCCGGGACTTTAATGAGACAGCCATTCACTGTCTTGTGTCATAGTGGGACAAGTGTCTCAACAGACAAGATTAATACTTCTAACATACAGGTACTGGTTTCTATAATTATGTCTCCAGCTCGTTTCTTTTTGAACGCACCTTATATTTTTATGGCAAATGAAATGTATATTTTGAATTTTCTGGCTATCTCACGTAGTCCTGTTTATTCATTATGACTTTAGCATAACTTGTAAACTGTAAGAGACAGTCAAATCTTACTGTACAAAAAAATGACAATCTCATTAAAACATACAACTTATGTCCAAATGATTTTTTTTTTGTGGAGTGAACCATTTCAGAGATATTCTTGTTATTTGTGTGACTTTTGCTATACTTATACTTTCCACAAATGGAAGATCATTATTCATTTTTTTTATACCTTAGCCGTGCAAAGAGAACAGAATTTCAAAGCTTTAAAAGATTTGACTATCGTTCAAAGCCTACAGTATTCCCACATTCTCCTTGCATCTACAAGAAAATGAGCAATAAGATAATTTCAGCAAATGTTTATCTCAACTAACATGAAGATAAAGAAATAAGTGTTTGTAAGAATAGTTAGTACAAGGCAACTTGGACACTCTTTTGAGCATGTTTTTATGTAACATTGTAAATCACATAATTTTGAGATTAGGCAATGCGCAAGCACGTGTCATAAAGACAAATGTTTCTCCCTGTTCATTATCAGCAAGCAAGTTCTAACTTTCAGGTAAGGAGCAAAGGGCAGTTCCCTGCTCAAAAGACAACTTATACTCAAAATATTTTTGTGGTTGCTCTTGAATGCAAAACACATATTTTGCCCTAGTCAGTCGTCCTTGTTTATGAACCACAGGGTAACAACATTTACTATTAAGTCATTATTAATGTAAATATCAAGAGAAATTTGGGTGCCTCTAAGATTATAATTTATTTTCATTAGTAAATTATGCAATTGATTACATGAAGGATGTTATGGATTTAACTAAATAGCATTTTGTTATTATCCTAATAGTAAACACTCAACAACTTACTGTAAATATCAAGAACTTTCTTTTAAATGTACGAATGTTTCATTTAGTATTACAGATCTTCTTGTCTTACTACAAAAGGGATTTATTTTTGTTTTAACTTGATCTACAATTCTTTGATAGTACTCTGATTGTATTGTTACCTATGTTGCCTTTATCAGTTCCTTGCCTCCACCCTCAACATCAACATTAATTGCCTCTAAAAGATAGAATTAGCATCATATGTAATCCAGCTTATTTTTCCAGTCACTTCCTTTCATTCATTGTCTGTGGAAGAATAAATAAATAGCAGGGTTGTTTTTGTATGCTAACCAACTTACTGCTGGTGTTTTTGAGCATACAAGCTGTGTGTGGGCAACATTTGAGTGGACTTATGATTGTAAATAGCCCTTGGGATATTTGTCTCTGATGTGAGATTCCCTTGTGGTCTACCGGGAAAATACAAATCAGTTGGGGAATTTATGTCACACTGGCAAGTTAGCCATCGTAGCTTAGTGGTTGGAACAGCTGTGCATGAAGCAGAAGATCCCAGCTATGGCATTGAATTTCTTTAGAATTTAAATCTCTCAAACATTGCCCACACATGGCTTGTGTGTTTAAAAACACCAACAATGAGTTGGTTAACATACAAAAATAACAATTACCATCTAAAGGTTATTTAAACCTGGGATATAAACTACTTACAATTGTAAGTCACCCTTGGGGTATTTATCTCTGATGTGAGATTCCCTTGTGGTCTAATAGGAAAATACAAATCAGTTGGGGAGTTTAATGTCATATTGGCAAGTTGGCCATGGTAGCTTAGTGGTTAGAGTAGCCGTGCATGGGGCAGAAGATCCATGGTTCAAATCTGAGATATTGCAAAGAATTTTTCAGTCCCTATTCTACCTCTCAAATAGTGGGGCTTCCTAAAACAATGAATCCCTTAATATTAGCTTTGGCGCTTCCCAAGCTCTGATAATGTGGGGCCAGCTACACTGCTTTGTTCCTGGGTAACTGCTTAATCCATGTTAACCATGAGATGTTTTGTTGTACCTTTAATGGCATTGAAAACTATATTTTAGTATCACATAGGACCTGAGCAACAATTTGTGCGAGAATTCCTTTATGTAGGGCCCAGAAGCTTTGTATTCAAGTAGGTTCTGCCTTGGGCTAGGCTCGTGCCCAGAGGATACTTATGCAATTAAAAGTTTACAAAGCGTTCAGGGGTCTGTGGTTCAAATCCCAGTTGTGGCATTGAATTTTTAAGTTAGAGTTTTACTACGGGTGTTTTTAAACACACCAACAGAAAGTTTGTTGGCATAAATAAATAATAATTACCATCTGAAGGTTATTTAATCCCGAGGCATAAAGTACTTACGATAGTAAGTCACCATTGGGGTAATTGTCCCTGATGTAAGACTACCTTTGTGGTTTACCGGGAAAAATACGAATTGGTTGGAGAATTAAATGTCATTCTGGCAGGTTGTCACAGTAGCTTAATGGTTAGAGCACCTGCCTGGTAAGCGGAGGATCTATGGTTCAAATCCCAGCTGTGGCATTGAATTTTTCAGTTCCAATTCAACCTATCTTATGTAAGTTAACAGAAAGTGTTATTTCCCAAACATACTTAGATAAATTTAATCTAAAAGGTGAGTCAATTAATAACACTAAACAACACTTACATTTATAATTTTCCGGAATTTTACTTAGATTGGTAATCCGAGGATATGGTCAGTGAATTTATTTTGATAATTCTCCCGGTCAGGTCGGTGAGACCCGTAAACCAACGACAGGTGTGGTCCTCCAGACATTCTGGGGGTTGTGACCGCCAAAACAAAAATATCTCTCTAAAAAGCGGTTACTATTACTGCTATTGCTCTCTTCAATATCATCGGTGAAAAATATTGGAGAGCAAGAGGATTAATGACTTCATTGTCAGAAATCCAGCATTAGCTAACAACAACAACAACATAGATAAACTTTGACCACCACTTAAGTTTCACTAAACTCTTGCTAGGTGCTTGCATCACACATCATTACCAACGTGACTTGAAAGAACAGATATATTTTTGGGTGGAAGAGATAGTGTGGTAATAAACAAGATGGAATTACAAGATCTCGAAGGAGTGGTATCAGTTAAATTACATTCACAGGAAACAACAGTAACACAGATTCTAATTTTCCTAGTGAAATATAATTTTGTAAAATATTTACTGATCATCTCCTTAACGTGGTGGTAGTGCCACTGCTTACCAAGCGGAAGACCCTGGTTTGGTTCCCAGTACTGGCCTGAGGATCTTCTCTTGCTAGGAGACTTGTCTGGGGTGCACTCAGCATTGTTAGGTCCTTGAAAGGCCAACTGAGGAGCTACCTGGTTGCAAAGACTGTGTAACTGGCCAGGAGGGACTGGGGCACTGACCATGTCCCATTTCCAGTATATTGCATCCCACTCACGATGCCTGTGATGGACAGAGGTGGAGGAGTAGCTGAGTGGTACAGTCAGGCAGAATCAATTAGGGATGTGACAGCCAGCATGTTTGCTCTTGCTGCACCAATATCATGACACAACATAACTATGCCATCCTTGCTGCATGTCATTTGTTGAAACGTCCCAAGACACACACACAGGTGACTGAACGAGCTGGTAGTCAAGTCCCAAGTTGATTCTGCCCAACTGTAGGACTTGTCCTGGAAATGGCTATCGCATCACAGGGACATTAAGATATTACGCACTTTGGGAATACGAAGCTTGCTGTAGGTTTTTACTGCATGCAACCTTCACAACTGCTTGAATATCCTCTAGCAAATTGTGCCTCTCATAGAGACACAAATTATTGTATTTTTCTCCAAATTCAAACTGTTTTGTCATTCTAGTAATCAAATATACTGATTTTCGGTTCCCCTAAAAATATTAATTCACCAATTGTAAATTAGCTAAATGATTAAATAAACTGTTGAATACTTTGATAAATTTAGGAGCTTAAGCATTAAAAACTATTTTGAAATAACAGAAAGTTTTGCCTAGCTAGAACCAAAACTTCTCAAACACATAACCGGTAAACAAGAACTGTCCACATAGGAACAAATCTTCATTTTAAAAATAGAAACCGAGTATTTAATTTCACATTCCTCAGAAAGATATTTTCAGCAAGTTCCTTGAACCGTTACCAGAAGAAACATCAGAAGAAGCATCGCCATCCGCACCATGAAACACCATGGAAACCCAGTTATTGTCCGGTTGATAATGGAGGAAAGTTAACCTTCCAAACGCATTCTGGAAAATGATGTTGTAAGTGTTGTTTAGTGTTATTAATTGACTCACCTTTTAAATTAAATTGATTATAACAACACTGTTTTCAAACTTCTATGAAAGGAAGATAGCTATTTATTTGTTTTTGTTTGCTATACAAGTTATGGCCAGTAGCATACCACTATCAGTATTACCACCCCAAATAATAATAATAATAATAATAATAATAATAATAATAATAATAATAATAATAATAATAATAATAATAATCATCATCATCATCATCATCATCATCATCATCATCATCATCATCATCATCATCATCATCATCATAGACATGTCTGCTGCTAAGAAAAGAAGAATTGAGAGGAGCTCTGGTCTCGACACATTGCTACGTTGGCTTGATGAGATTAGTGCAGATCATGTAACTCAAAGTGGGCACTTTCTATCAGAAGATCCATTCTTTATTTGGCTTTTATAAGGACAAAATGCTTGTTTCTAAGTTTCCTGAAAGAAATAAGTTTGTTTTGTTGGTTTCCACGATACATCACGATGCTGCCAGACTTTGAAATAAATGAGGGGGAAAAACGGAAATTGTAAAATCTTATAATATGAAAAAGGTAGATGTTGGCTGGCCCTGTGGCACAGCTGGTAGAGCACCTGCCTGCTGTGATAGGGGTCCCAGGTTTGATTCCCAGGGGGGTAGGAATTTTTCTCCAGCCTGGATTATTCCTCATCCTTCCCTGAGTCTGGAAATATGAATGAAAGTGTGAATGTGTGTGTGAACTCAAAGTATAAAACCCCCAAAGATCGAAAAACCCAACGTAAACATGTAACACCATTTGTCAATAGGCAAGGCCGCCAATATGACCTCTGCAGTTAAAGGCGGGATATAAATAGAACAAAAAAAAAAAAAAAAAAAAGTAGGCATTGACTTGGTGAACCAACTGTGTCAGTAAAATGATAGTTGTGTTCTGTTATTTGCTAAATATAACTGCAATCAATGCCTTCTGCATTTACAAAGCCAAAGAGAAAAATGTCAAGGGGTTAAAGAGGGCGGATTTCATTTCTAACTTCTCACGAGAACTGATGAAGCCACAGATCAAATGCAGGTCTAAAAATTCCACAGATTCCAAAGATTCGACATGTTCAAGAATTGCTTGATGTGGAAGACTGCACAAAGAATGATCCCAAGGACGTTATGAACGTGGAAGGTCAAAAGATAAAACAAGCAGGAAATGGTGAACATAGTGTTGCAAGTGGGCTTGCTCTAACCATTTGAAGGACGTGTGCGTGAATTGCCTGTAAATGACCGTATCATAACTAACAAATGGCAGAAAACCTGAGGTGCAAGTTAGTGAAATATGAGTGGAATTCGAATAACAATAGGTGATGCCTAGGAGGGTATCCTCAGGTACATTTCTAAAGGAAGTACTGTTAATGTGAACGTCTTTAAAGCTCAGTTTGAAACACAATATGCGAGATGTACTTAATTTTATGAGTAAATGTATAAGTATCTGATCTTTTACTATGTATTTTTTTCCACATATTTTGTTTTTGTATATATGTAAAATATGGTTTATTATAGTCCACAGAACCATCTTTAGTCGGTCTGGATGGCTCAGTTGGTTACACGCTGGCCTACTGTTCCCAAGGCCGCAGGTTCAAATCTGGCCCAGACCGATGGTTTTTAAGTGTGCTTAAAAACGACAGCTCTGTGTCAGTAGATTTACTGGCATGTAAAAGAACTCCTGTGGGACAAAATTCCAGCACACCAGCGACGCTGATGTGATCCTAGCAATTGACAGCATCGTTAAACAAAATAATTTTAAAAAAAAACATCTTTATTAACAACACATTAAAAATTTAAGTTTAAAGCAAGAATATAAAATTTAATTTGAATCTGTGACTGTGTTCAGTATGAATATGATTGGGCAAGAAAACTGGTAGTTAGTTGGATCAAAAATTTTCTGGTAGGCCTTCAGATAGTGACATGTCTATAGATGCTACTTGGCCAAACTGACAAGAGTCCCAAGAAATGTGTGCTCAAGAACTAGGCCTAACGAGAGCTACAGTTCATACAGTTTTAAAGCAGCACCTCAGGTTACAGCTGTTACACGCTATCCACTCAACTGAAAGACATAATCAGTTTTACTTTGAAATACAGATTAATGAGATAGACAATGATGAGCAACACCTATAGAAGATTGTGTTTAGTGATGAGGCCACATTTCATGTTTGTGGACATGTTTATCATCATATATGAACTTTCATGTGCTTCCAATGAGTATCAACATTATACTGTGGTGGCGGCGATGCTTGCTTTCCAATATCTTTCTATGATGGATCCAGCAGACAATGTTCCACCAGTTGTGATGTTCAGTCATTTTTTCATTTATGTTACATAGAGGACAATTTGGAGTTGTATATATTCCTAGTTTATACGGAGACCCAAAAACATCTGAACTGCTGCGTGTTTTTCCACTGTGCACATAGAAGCACAGTAACATGCAGCTGCTGTACACAAGGCCAAGCATTGTTTGTTTTTCTCTGCTCTGAAAGTGCAGTACTGAGCTGACAGTGATATTCTATGGTTGAGTTATTACCAGTATGCTTTATTATTTTGTGCTGTACTTAGTCATGAAGTGTATTATGGCTCAATATTTGTTTTCTACTGCACAGCATGTGTTTATTCATGATTGTATGTGTTAACTCAGTCAGCTCGCCAAATAAAAGTGCAATTTGCAGAAAAATTTCCAGGTATAAAAGTTCCAGGCCATACAACAATCCATAAACTTTACAATAAATTTCAGACCACAGGAAGTGTTCAGGCTCAAAAATCTAAGAGGGCATATGGTTCTTACTGAAGAAACATTAGATGACATCGGTCATTGTTTTGACAATTCCCCCACCCCCAAAATTGCTTAGACATCTTTCACAACAGGCAGGCATTTCTTATGGTTTTTGCAAAGAGCTACTAAATTGCTGAAGTTAAAACCATACATAATTAGGCGTACATTTTGTGAGTGGACTCTCAATAGTGTATGCAATTGCAACATTGGCACGCATTTAATATTTTTCATGGACGAGTCTTGGTTCCACCTTCATGGATGTCTGTACACAAAATAATCATTATTAGATCTCTGAGAAATCTAATATTGTTCCTGAAATAGCCCTTCATGATGAAAAAATTGGTGTATGGTGCACCATTAGGCCAGAAAGAGTTATAGGCCCAATTTCTTTTGAGGCAACAGTCGACACCCATACATGAATACAATTTTGACCCCTTTTTTTTTAGATAATTAACCGGCAGGGAGCATGATTTTGCCTTTTTTCAATAAGACTCTACAACATCTCATACAGCCAATCTTTCAATGAGAACAATTGTGTTTCTGGGCAGAATTATTAGAAGAGATTGTGGACCCCCCTCAGCCCCCAATCTAATCTGTTGTGATTTCTATTTCTGGAGTAACTTAAAGCATAAGGTGTACAAGACAAACCCACACACCCTGGAAGAATTAAAACAAAATATCTGCCAGGAAACTGCCAGCATTTCTCAAGATGAACTACGGCGAGTGATGGAGAATTTCCTAAAGAGGTGCTGAAAATGTATGGACAACGACAGTGGCCAGTTTCAGCATCTTCATTAATAACATCGATAAATGAAGACTTTAAAGTAGTTTTAAAAATGTTCTATGGTTTCATCCGCACTGTTCTATGACAGCAACAGTCAGTGACGAGCCCCAATGACATGTACAGATAAAACATAACGCAAATGTTTCAGAGTCTTTTGGATCACCCGTTATTTCTCTAATAGGTGTACAATTTTTTTCACTGAAACCTTGGATTTGTTGATTTGTGCATAAGACGTCTACATAGCCAAAAGGGTTATGTTTATTTCTTTATTTGATACAGATGAGGGAAGGTCATTTGTGTAAATATCAAACAGGTTTGCACTCAACACAGCACCTTGTGGAAGACCTACTTTTATCTATTCAAATATGGAGTTAGTCATCTTTTCAACTGTTCCTCATAAACACATAGATGATGGTTCAAAACTTTGGTTTTTACAAGACAAAGCTATTAAATATTAAAACAAAGAAACACTATTAACAGTGAAGGTGAGTGTAAATAAACCGACATTCAAACATAAAACTATTAAATTAAAAATTTAAGATGACAGGCATCTTCCTTTCATAGATTTAAAGTAATAACAAATAATAAACTGAATTTTGGCATCTATAGAAAATCAACTCCTGCTGATAATTATTATATTTTTAATGCCAACAAGCTTACTGAGGGCAATATTTAAGAGATGGAATCAGGACTGAAAAGTTCAATGTCATAGCTGGGATCTGAACCACAGATCTACCACTTCACGTACAGTTGCTCTAACCACTAAGCTACCATGGCATTGAATTTTTCACTCCTGATTCCACCTTCTAAATCATTCCTCTTTGTCACTACAGCCTGTGGTAGACCTCAGCCTCTTTAAAGAACTTCCTCCATTCCTACTTTGAACAACCCTTTCCAGTTTCTATTTCCTGCTCTAGGTACCTCCTCTTTGATTCCTTTGTCCCATCGCAACTTAGGTCTTCCCTTAAGGCACTTGCCTCCTGGATCCTAGCTGGGTCATTTTCCACCATTTGGATGACATGTCCTGCCCATCTCAGCCTACTTAGTTTTATGCATTTGACTCATCATACAGCTGGCAAAGCTCAGAGTTGGTTCATTTTCCACCATTAAATATTGTTCCATAGGCTTTTCCAAGGACTGTTCTTTCAAAACATCTGAGACAGTTCTCATCTTGTTTGGAAAGTATCCAAGTCTCTGCTCCATACAAGAGCACTGGCCTCATGAGTGTTTTATATAGAAGCTTAGTCGGGCATTAATTTTCAGGCTCATGTTTAGAACAGCTCACTTTCCACTTGCCAGCCAGATTATAAGTCCGAACTTACTTACTGTGCATGCGCCGACAGTAGTTTCACAATCGCCCACTAGATTTCACTGCATGACTAGCAGACGATTTTCACATCTGCCAACATTGCTTTTTACACTACACTAGTTTTCGTTGCCAACACATTAAACACAAATGCACTCACTCGCGTCGTTGCCGCCACAGACATACGCCGCTATCGCCTAGCGCAACTCCATACTATTGTTGTGGATTCTGTACATTATTTTTTTGCTCATTGTGCACATTATTTTGCTCTTATACTATTGTTGTGGATTCTGTACATTATTATTTTGCTCATTGTGTACATTATCCTTATTGCCTTGTTACTGGGTCCACGATACGCTGGCTCGTTCTTTATTATGTTATTATTTTTATTATATTATTTTTTTAAATTTATTTAGTAGGAGGAAACAAAAAAACAAATCATGAAGTTTACATTGAATTTAAACATTAACTTTGCGTGCCTTGATGATTTTCTTGTGATATTGTTGATCACCCAAAGCTAGCTGAAGGTTCTCAGGAACCTTATGATGATGATTATTATTATTGAGTAGGCGTAGGCTTTCACGGCCGGTGTTCGAAATTCTAAAAGAGTCTTCCGGGCTAATTTGCCCGGAAGACTCTTTTAGAATTATTATTATTATTAGATTTATATTATATATTATTATTTATATATTATACTTATGTTTATTATATTTATATTATAATATATTAATATTATTATATTTTTATTATGTTTACTATTTATCGTTCTTTTTTTGTTTATTTATTTTATATTATTATTATTTAATGCTATTATATTTATTATATTTTTTTTATTATATTTTTATTATGTTTATTATTTATCGTTCTTTTTTTTATTTTATATTATTATTTTTAATGTTATTAGATTTATATATATATATATATATATTATATTTATATTATTATATTTATATTATTATTTATCATTCTTATTTATTTATTTTATATTATATTATTTTATTGTATTTTTATTTAATATTACTATATTATATAATTTATATATATATTATATTTAGTAGTATTATATTATTATATTTATATTATTTTTATTAATTATCGTTCTTTTTTATTTATAATAGCATAATCCAATATACTGATAAACCTAGCCATTGCGCTACTTGCTTCTAGGAAGGTCAACAGCATACTGCCGACTCCCACAAAAACATTCAAACTTACTATTGGCAACAAACTCCTAGGGACATTCTGCTGTTGGCAGCGCTGCATTAACACAGCAACTTCGGCAACTTTTGTGACCATTCGTACACACTGCCGAGTGGGACTTTGCCAAAATTGTGACCAAGTGCTTGCGTAAGCTGTTCTAAACAATATCCAATTTCCATAGTTCTGTTATTTTCTTTGTTGACTACCGAACCCAAATACTTGAAGCTGTCAACCCTATGGAACTTATATTCACCAATATGAAGGTTTCCGGTGGATTAAGAGTCTTACCACTAAACATGAAGACATGCTGATAATTACCTGTGCATAAAAAAGTTTTTTTTTTCCATATCAATTTGCTATTTTTAATTATTTTTTTATTGACTAATAAATACATCCCTCAATAAATATGAATTTGATAGGCAATTTTAACACAACAAACACTACTTGAATAATTTTAATACTCATTTTACAGACAAAAAGGTTGATAAACTTAAATATCAAAGCTGTAAAACATATTTTCTACCTTAAAAATGCAAATGATTATGAATTTTAAAAAATGTAACAATTGTAATGAATATTTATAACACAGCTTCATTTATCTTGTATACTTATAAATTCATACATTCTTCCCAAAATTTATGAACCTGGAAATAGAATGAGACCCATTGTAAGTTATACAAATTCACCTACTTATAATCTTGCTAAATGAATAAATAAAAAATCCTGGGCTTTGATAAATTTGGGAGTTCAAGTATTAAAAATTCTTTTGAGCCATAGAAAAGATCAGCAATATAATATTATCTGCTAATGATAAGCTTGTTTCTTTGGATGCAACTCCTTTATTTCCTAGCATTCCTACACAACACCTTCTGACACTTTTAAAACAATTGTCCTACAGCATTAAAAGAATTAATAAATGATTTTGTTAAATTTTCTAGCTTCTTTTCATACATAAATGATTCTGTTAAGCTTACCAATATTTAAATAAGAAAATAATGAAGCTATTAACAGTGAAGCAACAAGAATCTAAAGTAAGAACAAATTAGAAACTAAAAACTTCACTTATCTTAGTAATATTGCAAGATTTTATGCAACTGACACATTTCAAGTTGACTCCAACTCATTCTCAAAGCTGCATAAAATCTTGCAATATTACTAAGATAAGGGAAGCTTTTAGTTTCTAATTTGTTCTTACTTTAGATTACCAATATTTGTTTGGATCAACATTTTTTCAATTTTAATGGAAAATTCTTTCGACAAACTTCTGACCTAGCAAGGATTGCCTACTTCACCATTTTTGCTGATTTTTTCACGAGATTTCTTGAAATAAAACCCACTAAAGCATTGCCTTTCATTTTTAAAATTTGGCATGTTACACAGTTGATACTTTTGCTACTGTTTCTGATAAACATAAATATTGCTTCAAAACTTAAATTTTCAAGATAATTCTACAAAATTCACATTAGTAATTGAAAGTAGTTGCCTTCCTTTGCTAGATTTAAATATAATAAAGCATAACAATAAATTATAGAATTATAGAAAATCAACATACATAAAAAGAAGTGCTCCCACTTCACATAAATTTGCCGTTTTTAATAGTTTAATTTATAGATTAATAAGTATAATGTTTAACAAGGAAGAATTTAATTGAGAATATGAACACTTTATCAACATTGCTTTAGTTAATGATTTTAATGCAGACATTATGCATAACAATACTGATAAATTTAAATATCGAAAGACTGTAAAAGTCTGAAAAGAAAATGAAAGACGATTATACTTTTTAAAAAATGTATTTATCTCTGGACTAATAAAACATTTTTAAAGAACGTGGCATAATATAGATCCTCAAAATGAATACAATATACAAATTTTGATAAGCTTTTCTAAATAAGATAAAATTTCAAATACAACGGCAATTTTTTCAACCTCCAATAGTGCCTGCAGGTGGCTCTAGCAGCACAAGAAGATGGGGGATTATTTGGTGTTTCCATAGGATCCCCCACCAAATGTAAGTTATGCAATGTTATATTTCTAAAGGAATGGGAGCGTAATTTAGCAGAAATCCACCACACAACGTGACATATCTATGGTGAGAAGTTTATGAGCGATGGCATGGTGCAGGAAATTAGGGTTAGCTATCCTGATAAGGTTTTTTTCCGAGGTTTTCCTTTATCCTGAGACGATAAATGTTGGGTAACTCAAAACTCTCTGGACCTCAGGCTCATATGACCACCATTTCACCCATTTCATTCATTTGCTATCCAATATGACACTATGTTGGAGAACATTTAAAAAAAAAAAACCTTCCTTGCAGCCCAAACCTAACGCCATGTGACATCTTTATCCACAGATGAAAAGCTATTTGGGGGACAGTATTTTCGCTTCAATGATCTTAAGGACAATGTATAGACCTGGCTCAAGAGACAGGTGACAAGTGTTTTTGCAGAGGGTATTGGAATGACAAAGGCATGACATATGTTTCTATGTTGAAAAGAAGCTTATGAATATGCTGAACTTCAATCAATAAAACCAATTTACTATTCACATTGGTTTTGATTTCATGTACTGTTGGAGGATGGAAAAAAAAAAAAAAGGGGGGGGGAGGGGGGGGAGAGACTTTATAACAGCAAATTTCACATTTATTAATTTAGCCATTTAGATTGTGACAGTTTACTTGGTAAGACTGAATGTCATTTGAAAACCAGAATATAACAACATTTTGGAAATACGAGGACCGTTCAGAAAGTAACCTCCGGTTGATTGCAAAAAATTCACCAAGTTAAATAAAAATATTTTAATATATACATCTTACAACTACATCTTTGCACTATTTTTCTACATAGTCTCCATAACGATTGAGGCACTTATCGTATCTGTTCACAATCTTTGAAATTCCTTCTGCATAAAAATCACCCGCTTGTGCCTGGAGCCAGCCTGTGACCGCATCTTTGAGCTCTTCGTCGTCATCAAACCGCTGGGACCCGAGCCATTTCTTCATATGCATGAAGAGGTGATAATCGCTTGGCGTCAGATCTGGGCTGTAAGGTGGATGGTTAACAACGTCCCACTTGAAGGACTCAAGAAGGGCTGTTGTTCTGCAAGCAGAGTGAGGAAGGGCGTTATCGTGCAAAAAACCGATACCGGAAGTCAGCATACCACGGCGTTTGTTCTGTATAGCCCGTCGTAATTTTTTTAGTGTTTCACAGTACACGTCTTGATTAATGGTCGTCCCACGTTCCATGAATTCAACCAACAACACCCCTTTTGCATCCCAAAACACCGTTGCCATCAATTTTCGGGCAGAAAAATCTTGCCGGGCTTTTATTGGTTTGGTAGGCGAATTTGAATGTGCCCACATCTTTGATTGTTCTTTTGTCTCAGGGTTCACGTACTTAATCCAGGTTTCGTCCCCGGTCACGATTCTGTTTAACAATGGTTCACCTTTGTCCTCATAACGTGACAGAAAGTCTAATGCAGAGGCCATTCTTTGAGTATTGTGGTGGTCGGTAAGAATTTTGGGCACCCATCGTGCACAGAACTTACGGTAACCCAATCTTGCTGTCACTATCTCGTACAAGAGAGTCTTAGAAATCTGTGGAAAATCAGTAGACAACTCCAACATTGTGAAACGTCGGTTTTCACGAACTTTTGCATCAACTGTCTGAACGAGTTCGTCCGTCACCAATGATGGTCTACCACTCCTCTCTTCATCATGAACGTTTTCTCGTCCACTTTTAAATAAACGTACCCATTCACGGACCACTCCTTCACTCATAACTCTTGGTCTGTACACGGCACAAAGCTCACGATGAATAGCTGCTGCAGAATATCCTTTGGCTGTAAAAAACCTTATAACAGCACGCACTTCACATTTGGTGGGGTTTTCTATTGCAGCACACATTTCAAACAGCCACAAACACTAAACTAGCGCAGGTACGACGTTCACTCGACCACGGCTTGATGCCGACTGACCTGCTGAGTGCGTGAATGCACAGATGGCGTCGCTACTCCCCCCACTACCCGCACTGTGACCGATTGGAGGTTGCTTTCTGAACGGCCCTCGTATTAAATGCAAAAATAATTGATCAATAACTATACCAAATACTTTTGGTCACTTAATCATGAAATAAATCCAAAAGTTAAACTATTACAGCATTTAAATGAACCCACAGCTCTCATAATATGGGATAAAATATTTATTCTAAAGAACAGATATCATGTACAACATGTTGAAATACTGTCAATCAATTCCACCACAAAATTAATTTTACTTCCAGCATTGGTAGTGAGCAATTTATCTCTTGGAGGTTGTAACGTTAATGATGCAAATGAACAGTAAATAGGAAAAGATCACAATGTTTCATGTTTCAAATGGGCTCTACAACTTTGATAACTCACAGTTTGAGAGGCAGAATTGGAACTACAAAATTCAATGCTATAGCCAGGATTTGAACCACAGATCTTCTGCTATGTGCAGCTGCTCTAACCATTAAGCTACTGTGATAATTTGTAACCAATTCGTATTTTTCCTGGTAGACCACAAAGGGAATATGTCAGAGATAAATACTCCAAGGATGACTTACAATCTTAAGTACTTTATGTCCTGGGATTAAATAACCTTTAGATCGTATTTATTATTTATTTAGGTCAACAAACTTACTGATGGTGTTTCTAAACACACAAGCCATATGCGGGCAATTTTTCAGAGACAGAATCACCCACACGGCATATGTGTTTAGAAATGCCATCAGTAAGTTTGTTGGCATAAATAAAATAAATAATAACTCATAGTTATTTATTCATTTCACTTACAGGCATGGTTTTGGTGCCATCTTACTGACAATAGATCAAGTTTTGACTCATGTAGTACACTAGTACAGAATTGTGCCACAAGCGCTAGCAGCAGTTGTAGCAAAGATGGCTGCCATTACCTGTCCCAAGCATGCTGGCTAGTGTTTTGGTTTGAAGAGTCTATGTCAGTGACAACTGTGCAACATAATTTTTGCACAAAGTATGGTAAAGATCCTCCCAGTAGGCCTACTATTTATGGAAGATGGGCACCACCACACTATCTCCGACATCTGGGATTTCCTGAATGTACACTTTCTGGATAAATTGGATTGGCTGTGGTGCACCAATTGCAAGGTGCCCATGCTCACAGGGCCTGACACCTCGACTTTTTCTTGTGAGGATTTGTCAAGCATACAGTGTTTGTTCCACCCTTACAGGCTTCTCTACCAGAATTCAGACGTAGAACCTGCATCGCAATTGAAGAAGTCACGCTTGACATGCTGCAGCAACTTTGGCAAGAAACTGACTTCAGGTGTGCCCCACAAACTATGGTCACATTCAACCTATATAGGTAAAACTTAATCTGTCAGTCAGGATGACACCAAAACCATGTTTGTAAGTAATATAAATCAATAACTATTAGTTATCAAAGTTGTAAAGTCTTTTTGAAACACGCTGTATTATGAAACATATCCTTCTGTATATATGCTTTAAAAAATATGTGGTCCATTGTCCAGAGTATACATAAGTGAGCTATAATATTTGTTTAGTTACTTCACAGTTACTATCTTAAATGTTTGCTTATTATTTTCAGTACTATTGTAATACTAGTCAACTTTTTGAAATTGAAACCTCTGAAACTTTCCATCATCTAGCAAAGCATAACAATTTTGCAATAACATGAAATTGAGAATGTATACAACATTCAGTAAAGGTAAAAAATTATAGTTAAAATAAATGTGCGTTCCAGTTTATAAGAATACCTGAAGACATGGTAGATTTTTTCTTTCTGTCGCATATACTGAAATACTTTCTGGTATCATAATGAACATATATTAAAGCAAAGAACACCACTTCCTAGGCCAAACATAGATTTCTAGTTCATACTTTACACTCATAATATCAGCTATGAACAAAAACTGTAACAAAAAGTGAAACATTTATACTTCCCAACAGCAGAACAATAATTTATGTGATGTAAAATCTGTCCATCCTTAGTTGGTGATTGACATTTCAACCAGAGGAGACAACCGTGTTGTCACTTTCAGTGCCACCATCCAGATGACAGAATGCATAGCAGAAACACAAATAATAACTGCTGTGCAGACTTGTATAAACAATGAAAGAATGCAGTAACGGGTCATTACAGATTAAGGCAACAATTACAAAAGAACAATGAAGATTCAATTTGAAATATTTAAACACATTGATTGCCATGTTATTTCATACTTGTGTTTATTATAAAAGAGCAATAATCATTTGCATAGTGCAATATTACAAAGAAGTCATTAACTAAACTCAAGTACTTGTTCACTTGATTGTAACAAAATATAAGATATAGACTGAATATGAAGCTATTTTAATTACAGTATATTAACCTCTTGAGCGATGGCCATTTAAAATGTCCGCGAGCCGAGAACGGCTAGCATTTAAATTGTTAAATGCGCTTCGTATATACACAGCTGTATTTTGTGTAAATATTAAGTTATTTTAATGAAACAAAAACTGGTATAAAACTCGTTATTTGCAGTATAAATGTACGTCATCAGCAAAGTTGAGTTGTATTTACAAAACGTTGAAATGGCACAATTTTGTTTCACTGTGGTGAAAAGTCAACTTTGCTCTGTCGAACGCATCTAATATAAGTTCTCGGAAAGAAACAGTAAAGGAACACCCATTGTATGTGTGGCTTATGCGTCAGCATACTGTGTAATAATGCACTACTGTATGCGTGGTCTCTTGAGTCATCAGAATAGATCAACATTGCAACTTTTGCTTACGCGAGTTTCGTAACTGAGTAGAGTCCGTGTCTTTCTTTGTTGAAATACATACGTATTCTTTCCTGCTTGTAGCTGAAGGAAGAAGTGGTATAAAAAGGTGTTTTTGCACCAACTGGATATAACCATATACAATTGTTTGGGGATTTGGACAGCTCTCTAAACCCACAAAGGACAATGACCGACCTTGACTGCCGACTATAAATAGCTCGCAGCCTAATTGAACAATACCACGTTGGGGGTTGAAAATCCAAAACCCCTGCACCCCTCAGACTTCAAGGAAAACATTATCCTAAAAGGATACCACCAACAGCAAAGAAGTCCCGCCCATTTCGAAAGTGTTTCGTGTGCCGCAAGAAGGGAATTCGCGAATGTGGAGATGTACCTACCCTTATGTGTTTATCCCTGTTTTGAGGTAAATCACTGCAGAACGAACATAATAAGGTAAGCCAATAAAGTATATAGACCTTACTAAAATGTTTCATAAAGGGAAAGTTATAATAAGTTGAGTTGGATAAGGGATAAATAAGGGTTAAATGGTTAAACGCACAGGACGCCCATATCGCTCATCCATCATTTTAAATGGACGTGATTTCACGTCGATATCCCTCAAGAGGTTAAATAAAAGAGGCATACCTAAAATTTGATGCTTTATTCCAATGGGTAAATGCATCTCATTTGTGTATCACTGTCACCAGCACACCTGCCCTCTTATTGGAATACCTCTTCTAATAACACTTTTGTTCATTGTCCCAGAGAGTTTTGGCTTGTTTTTTTGACTTACATTATTTACAGTCAACATAGTTAAATGTTTGTTGTTGTTAGCTAATGCTGGGTTTCTGACAATGAAGCCATTAATCCTCTTGCTCTCCAATATTTTTCACTGATGGATGGGGCACTAGAAGTGGCCGGGCATATTTAAAGGTGGTTTCAATCCATTTCCTCTTGCAGATCACAGAGGACAGAGTGGTGAAGAATATATCCCAATTCTGTTTAAATGTTTTGCCAGACAATCATGTCCTGTAATCAACCTGAAGGTTGCAACTGCTGTTTTTCGAGGATACTCAGGAATTACTGTTTGAATGTTTGATAGTTCCCATCTTTTATTTTTTGATTTTTCATAGTAATATTTTGCAATAATTTTTTTGAATTCAGAGTTGACTAATCTTTTAGCTGCATAAAATGGCAGGTTAACTATTGATTTCTGCACATTGCCGGTACCCTTTTTTGCAAGAAAATCAGCTTTGTCATTACCACTCAGTCCACAGTGAGCTGGTATCCATTGGAAGACCAGGTGTTTTTGAAGTGCTGTTAGATGGGTAAGGATTTTCCAACATTCTATAATTGTTTGGTTTTTTGGTGACAACTTGGAAGTAATTGCTATAATTGCTGCCCTGGAATCTGAGAGAATAACTGCTTGCTGAAAATGTGAAATTCTGTACAAAAGATTTTTTAGGGCCATTCGAATTGCTTCAATTTCTCCATCAAAGTTTGTAACTTAAAGGTTTGTAACTTAAAGATTTGTAATAGGAAAAAGGGTGACACATTACTCCAGCCCCTGCTCCATCTTGGTTTGATATCAACGGTCCATCAGTATACATATGGAGCCATTCATGTTCTGAAAATCTAGTATGGATTGTCTCTAATGCCAATAATTTTAGAACACTAGTTGGAGTATCACTTTTCATAACTTCTTCTGTCAGGTGTAAATAATAAGTGATGTCTAATGTTTGTGTCGGATTGCCTTCAGATAAGAAGTTTTCCTTTGAATTAGGAAGGTATATATTCTTCTTGATGTCTTGAATTTTGGAGAGAAAGCTCTCCTGAGTCTTTAGTGTATGTGTAAAATTCCTCTTGCTCCATGTATTGAATGGGATTCTGATCAACTTTTCGTGTTGAGTAAGAGTTGCTATTTCCATTTCATATTCAACGGGGTATTGGTTGGTTAGTATTTCCATAGCTGCTATTGGTGTGGTTTTGATAGCACCTGTAATTAGTCTCAGACTTTGGTTTTGAAAGATTTGATTTTTTTGTTTGTTTGTTTGTTTGTTTTTTGTTGTTGTTGTTGTATTTGCTGTTATAAGAACTTCACTGCAGTAAGTAAATAATGGCTGTATATATACATTGTATGTTGTGTTGAGAGTTGCTCTGGAACATCCCCACTTCATTCCTGTTAGACGTTTAAACAGTGAAAGGCACGTTTCTGCTCTTTGTATTGCATTTTATATTTGTTTGTTCCATGTAAGTTTGGTATCAAATGTAACTCCTAAATACTTTGCTTCCTTTGTTTCTGGTAATTGTTGACCCTCAAAATTTAGTTTTATTTTTAGTGGATTTTTCTT
This sequence comes from Tenodera sinensis, assembly GCA_030765045.1. Taxonomy (NCBI): domain Eukaryota; kingdom Metazoa; phylum Arthropoda; class Insecta; order Mantodea; family Mantidae; genus Tenodera; species Tenodera sinensis. The sequence goes on from CM060972.1 coordinate 14,544,119, forward strand.
AGTGAAAAGATTTGGTAGTTTGATTTTGTTGTATTAACAGTCATTAAGTTTTCTTTAGTCCACTTTTGTAGGTTGTTTAAGGATTCTTGCATGGTTTTTTCTAGTTCTGTACTTTTGTTTCTTGGTTTTGAAGTCCACATTACTAAGTCATCAGCAAATATTGCACACTTCATACTTGATTCTTGTATTTGTTGTGACAGATCATTAATAAATATATTAAAAAGTGTTGTGCTGAGCAATGCGCCTTGTGGTAAGCCATGGTGTACTTGTTTACATTTAGATATATTTCTTCCATATCTGGTAGCAATAAAGCATTGTGCTAGGAAATGACATAGCCATGAAAACATTGGACCTTGTATCCCTATTTTTTTTTTTTTTACTTTCTTTAGGAGTTTAGTTCTGCTTATAGAATCATATGCACTTAGGAAATCAATAAAAACTGATAAATTATCTTCTTTTCTATTGAAGGAGTCTTTGATTTCTTGATTGAGAAGTAAGACTTGTTCATTTGTAGAGAGGAACTCTCTGAATCCAGCTTGACATGGGGATATTAAATTTTGTGATTCTAGAAACCAATTTAGCCTGTTTGACACCATTCTTTCCATCACTTTTGCTATTATGCTAGTAAGAGCTATTGGTCTATAATTTTTTATTTCTGATGCTGTTTTATCTTTTTTCAAGAGTAGGACAGTTATTGCTTTACGCCATTCAGCAGGTACAGTGGTTTTCCAGGATAGATTGTAGAGTTTTAGTAGTTGTTTTGCTGTTTTTCCAAGGTTTTTCATGAACTTTGGGTGTAAATGATCTGGTCCAAGAGACTTTTTGTTTTTTAGATTATTAATTGCAATGTTCAGTTCTTGCATATTAACATTTTGAAAAAAGATATTGCATTGAGTGTTAGGATCACATTTTCTTTCTTGTTTCAAATCTTTCTTAAATTCTTTACGTTCCTTTTTATTATTTCTTGTTACTTTATGTGAATTAGCATAATATTTATTGAATGTTTCGGCTACGATTGCATCATTTACTAATATTTTATTGTTGTGTATGATAGGTGTGCTGTTTTCTTTCCTGTCCTTGACATTTTTTACAATCTTATGGGCTTTGTTACCATCTGTCCTATAATCCATTTTTTCTAAGAAATTATTAAAGTGATTCTTTTTAGCTGTATTAATTTCTTTTTTTAGTGAGGCACATTTCTTCCGCCATATTTGTGTATCCGATATGTTTGTTGTTTGTTCAGCTGTATTTCTAGCTTTTTCAGTTCTAACTGGGGGTTTCAAAAGGGATTGAAATTTTTATTTCTTCTACGAGGAATATGTTTTTTTGCGGTTTCTAGGATGACTTCAAAGAAATTTTTGTTCAAAGGATCTGGTTGGTCATGTAGCTGTGAGTTTGTTTGTTCTTTAAATTTATGTTCCAGTTCAGTTTTATATTTGTTCCCATCTGCTTTTTTGAAGTTCCAATACAGATTCATGTGACGTTGACTGTTATTTGTATTACCTAGTTTTATATCAGCAATTACTGCTCTGTGACCAGAACTTGGGTCTTCTATAACTTGTTTTTTAATTTTTGAAACAATATCTGTTGTAGCTAACAAGAGGTCTGGGTTACCGCCAGCTCCAGAGCAATGTATGAAGGTTGTGGGATCTTCTTTACTATATATCAGTTCAAAAGTTGAGATATTAAAAAATTCTTCCACTATCTGCCCTGTAGAATCCACTTTTTCATAGCCCCATCTTTTGGAATGGGCATTGAAATCCCCAGTTATGATTGTTTTATTTAATTGGTCAATAAGTGAGAGATCTGATTCATTCCTGGGAGGATGGTAAATACTGTATAAATGAAGATGTTTTGTTATCCCAAAAATTTAGCTTTATTAATTCATTTTTATCTGTGTTATTCATTTCTTTAACAATTTCAAAGGAGGATTTAAATATCCTTTTTGACTCCAACTAATATTCCACTACTTATGTCTATTTTTGGGTAGTAGGTGTAGCAGAAAACCAGTAAAATTGAAGTATTTAAGTTGATCATTTGTTAGATTTGCTTCTTGTGTGAAAAATATATCTATGTTATAGTCAAATACAATTTTATTGAGTTCTACTCTTTTTGTTTGGGTGAGACCACCTGCGTTCCATTGTAGAATTCTGATGTTAGATCTTCTATTAATGTAATGTTTTGATTCTAGAGAAGTAGTCCCTGCCCAGAGATCCGAATGGGGGACTATTTTAACTCCGGAACATTTTACCCCTCGAGTCATATTTCATAATTTGATATTGAAGAGAGCAATAGCAGTAATAGTAACCGCTTTTTAGAGAGCACCATATTTTTATGCTTTGGCGGTCACATCGCTCTCTCACAACCCCCAGAATGTATGCAGGACCACACCTGTCGTTGGTTTACGGGTCTCACCGACCTGACCGGGAGAATTATCAAAATAAATTCACCAACCATATCCTCTGATCACCAGAGGATGTATTACATGCCATGAAAGGGTCAGCATGTTAGGGGTTAGGATTTTATAGAGAAATGGAGAGATTGGAATAATAAAGACTCCCCAGCCCTCAGGAACCCTAATAGCATTGGGATCGGAAGAGAACAGGAGATGACCAAGATAAGGTCAGATAGAAAGTTACAGCGAGGAGCAAAACACCAGTAAGTGGAAGTAATGTTCTGCTCAGCTTGGGTACCTAGTGGTCTCTATTCACGTATCCCCTAGACGGAGACCCCTGAGTCAACATAGTTAAATAAAGATATTTAACATTGGCACACACATAAACACAAGCACACACTTAATAACTGTTACTGAGAGGTAGAACTGGAACTTAAAATTTCAATCCCACAGCTGGGATTTGAGCCACAGACCTTCCACTTACCTGGTCAGTGCTCTAACCATTGAGCTACTGTGACAAACTGCCAGAATGGCATTGAATTCTCAAACCAGTTTGTATTTTTCCTGGTAAACCACAAAGGCAGTCTCACATCAGAGACAAATTACCCCAATGGTGACTTGCTATTGCAAGTACTTTATGTCCCAGGATTAAATAACCTTCAGATGGTAATTATTATTTATTTATGCCAACAAACTTACTGTTGGTGTTTTTAAACATACAAGCCGTGTGTGGGCAATGTTTGAGAGGTAGAACTGGAACTTAAAAATTCAATGCAGGGAAAATATGAACTGGTTTGAGAATTCAATGCCATTCTGGCAGTTTGTCATAGTAGCTCAATGGTTAGAGCACCCGCCGGGTAAGCAGAAGGTCTGTGGTTCAAATCCCAGCTGTGGCATTGAATTTTTAAGTTCCAGTTCTACCTCTCAAACATTGCCCACACACGGCTTGTGTGTTTAAAAGCAACAACAGTAAGTTGTTTAACAGTAAGTTATTTAACAGTAAGTTTGTTGGCATAAATAAATAATAATTGTTACTGAATTTTGTGTTTGTAAATGTCACCTTAATGCCAACACTGATGTACCAGGAATGTCATGTCAATGACTCACCCATTTACAGTGCAACACCACAGCATACTATTAGCATTATTAGAGCTTCCTGGAAAGGAATTCAGTCACCGTGCTAAATGGAAAGCATGTGATATTTTGTTATTTCTGGCAACCCACAATTGCGTCTTTTGTTGCTAAGGAAAAGGCTTGTAACAGCTCACCTATAATTGGTGACATTAACCTCCTATATTATCAGAATACTTAGCAAGTGGCTAATGTCAATTACCAACCAAGTAAGCACTACAAATTTCACATCTTCAAAAAATACAACATTAACTTGGCCCCACAAAATAATTCCAGCATAGAGAAATTACTGTGCAACAAGTCAAAGCACCAGATAACTCAGAACAAAAAAACAGGTATCTGTGAAATCGGTAGCCAGATTGTGACCAGATTTATAAAGGGAAAACAAAGAGGACTTTCGAAACCAAACTAAAAAAACACAGGCAATGCATCAAATATAAACAGGTGCATAAATCTGCAGTTGCACACCATTTTTAGACATCCAATCACAACATTATGCTGAACATAAAACTTAAAAGCTACAAAACACGATGCAGTGTTGGTTGCCTGGGAAAAAATTCATATCATAAAAAAAAAGTCAATGTATGAACTTTGATATGTCTCCATCAAGTTCGTCAGCCCACCGCTAGGTGTCAGCCCAACCAACCACACATCAAGAAGAACCAGTCAGTTAATTCTGATGATGGACAGTTCCAACCTTCAGAATGATTACAGGACATGGTTATCTGTAAAAACATTTGAACAGAACTGGAATATATTCATCACCACTCTGTCCTCTATGTGAGCTGCAAGAGGAAATGGACCAAGGCCACCTTCAAATATGCCCAGCCACTTCTAGCGCCCTTCCCATCCATCAGTGAAAAATATTGGACAGCAAGAGGACTAATGACTTCATTGTCAGAAATCTACAATTAGCCAACAACAACTCTCAATGATGGGAGCAGTTAAGCTCTTGAAACCGATCAAGGCTAATTGCATGTAAGTTATGTTAAGTGTTTCAATCCAACTCAGTTTTCATTATAATATAGTTATGTCATCTATTACTGCATACATCCACAGCAGGTTAAGAGCTCATTAAATGTTCAATTTTAAATCCACATGCTATCCTGCACAGTAAAGGGGAAGGAACCATATCATGAAGATCCGACACACATATGACGTCTGGTCTATCATAACATCCTATATCAATTAGAACAGATACTCATTCTGAAAACTTATCTTACAATAAGGCTCTGTGACAGAGATTGGGTACCCGAGGAAATTAACAGAAAAATTTGTGCTAATATTTATTATGTCAAATTTATGTCCATCAAAAGTATGTCAATTTCTTGTCATATGAATATTGTATTTATATATCTAAATTTTACTATTGAATCCAAAGTTATTTGGCAAAATAAAACATAGTCAAGAAGATCATAAGTGAGAATTACAAAAAAAGATAACAGACAATGGTTGATAGCCAGGTAACCATTATATTCACGAATATAAATAATAATTAGTAAAAGAAATTACAGACCCATATTGATAAAGTGACACCATTTTCAGCTTGACATGCAAAAAAGTTAACCCAAATAGTTTTGGATATTTCTTACAAGTACATATTTAAAAAGTGAAATATCTTATGAATATTATGTTTGTTAAAACAAAGTTAATTCTGGCAGAATCTGAATTTTATGAATAGTATTAGCTCTCATCATCCTTATCTGCTACCCACTTCATACGACCCTGAAATAAAGAGCCCATCACCTGACTACTTATAAAAAAACTGTCACATTTAAACAGAATTCAAAGTCTTGTCACATTCATAGTGAGAATCTGAAACACTGAATCTGCCCAGAAAGCCATAAAAATGCCAACTTTGGCAATAAGCTGTGAAAAGGCCTTTGCTTTGTATCTTTTACAAACTGTATAAGTTGGTAGATATGCATTGTACATTTCGAAAAAATGCCACATTCTCTTTACACAGAAGAAAACTCAAAAAATGTACAATAATGTTTTTGAAGCATTATCTTATGCCACATAATTTTGTTGTTACATCTTTTAAGGAATAAATATACAGTCAAAACCGGTCATAGGATATCGCTTTTAATGACGTATTGGCTATAACAGCAAAATCTAGCATTCTTGTCTAAACCTTATGTGAACGCCATATTTTAAAAATCACTTAGTATGACATTGCATGTAGTGACTTATCATATAAAACACGTCTTATTACCTTTTTGGAGAAATATACCGGCTATAACTCCAAAGTTCATTTTTGTTTGTTACATATAGCAATGTACAGAGGTATTTTTACATGTGGTGAATGACCTTGCTGGATCTGCATAAGTGAAATGCAAACTGACAGTGGGGGTGACGTCTGTTTCTTTCCTGGAAATAAACAAGACACTGTTGATGATGCAAGCAGCACTGTGCTTAAACACACAGTTCTGCAATTTTCACTACACGGAAATCAGAAAGATACTAACCTGATAACCCTGTGGTCTTATAAACACAAAAGTGAACCCAATCACAAACCACAGCGCAACTTCCAGCAATTCGACATGTCTAAAAATATCCCTGTAACACTTATTCTCAAATAAAATAAAAAAGAACGCCAACCAAGGAAAGTGTGCACCTTGTACGGCTATCGGTTATAACCACTGCAAACTGTTGGCACTTCTAACACAGTTATAACCGGTTTTGACTGTATATACTAGCTAAGTATCTAGACTAGAGGCTTAGTGTTACCCAAAACCCTAATATCTACCTAGCGTCTTGAGCTAATTATTGTTTACATACAAAAGTCAATAATTTCTCACCTTCATCGTTCAGGCCAAAATTGACAGGGTCATGTGTGCGCATATTAAGGTACATCACCGCAAGGATAGCAAAGAACAATGCAGCAACAATGACCAACACCATGGATACAATCTGTGAGTTGCGCCAGAATTTTACTTCATCCTCTGTAGTCTTGAACTCCTGGTAGATATCCCTTTTTGAATGGGTCTTAGAACCATGCTGGCTGTGGGATAAACAAAGCAAATGTTAACAAACATAATAGGTAGATTTAAATGACAATCTTGAATCTTATGATGGGTCATTTCTATTGCACTCCCATTTCCTAACAAGCTATGGTTGTTTTTGAAGCTCTATTTAAAACTGTGTAAAATTCATATCTAAACTATGCTCAAGTTGCATATAAATGCTAATTATGGCAGACATAAAATTTAATGACTGATGGCTGACCACTAATGTTCTCTTTCCTGTTGCGCAAATAAATATTGTGGGTGCAAGTGATACTTATTTCACCGGCTTTTTACAGTGTAATTTCACAGCATGTTTTAACTATACAACACGGCCAGGACATAGCAAGTCTTTGATTGGAAGTTGTGTTGAGCCACCTGCCATTAAGTTTTGTGTCAGCTATTGGGGTAAAAATAAATAAATCTCCATATAGAAGATAATAACATTTCCAAATGAGTAAATGGCTCAGTGGTTTAGGTATATGACTTGCAAGCTGGAGACCTGAGTTAGTTTATCATCAGGGGTAACTTTTACACACACGTGGGATTTTACTTTTTCTACTACTTACCTGACATAAATAGAGGAATATTTGCACTCTGCCCAACATTAAATAAGGAGATTTTATTAGAAATGCATGTTTTGAGCTCTAATGTATCAAAGAAAGCATTTTTTGAAAAACGGTACATGTGTGCATGTGTGAACAGCATAGCACAAAAATGAAAAGTTGGTGAAATATCAAACTTGGTAATTTAGTTCAGTACCTTACAGGGTTGTCAACTCGAACGATTATTATGGGGGTATACAATAATTTTAATGTTTGTACACATGGTTGCCAACCCATACAATAATTATGGGGATGTACGATAATTTGAATGTATGATAGTTCGATACCAGCAAAATATCATTTTCACAGGTTTGTCGTACCAGCGAAATTAAACTAATTACAAATATCGACACCACGTTTGCCCTCGTGGCCTGTCTCCGCCCCTCTAAGGCAACCGTTTCCAACCCTACTAATCCTTCTACCCTTTATCCTCTTATTGCCCGTGTGCCCAGCTCTGTAATCTCAATGAAAAAGGCACTCTTCAGAAAATCGACGATCAATGGAGAAAACTCAGAATAAGTGATATTCCGTGTGAAATAAAGAACATGCCTGAACCTGGCAGTTTCTGGAGTGCTGTTAAACACATGTCACTTTGGTAGAAATACTGATTTCAAAGAACTGGCAGAGGTTGCATTATCAGTGATTTCATTGCCCCACAGAAACACTTCTTGTGAAAGAGTTTTTTCTAAACTGGGTTTAGTAAAAACCAAAGTTAGAAACAGATTGGGAATAGATAGGTAAATGAACTTATTCTGTTGTCTCAGCTTATAAAAGAATATGGTAGATCCGAAAATCTGTAAGTCACTGAGATGTTAAAGTTTATCTCAACAACAAATTTGTATAATGCTTCAACTGTTGAGGAAGGTGATAAACTTTCAGATGAATAGTGCGAGAAACATAAGTGCTAAAGTTGTAATATTGGTTGAGGTCATCAATCTTGTAAGTGGATTTAATAAACATCATTACTATTACATTTCCATAAGTGTTATACTCATATTTTTAATGTTGTAGCATTTGGTTTATGATGTACGATAATTTTGAATCCAAATCTATAATTTTGAGTGGCTGGTACGATAATTTTACTTTTAAATGTTGGCAAACCTGGTACCTTCCAAGATGCACCACAAACTACCTTCTGTATGGAACATCTTTTGTTACCTTTAATTTTCTCAAAATGACTTAACAGTTTTGATTAAAATACAAGATATTTGTATGACAAAATGTACCAGGGTGAGTCAAATCAAAACAGGAAAACAGCTTTAGAAAATCTAAAACTTCTCTTGTGATAAAACCCAGTACACAGGTGTGTGGATTCTCCCGCCAACAATTGGCATTAGTCCCATGACCTCACGTGACCCAGCAGCGTGATACGTAAGTTTCCAACATCGACGCCCCTCTGTTGTAGTGCACCAAAGAAGAGCAGGACAGAGTGATCTGTTTCCTACACAATTAAGGCACAAAACCAATAGAACTCCATTTCAGACTCAGGTGTACAATATTAAGCAGCGGCACATTTTGACAGACGCATCGAGGCGAGGCCAGGCCAGGCACACAGTGCTGCAACAGCTCAGGCGATTGTAGCGGCAGAGGAGATGATTTTGCAGGATCAATGACATTGCAGTGCAATTACAGGTCAGTTATAGTTCTGCTTACTACATTGTCCATGATGAGCTAAAGTACTGGAAAGTGGCCACAAGATGGGCACCTCGTCAACTGACTCCCAAAATGAAGGAGAGGCGAGTCGATGCCTGCCAGGAGCTGCTACAAAGTTGAAGGTGACACATTTTTGAAGCGGATTGTGACTGGACACGAGCCCTGGGTCCATCACTACCAACCGGAGACCAAGCGCTCCAGTATGAAATGGCAGCATCCATCATCGCCAAAGCCAAAAAGGTCCCAGAGCCAGCCATCAGCACGAAAGGTAATGCTCATCATGTTCTGGGCCCACAAGCGTCCCAGGCGGCTGCTCTAACCATTGAGCTATTGGTAAGCGGAAGGTCTGTGGTTCAAATCCCAGTTGTGGCATTGAATTTTTAAGTTCCAGTTCTACCTCTCAAACTTTGTCCACACATGGCTTGTGTGTTTAAAAACACCAACAGTAAGTTTGTTGGCATAAATAAATAATGTGATTTGTTGTGCATAGTGCCAAACAAACTTGTGTTTTAATCACTGCATCAACACCAGTCACTTCTGCTTTGCTTTCATCCCTGCACATCTGCAATGCCGAACTGCAGGTAAGGGATGTCCACTGCCTCGACCCAACATATACCAGGTTTTATTTCGGATGCTTCAAATTGAAAACAGCAGCTCGTTTTTGGAACATTAGCCTCTCATAGCACAAAGATGACACAGTAAATCTTGTGAGATGTTTGAGATGTGACCATATTGACAGGTTCGTTGTGAGTTACAAAGTTTTAAAATTGGTGGAGAGCGATGAATTTTTCTGGGCATAAAAATCCTTTGCATGGTTTCCTCTGGAAGGGAAGTAAAGCTGTTGGATCTGTGTTGTAGATTTACAGCATGTGAAAGAACCTTAAGTCTCAAATAAAGGCCTCTGAGCAAAATTAAACAGTCTTTCACAGCCAATATTGAATGGGATGCTGAAAACCATAGCAGTTAAACAGGGCTCATAAGCAAAATTCAATTTTTTGAGAATTACAATTTTGTAATTTTGTCCTGATGTTTTGAGAAGGTAAAGAGAAAGAAGAAAGACGTAAGCATTACCAAGAAGTGACACGAAAAATGCTTTTAAATTTTACAGTACACAAAAATATTCTGCTACTTTTTAACCAATAGACTAAGACTTGGCACTCTGGTTCAGTATGAAGCAATGTTTTTAATGATGGTTTGCTGCTAGCTCTGTTGCTTACATAAGAATTCAATTATACTTAGTATTGCCTAAAAAGTCTTCCATATCAACAGTGAAAGTTACCTGCTATACTCCATCCAGCCCAAGAAAGGATCCTAGTGTGCAAACAAATAGAAGTGCCTTCATCAAAGTAAATCTTTCAAGCAAAGAAAAATAGAGGTAGAACTGGAACTTAAAAATTCAATGCCACAACTGGGATTTGAACCACAGACCTTCTGCTTGCCGGGCGGACGCTCTAACCACTGAGCTATTGTGACAAACTGCCAGAATGGCATTAAATTCTCAAGCCAGTTCGTATTTCTCCTGGTAAACCACAAAGGCAGTCTCACATCAGAGACAAATTACCCCAATGGTGACTTACTATTGTAAGTACTTTATATCCCAGGATTAAATAACCTTCAGAATGGTAATTATTATTTATTTATGCCAACAAACTTACTGTTGATGTTTTTAAACACACAAGCCATGTGTGGGCAAAGTTTGAGAGCTAGAACTGGAACTTAAAAATTCAATGCGAACTGGTTTGAGAATTTAATGCCTTTCTGGCAGTTTGTCACAATAGCTCAGTGGTTAGAGCGTCCGCCCGGTAAGCGGAATGTCTGTGGTTCAAATCCCAGTTGTGGCATTGAATTTTTAAGTTCCAGTTATACCTCTCAAACTTTAGATGGTAATTATTCATTTATGCCAACAAACTTACTGCTGGTGTACAAATCTAATTTCTTAGCAATTTCCAGGAGTTTCGTGCCACCAATGTCCTTCACTACATTCAAAATATGCAATTTTTCAACAATCATAAAGCTTCTGCTTTTCCGTCCACTCATGTTCACTAACAAGGTTAATCACAATTGAAGCACAGAGCTCAAATGACTGAAGCAAGTCCGGTTTGGTATTTGAATATATTTGAAATTCAATTTAAGAAATCATTTGTAGAAGTTCTTTTAATTACAATAGGTATAAAGCTGTGATTTGCTCCACAAATTTCTGAACATTGTCCTTAAAATACTTAAGATAAAATAAATGCTTCGAAAATAGCTTCAAGGTCACTCTCACTTCTGCACTGAGAAATGTTTTCCGAGAAATGTACTACCTGACAAAGCTACGAGATATACTGCAAAGAATGTGAAACTGCAGAGTTGTTTACAGGAGCTTACCGCACTTACACAGAGAGACGGTGTATCAAGTACACTCGCTTCACAAGCAATCATGTCTTCAGGAAAGCAACGTCTCATACATTGGCAGGCACGAGAGATCCTTTTGTGTTGCATTACTGACTGTATGCCAAGTCACTAGTATTTCGCTATTCTGTAAGTAACATAATGAGCAATTGGAGTGCTCTGACCACCAAGGTCAATACGCTTGGATGCTTTGCCAAGTGGTACAGTGTGAGTCATAAGTTTTGACTTTGAATAATTCTTGAGGTTTTAAAGAAGGAAACATAAATGTGTAAATGGTACATTTTGCTTTCAGGGACATAAGCTATGATCGCATAAGCGTAAAAATTGTATAAACAAAATAATTTGCCGTAATATGCTAAAGGATTTTGCCAGGACCACTGAAAAAAATCTAATGTGTTGCACCCACATGACTTTCTCAACTCTTGTACTAACCATTCTTATAATCCTATATCTTCTTTGCGTTAGCTGGGATAAACATTTGTACAAATTATCTGACTGCTCATTTCCTTGTAGGTGCAAGGGGAATACTAGAGTACAGTAGGCTTTGAGCAATAGTCAAATCTTCTAAATCATTGAGATCCCATTCTCTTTGCACGCTTAACATATAAAAAATCTGATGTGCTGCACTCACAAAACTTTCTCTACTCTTGTACTAACCAATCTTACAAACTCTTATTCCTGTATCTTCTACATGTTAAGATAAACATTTGTACAAATTATTTTATTGCTTATTTCCTTGTTGGTGCAAGGGGAATATTAGAATACAGTAGGCTGTGAGCGATAGTCAAATCTTTTAAAGGTTTGAGATTCCACTCTCTTTGCACACTTAACATGCAAAACATGTTCCATTTCACGAACGTTTTAAGTTTTCTGAAACTCACATACATAACAAGGAATATCTCCGAAATGGTTCACTCTACAAGAAAATTTATTCAGACATAAATTGTGTATTTTAGCAAGATCTACATTTTTTGTATAGTATGATTTGATATATCTAATGGTTTACCAATTATGCAAAAGTTGTCCAGAGTAAATACGACTACAGGGGCTATAGCCAGAAAATTCAAGATATACATTTCATTTGTCATAAAAATATCTCAAACATATGCCATTTTAATCAAAATCATTAGAGCCATTTTCAAGAAAATCAAAATTTTTTAAAAATTGTCCATGTAAAGGGTAGTTTAGGGTGGGACTATTTTCTTCATTATTTTTGTGTCACATCCTTGAAAGACATTAAACTTAAATACCAACTTTGGTTTTTAACGGGCTTTTTATTTTTGAGTTATACTGCCCACAGACTGACAGAGCGACACACACACACGAATCATTTTATAAAAATGCTTTTTGTGGATTCAGGGTGTCTCAAAATATATATTTCCGGTGAATTCTTGACATCAAATTTTTGGGTGGAATGCAATACTTCCCCTGCTTACAAGTAGAGAAAGTAAAAATAAACAACAATGTTCCATTTCACGAAAGTTTTAAGTTTCCGAAACTGACACAAATAACAAGGAATATCTCTGAAATGGTTCGGTCTACAAAAAATGTATTTGGACATAAATTGTGTGTTTTAGCGAGATCTACATTTTTGTATATTGGAATTGTTGTGATGAAATTTGCCTAAAGATGTCCCCACCCGGAGATCCGATTGGGGGACAGTTTTAACTCCGGAATGTTTATCTTTAGGACTCATATTCATGTATGTGGCTTTCATGTAACTGTGTAACGATGCAGCAGAAATGAATGAAGAACACTTGAAGACCTGTGAAGCATTAAGATCAGAAGCAACTACAGTTCAAAAGTATTGGAAAGCATGAATGCTAATGGCTTCATTGCCAGATGCAAGGCACTAGAAAACAACAACATTTTTGTATATTAAGATTTTGTCTATCTCTCACGGTTAACAAGTTATTTAAAAGTCATCCAGAGTAAACAGGACTACATAGGCTATAGCCAAAAAATTCAAAATATATACTTCATTTGTCATACAAATATCTTAAACATAAGGCATTTTAATCAAAATTATTAGTCATTTTCAATAAAATCAAAATTTTTGAAAACTTTTCCATATAAAGGGTAGTTTAGGGTGGGGCTATTTTCTTCAAAATCTTAATGTCGCATCCTTGAAAGATGTTAAACTTAAATACCAACTTTGCTTTTTAGCTGACTTTTCATTTTTGAGTTATGCTGCGCGTGCACACACACGCACATGCACGGACCCTTTTCTAAAAATGCTTTTTTTTAATTCATGGGGTCTCAAAACATATATTTGCGGTGAAATTTCAACATCAAATCTTTGGGTGGAATACAATACTTCCTCTACTTACCAGCAGAGAAAGTAAAAATATAAGCGTAAAAAACGTGTAAGTGTGAAAGGTATGAAGTTTTACTGTAATCTTTGTTCTGTACTAAATCGCACCATGTCTCAAGCAAATACACTGATACACAACTGATCAGCACTGTTACACATTGCAATGAATGGTCCACTGCCTTTGCTGACCTCGCAGGTGCTTCACATGGCACAAAATAGGTCTACTGGCGGCCGCATGGAGAATGGAATGTTGGCGAACAGACAGTGCACTGTCCCCATGGTGTGTGAGGAGCCGGACCATTCAAATTGATGGTATGGTATATGAAACAATGCTATTATACACTGGGTTCACAAAACGACAATGAATTTCTAAGTACATTGCTCATCCCACAACGTATGCAAAGAGTATGTATTAGTGCCAGTTCAGGATGCCCCTATTAGAATGATGTCTGCCAAAGGAATAAGTGAATCTTTAAGGAAGATATCAGACACAAGCTTTTATCATTGAATGACAAATATACAGCATTACAATAGAAGCAAAACAGTGTACTTAATAGAATTCTGGTACTTGGAGTATTTAGCAGAATCTTAAGAAAGTAAACCCCCAGGATTCTCAACTGTGTCATCTAGCAACTTTGACAGAATTAAGCTAGTTTTACTTCAAATACAAGAGTTTGTGTAGAAAACATACATTTTGAATAAATAAGCATAATGGAAACGTAAGTATCTGAACAGATTAAGAACTGATTGCACTGGAAAGCTTAAATGTTTGCCTACTTTGGGATAAATGCATCCCAAGACATAAAATGTGCTTGTGAGGAAAAATAATTACAAAATTTTGTGATTAATTATAGCAGGAAGTAGGCATAACACAATCCGTCAGAATGTAACTTTTATAAGCTTTCTTAATAGCTTTGTTTTTTTAATTACCTTTTTTTTCTTCTTCCCTGTTTCCTACAGTGGAGCATACAATGAGAATGAAAAATAAATTAATGTTACAATATTGAACAAAGTTTTTATTTAAATACACACATAAAAATACAGGGAGAGCAAAAAACCGCCGAACAGGCTGTACAATGTTTTGCCTGTAGGCATCCTAGGCACTCATTAACATCTGCCACCATCATAGAAAGGCACAGATGAAACCATAAACTACTTTTAAAGGCTTTACTGATCAACTTTATGACAGATGTTGAAAATGGCCACTGTCTTCTGTACATACATTTTTGGCACCTCTTTAGGAAACTATCCATCACTTGCCATAACTCACATTACAAATACTGGCAATTTCCTGGCAAATATTTTGTTTTAATTTTTCCAGGACGTGTGCATTGCCTTGTACACTTTGTTTTAAGTCACCCCAGAGATAGAAATAACTTATTGGGGCTCTCAGAAATCTTTCTCCACTAATGGCATACCATACACCAAATTTTTCATGATGGAGAGTTACTTCATGAACAATATTAGGTTCTGAGTTATAGGGCCAATTTTTTTCAAGTCAACAGTTGATGCCCGTACATACATGTGAGACAGAATATTAGAAGGCCCCAAAAGAAAATCATTTATGTGATATTTGTTAAGAGTGTAATTTGTTTTTTGATGTTGATATGAGATGGTTAAATGACGAAAACGTGTTACTAATGTTCATTGTTACGAACAACTAAGTTTGTTTAAAGACGTCATAAATATTTCCATATTTAATTTTAATATATATGTATAAATATTAGAATTATATGTGTTCAATAATAAAAGCGAAATCAGGATAGCTAAAGATCGCTTCCCTAACAATACGGGAACTATTTGATGGACATGGACGCATACGCGGATGTATACGAGAAAGGTAGTATCACGTGAGATGACGCCAGACTCCTTTTCACTAGCGTCTACGTGTCCAAGGTGATAGGACGTATTTTGGTAGTGTGTGAACATTGTAGAACGTTTACCAGACTTTCATCAAGCTTTTGTTCCACTTTTTGAAAAAGTGGAAAGACTTACATAATGTAAAACGGTGCTAAGAGGATTTATTTAAATGTAAAATAGAGAAAAAGTGTTAATAAAATAATACATTGTAGTGAAGAAACCATGTGATTTTTCATTCCATCCGTTACCACGCCCTGAGAGAAATAAGAGCCTCATCGCTCAAACGTGAAACAGCGCTATGATAAAAACTGCACCACATGAGTACAATTTTGGGCCTTTTTCTTAGAAAATTAACAGACAGGGAGCGTGCTTTTGCCTTTTTTCAACAAGACTAACAGTTCATACAGCCAATCTTTTGATGTGAACAACTGAGGGATATTCTTTAGTTTAGGTGACGCGAGCACTTTGTCAGAATTTCGGCTAAGTCCAACTCGGCAGTGTGCACAAATGGTCACGAAAGTTGCCGATGTTGCTGTGTTAATTCAGCGCTGCCAACAGCACAATTTCCCCAGGAGTTTGTTGCCAATAGTAAGTTTGAATGTTTTAGCGGGACCCGGCAGTATGCTGGTGACCTTCTTAGAAGCAAGTTGTGAGAGTATAATGGATCGCTTCATTAGCATAGTAGATTTAGCGCCTCTGTGGTATAATGAGGGGGAATCCATGCAATTTCTTTACGACAAGGGCCTGCTGAGAACTCGAATGCTATGCAGGGAATATGATGCCGTGCTAAACCCCGTGAGGAGGATATTATAATATAAATATGATAAATATAATACATAATACTATATATAAATAATATATATAATATAAATGTAATAATAATATAATATAAAATAAAAAAATTAAATAAAAAAAGAACGAGCCAGCATTTCGTGGACCCAGTAACAAGGCAATAACGATAATGTACACAATAATTTCCACAACAATAGTATGGAGTCGCACTAGCAATATATCTGTGTGAGCAAAATAATGTACACAATATCTGGCCGGCAAGTGCTAAGTCACCTATTCAACAAAATAATAATGTACACGGAGTAGCGCTAGTGGTATGTCTGTGGCGGCAACGATGCGAGTGCATTTGTGTTTAATGTGTTGGCAACGAAAATTAGTGTAGTGTAAAAAGCAATGTTGGCAAATGTGAAAATCGTCTGCTAGTGACAGCTAGCTCATGCAGCGAAACCTAGTGGCAATTCTGAAACTACTGTCGGCGCATGTGCAATAAGTAACTTTGGACTTAGAATCTAAGTGGCAAGTAACCTAATCTAAAGTTGAGCCCAACTGAGTGCTTCAGGACAGAATTATTGCCAGAGATTTGTGTACCCAGACCTAACCCCCTGCAATTTCTATCTCTGGGGTAACTTAGAACATAAACTGTATGAGACAAACTCACACACTCTGGAAGAATTAGAAGAAAATATCTGCCAAGAAATTGCCAGCATTGCTCAACGTGAACTATGGCAAGTGATGCATAGTTTCCTAAATAAGTGCCAAAAATGTATGGACAACAATGGTGATCAGTTCAGCATCTTCTTTCCTAAAGTTGGCAAGCAAAGCCTTCAATAGTAGTTTCCAAAATGCCGTACAGTTTCATCCACACTTTTCTATGATAGCAGCTGATGGCAACAAGCACTGAGAAAGTGGACATGCAAAAGCCTGTGCAGCCCGTTTGGAGGATTTTTGCTCTCCCGGTATATCTTCATTACGTAGGCTTTATGTACCCATTTTCTTATACTTCCTTTATCTCTTTTCCTTTAAGCTTTGGATAAAGCCTTTTTACTGAGAGTTGCTTCTTGGTGAAGTGACCAACTGTGCTCCCACATCACACAATATTTAGGATCTAGGAATCGTAAAATAATCTTAGCAGAAGAGCTCTATAATGCCAGCAGTTTGAAGTGCTGTGCCATCCTGTTGGAGTCAGATTGTGTTCAGTTGTCCTAAAATCCCTTGGAGTAACAGTACTCACCAGAGTAGTCACACACTAACACGAACAGCACTTTCCATTGCACCAGAAGTGCACTCTTGCCAACTACCTAATTTCCTCTGCTACACTCGCCATGCAAGAGCACTCACTTATATAACCACAGGGAATCTCGCAAGAGTGGTCGCTTATATAACCAGAGGGAATCTTGCAAGAGTGCTTGCTTATATAGCCAGAGGGAATCTTGCAAGAGCACTCGCTTATATAGCCAGAGGGAATCTTGCAAGAGCACTCGCTTATATAGCCAGAGGGAATCTTGCAAGAGCACTCGCTTATATAGCCAGAAGAATCTTGCAGGAGTACTCGCTTATATAGCCAGAGGGAATCTTGCAAGAGCACTCGCTTATATAGCCAGAGGGAATCTTGCAAGAGCACTCGCTTATATAGCCAGAGGGAATCTTGCAAGAGCACTCGCTTATATAACCATAGGGAATCTTGCAAGAGCACTCGCTTATATAACCAGAGGGAATCTTGCAGGAGTACTCGCTTATATAGCCAGAGGGAATCTTGCAAGAGCACTCGCTTATATAGCCAGAGGGAATCTTGCAAGAACACTTGCTTATATAGCCAGAAGGAATCTTGCAAGAGTGCTCGCTTACATAGCCAGAGGGAATCTTGCAAGAGCACTCGCTATATAGCCAGAGTGAACTTGCAAGAGCACCCGCTTACAGAGCCAGAGGGAATCTTGCAAGAACACTCGCTTATATAGCCAGATGGAATCTTGCAAGAGTGCTTGCTTATATAGCAAGAGGCAATCTTGCAAGAGCACTCGCTTATATAGCCAGAAGGAATCTTGCAAGAGTGCTTGCTTATATAGCGAGAGGCAATCTTGCAAGAGCACTCGCTTATATAGCCAGAGGGAATCTTGCAAGAGTACTCGCTTACATAGCCTGAGGGAATCTTGCAAGAGTGCTTGCTTATATAGCCAGAGGGAATCTTGCAAGAGCACTCGCTTATATAGCCAGAGGGAATCTTGCAGGAGTACTCGCTTATATAGCCAGAGGGAATCTTGCAGGAGCACTCGCTTATATAGCCAGAAGGAATCTTGCAAGAGTGCTTGCTTATATAGCGAGAGGCAATCTTGCAAGAGCACTCGCTTATATAGCCAGAAGGAATCTTGCAAGAGTGCTTGCTTATATAGCGAGAGGCAATCTTGCAAGAGCACTCGCTTATATAGCCAGAAGGAATCTTGCAAGAGTGCTTGCTTATATAGCGAGAGGCAATCTTGCAAGAGCACTCGCTTATATAGCCAGAAGGAATCTTGCAAGAGCACTCGCTTATATAACCAGAGGGAATCTTGCAAGAGTGCTCGCTTACATAGAAAGAGGGAATCTTGCAAGAGCACTCGCTATATAGCCAGAGGGAATCTTGCAAGAGCACTCACTATATAGCCAGAGTGAACTTGCAAGAGCACCCGCTTACAGAGCCAGAGGGAATCTTGCAAGAACACTCGCTTATATAGCCAGAAGGAATGTTGCAAGAGCACTCGCTTATATAGCCAGAAGGAATCTTGCAAGAGTGCTTGCTTATATAGCGAGAGGCAATCTTGCAAGAGCACTCGCTTATATAGCCTGAGGGAATCTTGCAAGAGTGCTTGCTTATATAGCCAGAGGGAATCTTGCAAGAGCACTCGCTTATATAGCCAGAGGGAATCTTGCAAGAGTACTCGCTTACATAGCCTGAGGGAATCTTGCAGGAGTGCTTGCTTATATAGCCAGAGGGAATCTTGCAAGAGTACTCGCTTACAGAGCCAGAGGGAATCTTGCAAGAGTACTTGCTTACAGAGACAGAGGGAATCTTGCAAGAGTACTCGCTTACATAGCCTGAGGGAATCTTGCAGGAGTGCTTGCTTGTATAGCCAGAGTGAACTTGCAAGAGCACCCGCTTACAGAGCCAGAGGGAATCTTGCAAGAGTGCTTGCTTACATAGCCAGAGGGAATCTTGCAAGAGCACTCGCTTATATAGCCTGAGGGAATCTTGCAAGAGCACTCGCTTATATAGCCTGAGGGAATCTTGCAAGAGCACTCGCTTATATAGCCTGAGGGAATCTTGCAAGAGCACTCGCTATATAGCCAGAGTGAACTTGCAAGAGCACCCGCTTACAGAGCCAGAGGGAATCTTGCAAGAGTACTTGCTTACATAGCCTGAGGGAATCTTGCAAGAGTGCTTGCTTATATAGCCAGAGGGAATCTTGCAAGAGCACCCGCTTACAGAGCCTGAGGGAATCTTGGAAGAGTACTTGCTTACATAGCCTGAGGGAATCTTGCAAGAGTGCTTGCTTATATAGCCAGAGGAAATCTTGCAAGAGTGCTCGCTTACATAGCCTGAGGGAATCTTGCAAGAGTGCTTCCTTACATAGCCTGAGGGAATCTTGCAAGAGTGCTTGCTTATATAGCCAGAGGAAATCTTGCAAGAGCACTCACTATATAGCCAGAGTGAACTTGCAAGAGCACCTGCTTACAGAGCCAGAGGGAATCTTGCAAGAGTGCTTGCTTATATAGCCAGAGGAAATCTTGCAAGAGCACTCACTATATAGCCAGAGTGAACTTGCAAGAGCACCTGCTTACAGAGCCAGAGGGAATCTTGCAAGAGCACCCGCTTATATAGCCTGAGGGAATCTTGCAAGAGTGCTTGCTTATACAGCCAGAGGGAATCTTGCAAGAGCACTCGCTTATATAGCCAGAGGGAGTCTTGCAAGAGTGCTCGCTTACATAGCCTGAGGGAATCTTGCAAGAGTGCTTGCTTATATAGCCAGAGGGAATCTTGCAAGAGCACTCGCTTATATAGCCAGAGGGAATCTTGCAAGAGTGCTCGCTTACATAGCCTGAGGGAATCTTGGAAGAGTGCTTGCTTATATAGCCAGAGGAAATCTTGCAAGAGCATTCGCTTATGTACCCAGAGGGAATTTTGCAAGAATACTTGCTTATATAGCCATAGGACATATTGCAAGAGTGCTTGTTTATATAGCCAGTCGGAATCTTGCAAGAGTGCTCGCTTATATAGCCATAGGGAATCTTGCAAGAACACTCGCTTTGTAGCGAAAGGGAATCTTGCAAGAACACTCGCTTTGTAGCGAAAGGGAATCTTGCAAGAGCACTCGCTTATGTAGCCAGAGTGAATTTTGCAAGAATACTTGCTTATATAGCCATAAGGCATATTGCAAGAATGCTGTTTGTTTGTTTGTAGTGTTTAACGCCTGCTTTTACTACTACGGCACCGCAGGCGGTGACACTGATGATACATGGAATGAAGATGGAGCACCGGTGGAATGAGATGGCGGGGGAAACTGGAGCACCCGGAGAAAACCCGTGCTGATGCCGCTTCGTGCACGATGAATACCACATGCAGGTCCCTGGGACCGAACCCAGGCCGACTAGGTGGTAGACGAGCACGCTAAGCGCTCGGCCACGGCGCCGCCTGCAAAAGTGCTTGCTTATATAGCCATTCAGAATCTTGCAAGAGTGCTCGCTTATATAGCCATAGGGAATCTTGCTGGAACACTTGCTTATATAGTTATACGGAATCTTGCAAGAGTGCTTACTATATAGCAATAGGGAATCCTGCAAGAGCACTCGCTTATGTAGCCATAGGGAATCTTGCAAGAGCACTCGCTTATATAGCCATAGGGAATGTTGCAAGAACACTCGTCTATATAGCCAGAGGGAATCTTGCAAGAACACTCGTCTATATAGCCAGAAGGAATCTTGCAAGAGCACTCGCCTATAAAGCCATAGGAAATCTTGCAAGAGCACTCGCTTATATAGTCAGAGCGAATCTTGCAAGAAGACTCGCTTATATAGCCAAAGCGAATCTTGCAAGAACATTCGCCTATATAGTCAGAGCAAATCTTGCAAGAAGACTCGCTTATATAGCCAAAGCGAATCTTGCAAGAACACTCGCTTATATAGGTAGAGCGAATCTTACAAGAACACTCACTTATCTCGCCAGAGGGAATCTTGCAAGAGCACCTACTTATATAGCCAGAGGGAATCTTGCAAGAGCACTCGCTTATATAGTAAGAGCGAATCTTGCAAGAACACTTGCTTATATAGCCATAGGGAATCTTCCAAGAACACTTGCTTATATAGCCAGAGGGAATCTTGCAAGAACACTTGCTTATATAGCCAGAGGGAATCTTTACAGAGTTCCTGAACAGTCAAGACAAATCTTCTAGAAAATTCTGCCTAACTGGCGATTGTGCTTATCATGAGGACACTGGGCGAGTGCACGGTGTATCTGTTTACTGTTCCAACTGCCTGGTGGCAAACTTCCAATAACCTTAGGCTGCATACTGCTGCTTAACCTTAGCTGCTGCATCGCAACAACAATCTCTTAACAATTGACTCTATAGAGATTTAATGCTAAACATTGTCTTTCCAATGTAACACAATGTCTCTTTAATCATTGTCAAAAAATTGTTTCTGTAATTCAAACAACTTTACTATGGTTATATTCCTAAGCTTTCAGGGTAAACCAACTTTGTGATATACAGGACGCTTACTGCAAAACTTGACTGAGAGGCAAACGGCCCATCTCCCGCACACGTAGTTCTTGACTTGGCTGGCAATCACACAGTACCTCTCCTGGTAACACATGCATGCACGTCATATCAAATTAACAATTATCAGAATAAACACAAAACAGGACTTATCACAGGAGATATTGGAAATGCCATCCATCTGCATCAATACATGTATGGCATCCTCTGAGGAAATTTTCTTTCACACATACTAGTTCAGCCTCCAAAATAGTGTTACTTTCTCTCTTGATATTTTGCTTTAATTTTGTCTTGTGTAGGGTGCCTAAAAGGTTTTCAAGGTGACCATTCTAGCCTTTCTCTGATTTCATCTAATTTCTGTTCTGTGAGCACACGCTGCTTTACCTTTCTTTTCCTGTGATGAATTGATCCTGTCGCCCTTAATTTACTTACAAGCAAATGAGCAGTGTCTCTACTCGGGAAACACATGCCAGAAACTTAGTTTCAAATTACATTACAACTTCCCTAAAGGATGATGTAAGCATACATAAAAAACCTTTTTTGTACTATATACTGCAATCAATTTATTTTGAATACACTCCAGGCAAAACTATACACTTTGAAACACTCCTAATGATATCCACATGTGAATTAGACTAAAACAGCACAAAACACCTACACAACAGAAGTAGGACTGACGCACTGTGATGATTAGTACATGGCAAATGAAGATCACACTGGCCATGCACTTACCTGCCAAGTACTGCAGTAAACATACTCTATATAAAACATTAAGCTTCCTTGTTGGGGGAAAAATGCATTTTATATTAAAAAGTAGAAAAATCTATCCTTGAGAAAGAAAAATATATCATTACATAGATATTAGAAAGAAACTGTTTCAAAGAGTTTTACTCACCTGTTAGACATGGAACCATATATTCCATTAGGTGAACCAACATCACTGATGTCACTTTCTTTCACATCAAAAATGCTAGCTGGAGATGTTGAATGGACTCCCGGTGTTGATGTAACTGAAAATTCCAGCAGTATTTTTAGATTTTTTCTTAATGATGCACTGTTACTGTGAATAAAAATTGTTAGCTTTTAATATTCCCTCAAAACAATTACACACCCACTGTTACAGAGTACAATCTTTAATAGCATGCAATAGGATGTACAGGAACTCTACAAAAACCTGACGTGCTACTTTCTCCATCCATTATTACTTACTGCCATACCTATTCTAACATTACTCATTCAAGAGCCTACTCTGTATACTTCCTATAAACCTCACAGATGGCTACAGTAGGCAAGAGCTAACCCGGTACTTGAAAGCTACGTGATTCACTTACCTACGAACGAGGCTAGCCCTATCTCGTCCAATCATATTAAGAACGCATAGCATAACGATTAGTCGGTTGGACAATATAGGACTAGCCTCGTTTGCTAGTAAGTGAATTAGCTAGCTGTCAAGTGTCAGGTTAGCTCTCGCCAACTGTAAATGATTTCAACACACATTTTGTTATACTGGGAGAGCAAAACGGTTCCAAACAAGCTGCGTGATAATTTGCTGTCCACCTTCCTGGTGCTCATTGCCATCTACCACTATCATTGGAAGGCATGGACGAAACCATACATTTTTAAAATTACTTTTAAAGGCTTTACTTACCAACTTTATGAAAGGAGATGTAGAAAGTAGCCATTTATCCATACATTTTGGCACCTCTTTAGGAAACTATCCATCATTCCCCATAGTTCACATTAGGAAATGCTGGCAATTTCCCGGCAGATATTTTGTTTTAATTCTTCCAGGGTGTGCGGGTTTGTCCTGTACATTATGTTTTAAATTACTCCAGAGATAGAACTCGCAAGGGGTTAGGTAGGGGGACTGACGGGGGCACAAATCTCTACTAATAATTCTTGAAACACACTTTCAACTGTTTTCATCAAAAGATTGGCCATATGAGCTGTTGCAGAGTCTAACTGAAAAAGGAAAAATCATGTTCCTTGTCTGTTAATTCCCTAAAAAATGGAACAACACTGTATTGATGTATGTATGGGCATCAACTGTTGACCACAAAAAAAAAATTAGCCCCGTAACTCAGAACTCAGAAGTATCCCTTCATGATGAACAAAATTTGTGTATAATGTCCCATTAGCAGAGACGGGTTTCTCAGAGCTGCAATAAGCGATTTCTATCTCTACAACACAAACCCACACATCTTGGAAGAATTAAGACAAAATATCTGTCAAGAAACTGCCAGCATTTCTCAACGTGAACTACGGCAAGTGTGCATAGTGCCCTAAGAGGTGCCAATAATGTATGGACGATGGTGGTCAGTTTCAGCATCTTTCATAAAGTTGGTAAGTAAAGCCTTTAAAGTAGTTTTAAAAATGTTGTATGGTTTCATCCAAACCTTTCTATGATGGCTGCAGAAAGCAACAAGTGCTGAGGCTGTGGACAGGCATAACACTGCACCTGATTTGTAAGTTTTTTATTCCCCCGGTATATCTGCCAAGAAAACAAATCTTTTCTTCCTATTATGTGTCATGTAGCAGCAAGTATCTGGATTGAACTATGTTGAAGTGAACAGAAAGTACATTGTGCATTATGATTTGTTATAGTTTCAAAATAGGATTAAACTATATATACTCTGTATATCAAGAGACTAAAGGAGACATAAAACAAAGCCATGTGCGTTTTGACTGCAGCGTGCCTTCTTGATGCTTTCGCTGTCTAAATAGTACCTTGAAAAAATACTGATACTAAGGTCTGAAATCTCACTTAATGTTTGCTGAAGCACGAACTAAGTGTACTAAGCATAGTTGAATTCTAAGAATACACAGTTAAGTGAATCTGTAACCAGCCTAACTCATTCTGCGCGCACGTCATTCACTATGAATATAATATGGTGGAACAAGTGAGTGTTGTGAAACATAAGCAAGGAAAACTTCCAAAGTGATGAAAAGACAAATAATATTGAATGTGTTCAACAAGTTTTGAGAGAAATATTACGAACTTGCTGTAGTTGACATCCAAGTTTACCAGTGTGTCCTGGCGAGAAGGGACCATGCACCAAGCAAGTGCTGCATGCTGTTTCTGACGAATTTGTGAGACCTGCAATGCGTCTAAAAGTTCACCAGTTCTTTGTTAAAGAACCTTAAACCAAGTGCTGTTGACAGTTAACTGATCCAGATTTAAAACGAACTTCCCTCCATAAGCTGTTTCTGTAGATTGGTTTCCGGTTTGTGAGGAGAAAACAAAAAAGTGTTATTGTGGACAGAGATGATGTAATTAGCAGTTAATTTCCATGTGTTGCATGTTATTTAGATTGAGTAAACATATCCTTTTAGTGGCGTAACATCATATTATACTTACGCGTAGCAGTAACTATGTTCCATCATTGCAAATGCATGTGGTAGCGGAGTGATCAAACCAGTGCTTTGTTTACGTCTCTCTTGATGTACAGAGTATACAACTTAGAGGGAGGCAGCTATGATTCAGATGCGGTTAGAAGCGAGGATAAACATGACTATGCTGATGACAAGACAGATGTATTCTGCCTGACCTCCGTACACTTTTGTTATCGTTTTAAGATATGTGTTTCAGATTACTTGTTAAATTAGCATGCACATCAAGTTTATGTTTACTTTACTACAATAGTATACTACAAGGTGTTTTCATTCCCTCTTATATTGCGCATAGCTTCGTCCCACCCTATACGTGTGGCAATACCGCGCTTTTCTAGTAGTGGTCAGCCGTCAGCCGCCTTTCAATTTTGCGGCAGCCATACAATTCGCCATTCACGTTACTTACAAGGCTTACAAAAGCTTTTAGGACCTTGTTGCTTCTCAACAAATTGCATCTCAAATCCTGCCCGAACTCTCCTCCCTAACTCAGGTATATGGAATAAGTTGCTTGCTGCAGGATATAGTTAGATATTGCTATCTGCAATTCATGCTGCAGATCTATGCCAACAAAGCAATTTGACATGCACAGTATTTTTCAAAACATGATGGCTTCGTCACCCATTCCTGCCCAATTCGGAAAAGCTTTGTGGGTTGGTTTCACAAAGTTTGCAGTTCAAGTAAATCTTACAATGGGGTGCAATTCTTATCTAAGTGCTAAGATTACCACCTCAAATGTAAATGGAGACTGCAAATTACCCAGTATTTTGTAATTTTATGGCTCTGTAAGTACGTAAATTAATTACGAGTTAAAATTTACTAAATATAGAATTAATTATAGGGAAAATGTTTTGTTTTATGCAGAATTTACCTAAAATTTATTTTCAAGTAGGTAATTACGAAATAAAAAATCTGATGTGTTGCACTCACATGACTTTCTCTACTCTTGTACTACCCGTTCTTACAAACTCTTATTCCTATATCCTCTTCGTATTAGTTGAGATAAAAATTTGTACAAATTATCTTATTGCTTATTTCCTTATAGGTGCAAGGGGAATATTAGAATACAGTAGGCTTTGTGTGACAGTCAAATATTTTAAAGCTTCAAGATTCCGTTCTCTTTGCAAGCTTAACATATAAAAAAATGAACGATGATCCATTTCATGAAAGTTCTAGGTTTTCCAAAACTGACACACAAAACAAGGAATATCTCCGAAATGGTTCACTCCACAAAAAAATTTATTGGGACATAAATCGTGTATTTTAGCAAGATCTACATTTCTTGTACAGTAAAATTTTATCCATCTCTTACGGTTTACGAGTTATTCACAACTCATCCAGAGTAAACAGGACTACATAGGCCATAGCCAGATAATTCAAAATATACATTTCATTTGTCATAAAAATATCTCAAACATATGGCATTTTAATCAAAACTGTTAGAGCCATTTTCAAGAAAATCAAAATTTTCAAAAAATGTTCCATGTAAAGGGTAGTTTAGGGTTGGGCTATTTTCTGCAAAATCTTTGTGTCGCATCCTTGAAAGACATTAAACTTAAATACCAACTTTGGTTTTTAACTGACTTTTCGTTTTTTAGTTATGCTGTCCACAGACTGACAGACACACACACAGACCATTTTCCAAAAATGCTTTTTTTGGATTCAGGGGGCCTCAAAACATATATTTCTGGTGAAATCTCGACATCAAACTTTGGGTGGAATACAATACTTCCCCTACTTACCAGAAGAGAAAGTAAAGATGTTAATTATTATTTATTTAAGTTCCCGTTCTACCTCTCAAGTAAAGTTGTGTTTTGGATTATATTTATTAAAATTACTCATTTCACATAATTATTTTACTTAAATTTTAGACGGTAAAACAATGTTGAAATACTGAACCAATTTACCAATGAGTGAAACAATCAATTCAAAATAATTAAATTTTATAATGAGTTTTCTATCCCTTGACATACACTGAACAACCAGGCATTTTCACTTTGAGTCTTTTGCTTCTTTCAACGTACAGTGAATAACCATATGCTTTTCCATATTTTCAGGGGTCATTGCTTGTCTCCTATCGGATGTAATGTTCTTATAAGCAGAGACTTGCTTTCTAGAAGACTGTAGGTGTTTGTTGCACAAGTGAAGAGCACTTTTGGTATGTTGTTCCAATTGAAATTTCATGGAACAACAAATTCTTTTACCACATGCTTGACAGACTATTACTTTTCTGTCGGTTGTAAAGGCGCTATCTAATTTCACCCATGATTTCAACTTGCAGGATAACGAGGACGCAAATGGTGCCATTTTACTAAGACTTGCAAGAAACTAATTGCAGTCTTATTGCCTTGCTATATTGATGGTTGTCCAGCGGCTCACTTTGTTTCCTCACCGCTATTATATTACTTCAGCGACAATAGTAACCATCAATTTCTCCAGTTCTTGTAAATGCCCAAGCGCTAAGAGAAACGTGACACTGGAGGTCAACATTGTCGAGCGGCACCTGCTTTGATATAAACGGACAACAATCAGAGCGAGGTGACGCGGTTATTATCACATTCTTAATTTAACTTGCATCCTATTTTGCAGATTGACTTTTGTTGCTTTCAACAAAACTTGTGCAAATAGAAGTTTATAATGTGACAATATTTTTTAAAAAATAATAAAATTTCAACGAAACCCAGAAAATATGTATGTTTTATGTAACATTGTTAAAATATGTAAAAAAATGTAAAATAAAAATTTGTAAGGGAGTCCCAAATGAATTCATCAACATTTTTAGTTCTCATTGAAATATTATGCAGGATTTAAAATATGTAATTACATAAAAATCCAGGCTCTAATGATTATCCATGCCTGGTTGCTGTTCAAAAAAGATTAATATCTAACAGCTCACACTTAGCTGCTGCATGAATTAAATCCTAACTAAATATAACAAACAAAAAGGAATAAGAGACCCAGGTAAGATTGAAACAGTAAAATTCACCTTTCAGTTACCATATTCCGCAATAATAAATATGAAAGGTTAACGGATTTAATATAGTTCATGTACATGCATGCATTAAAATAAGCAGGTAGATAAGAAAACCATGACTGAAAGCAGGAAATTCAACTTACACCAGTGTTATGTTAATAAATTAATACATATTAAGTTAAATATGAAGTGCTCAATGTCCCTCAGCTCCGCTTGCAGTGGATCAAACCAAACAAGTGTAATTAATCATTGAAAATTAATGTAATCAATTAATGTGATCATGGTAAGAAGGAACTTAGATTTTCACTATTGCTGTTTACATAACCTTGCACCTCTTCCAGTCCCAGAGATATTTTTATTTTTCATGGGAATTTTTTGGTGAAGAAGGTCCAGGTTGCTGAAGTTCATGTATATCATCAGATTGGGTTGTTGTAGTGTTTAACGCCCGCTTTTATTACTACGGCACCACAGGCAGTGACACTGATA
Source organism: Tenodera sinensis (assembly GCA_030765045.1). Taxonomy (NCBI): domain Eukaryota; kingdom Metazoa; phylum Arthropoda; class Insecta; order Mantodea; family Mantidae; genus Tenodera; species Tenodera sinensis. The sequence goes on from CM060972.1 coordinate 14,572,856, forward strand.
TACATGGAATGAAGATGGAGCACCGGTGGAATGAGATGGCGGGGGAAACCGGAGAACCCGGAGAAAACCCACCCCGACGCCACTTCGTCCACCACGAATACTACATGCGGGTCCCTGGGATCGAACCTGGGCCCCCTAGGTGGTAGGCGAGCACGCTAACCGCTCGGCCACGGCACCGCCTCATCAGATTCATGCACAGGCAATATCCAGGGTGAGAAAAACATAAACATTTTGTGCACTAATTCACCAGTTTGCAAATTTAAAACTTCAAATACAATCTATTTTCCTTGATTCAACAAAATCAGATGCAGACAAAGCTGAAGGAAATACAAAAAAACATACATTTGGTTATGTTGCTTCTCACCCTGTTATGAGGGCTGCAAATAAATATTACCGACTGGCGGGGCGGAGGCACTGGTCAAGTTATAGGGCAAAACCATCATGTATTGAAAAAAAAAATTATTATCTGCAAGGTCTTCTTAACCCCTCAGTAGTGTGACTTTTGCAACTCTAATATTTATTTTTGTCTGGGAAAAACAAAACCAATGTGTTTTTCTTAAAACAAAGATTCATGTAGCACTGCAACTTGTGGCAGGATTTCCTTCACTCTTGTGCTGGAAAGTCATGATGCAGCTGCATTGTAAATTACCACTAAATAACAAATGAGCTGCAACACAAAACAATCACACAAAACTGACTAAAGGTTATCCTGTATTGTAGTGGTCTCATGTGTTTTACTGAATACTGTCGTCTGCAATGGAGGGAGAGGGTGTGGCCTCTGTTGCCAACCTAAGAAACATGAATGTGCTGAAAATATCAACACTGCATCACAAAATTGGCCAAACTTCTGCAGACCAACCCCGTTAAAAGTTAATAAAATGGCATTGAAAAGGTATAAAAGAAGAGTGTTCCCCATAGTCAAAAAGGTCCCTAATATTGCATCAGAAAAAGATATTTGTCTACTTTGGTCACCTGTAGTAGAAGATTGTTTACATTGCGGCTGGTAATGTTTGAGAGCGCCATGCTAGCTTAGCTTTGGTTAGGTGTAGCTTAGTTTGTTAGGTTCGAGGATCAAATCGAGAAAGGGAGGGACAAGGAGAGTGCAGAGGAGGAAAGAAGAGGCGAACTGTACAGAAATTACGTTTCAAAGTCTTTTTTCGTGAGCGTTATCTCTAAAATTATCTGTTTGTTGCGGAACTTTCAGAATTTTTTTGTCAGTTTGAGGCATTTTTGGAAGCTAGAATTTTGGAATAACGAATATTTTGGGATGAAAAATTCCTTTTTTCCATGGGGTTGGTCTGCAGAAGTTTGCCCCACAAAATTGCCAATAACACATTTTTAAAAGAAATCATTCCTCCTAAATCACTACATTTTTTAAAGAAATTGTTAATCTTGGTCAAAAAATTGGTGATACCACACTTTTTAAAGAAATTATGGCTCATCTTTAGAAAGTGTCCCGTAGCACTTGCCGGCCAAATTCTAAGTCCGAAGGTACTTACTGCACATGCACTGACAGTCATTAGCAGAATTGCCACTAGGTTGCATTGTATGTGCTAGCTGTCATTAGCAGACGATTTTCACCTCTGCCAACATTGCTTTTTCAATCACACTAGTTTTTGTTGATCTATTTTCCACATCATGCCGCCAGCCATGTCTTTTTAATTATAATTAGATTTTGAATTATATAGAATGTATAAGATTAGTTGTGCGTACCCATTTCCAATATACATTTTCACCTGTAACCATTAGCACAAGGGACGTCACATGCATATTAAATATGAAACTCCCAAATTTATGTGAAATTATTTCTTTACGGGGTTGAGCGTGTTTTAGCATATTGCACAAGAAAATGTTTTTCTTTTTGTCCCATACCTACCCTTTTTCCTTGGCCCCTGCCTGAAATCTCGGAACATGACTCCGAAAACTGCTCAGGATGACCCCACCTGCAGGAAAACTGCTGGAACTTTCGACCCCTTTTTGTAAAGAAGCAATAAAACCCATTGAAGCCATTTGTAATGGGGTGTAGCACATTCGGGTGCTCAGCAGGCCCTCGTCATACAGGAATTGCATATATTCTTTCTCATTATAGCACAAAGGGGCTAAATCTACTATGCTAATGAAGCGAGTCATGGCAGTCTCACAACTTACTTCTAACAAGTTCACTAGCATACTGCCGGGTCCCGCTAAAACATTCCAATTTCAGATTGGCAACAAATTAATGGAGAAATAGTGCTGCTGGTAGCACTGAATTAACACTGCAATAACACAGCAACTTCGGCAACTTTCGTAAGAATTCGTGCACACTGTCACGTGGAACTTAGGCGAAATTCTCATGAAGTTCTCACAGGACACTTTCTAAAGAATATCCAAACTTATTTCTGCGAACAACTTATATGCTATACTTCCTGTGATTGAGAACATTCTCACATGCTTCTGCAGATTTCACAGTTGCAGCATTGGCAACATCTATGTCATCCACATGTAGAAGCAATTATGGCTAATGGAATGGCTAATGGCCATGCAATATGTGAGCCGAGGCCACTATTCTACAGGTTAACCCTAAGTAGCCCAATGTGTTGCATACTGGTTTTGGTAATTGTTTACAAAATGGGCCGCTCAAGAAGCAGTTTTTTTTTCGCTTATGCGGCAGATATTTAGCAAATAAATGTTTATAAACGAGTATAATATATGCTAGAATGATTGATCAATGTATTTACGTTGAAATTGTTGTTGATTACGATTTTGAAAGTTTTATTTGGCAGTTTTCGTTTTGCCCGTGTTAGGTTAGGTTTAGTGTGTGTATATGAGTGGGGTAACAGGGTCCTGTGTTATCGAAATATTTACAATTTGTGCAGTGTTTATGCAATAATTTCAACGTAAATGCATTAATCAATCATTCTAGCACATATTATACTCGTTTATACACATTTATTTGCTAAATATCCGCCGCATAAGCGAAAAAAACTGCCGCATCATAGGTACGGAATTTGCTCATAAATCAAAAACGAAGCTTCAACGCACAATACGACTTTCAAAATCGTAATCAGCAATAAAAACTGCATCCAATGCACTATGTTTCATTAGTTTTCTCGAGCGGCCGATTTTGTAAACATTTACCCTGTTTTTTAATGCACATCTTGAACCTTTCGATATTTGCACTGCATGGGTGTGCAAGTATCCTATATATTACTCAAATGTCACACTAATAATTAGCTACTAACTTGGACTTGTGCACTTTTAAAGCAATGGGTTAAACAGCCATAATGTCTAATTGTAGTAAAACATTGTAGCTACCTCTATTTGTCTTACTGCCAGTCATCCCTGAAAGGTGCCTGACAAAACTGGACTGGAATGGCTGATTAGCAGTGGAAGAGGTCGTTGTGTCTGATATATTGGACTTGAACAATGACCCACTTCGTTCGCTTGCTCCACTCCTATTGCCATTGTTATCAGTGCTGTCCAGGTATCTGGACCTTGTGGTGGTGTAACTCGTATAAGACGAAGTTGTGTGAGGTTCTCTGTCTGAAGGATTCTCAGTGACTGATGTGCCACCCATGATGTAACGTCTGTGTGGTCCTCTATCTACGGGAACATCTGAATCTGATCCTGTATCAAAATCATCTTGTCTCGATGTGTATGAACGGTTAGTGCGAAAGGCTGAGGTGCTGCTACCAAAAATCCTCATTCCAGCTGTATCTGGACTGCCCGTTGGTTTAGAAGCAAAGAGATCTTGACGGAGGTTAATTTCATTGGCACGTCGTGGTATTCCTCTGGATGTTGGAGGGTCGCTTAATCTACCTGTAGATTTTCGTCTTGTGGCTCTCGTAATTGACGAACTCGGTGGTGGCATTGCACTAGTTTTCCGATTTGTTGCTGGATCTTCATTTTCACTTTCTTCCTCGGCAGAACTGAAACGAGATAAATTCCACGAGGACTTGGTACCAATTGTAACACCCGGGGACCCACCTTGCACCATGAGACGTTTTAACTTCTTGAGTAATGTATTTCGTGTAGTATCTGTTACTGGTAAATCAAGACAACCATACTCTGCGAGTTTCTGCCTTATTTCACTATCCGAGAGATGTTCTACAGACGCCATTTTCACCCGCTCATCTATCTATTTTAACACTTCACACACAACACACCACCTTCCGTTTATTCCTCTTCTCCTTTAACTGTTACAAATCCCGTTAACCAATACAAACTATGTGACCAAGGCAACTAAAATACTACGTGACCTACACTTTTACTTAGCCTACGAGAATACCAGGCTTGCCTGCAAATGTTCGCATGTTTTGGGCAGAACTGCCAACCACATTTACACTACCATCAATCCTCCTAAAAAGTATTCAAATTCAAAGTACAAAGTTTAACCTTCCATTCTGTTATTCTGCGTATTATTTAGAGTATTTGTCGGTTAAACCAAATTATGAACTGCAACATGTAGGTATAGGCTAAGACCACAAAGAGACATTGTTAATTTCAAAATTGTACCAAAAGCTTTCTCTCTCTTAATTTGGCTACAGTGAGCTCCATTGTCGCCTCATGTGCTTCCGCGGTAAATTCTGAACGATGTTGACGGTTATCCGCGAAAAGTCACATAGCCCATTAGGGGCCAACCGAAAATAAAACAAGAAGAAAATATTGATTAACTAAGAATCACAAAGGTGTATATCATCAGGCAGCTCTTAGCATTTTACTGATGCAATGTTATCATGGTCCACAGAATATATAACCATCCATTGTCAAAGAGATGACTTGCTTCTACCGTCCAACCTGTTCGGTTCTCTGTGGATTCTACACGGCCAGCGCCTTTGGCACAGTTTGTACCACAGAACACTCTATTAGGGTTTGTACTTTGGCGAGCACGCTTTTGGGAACGAAAGAAAATCAAAACATCTGATGTGTTGCACTCACATGACTTTCTCTACTTTTGTACTGACTATTCTTATACACTGTTATTCCTAGAGTTTCTTCGAGTTAGTTAAGATAAACATTTGCGGAAATTATCTTATTGTTTACTTCCATGTAAGTACAAGGGGAATAAAGTAGGCTTTGAGTGATAGTCAAATCCTTTAAAGCTTTGAGATTCGGCTAACATAAAAAATAAATAGCGATGTTATTTCACGAAATTTTTAAGTTTTTCAAAACTCACACAAATATCAAGGAATGTCTCCGAAATAGTTCACTCTACAAAAAACGTGTGACTTTTACCGAGATCTAAATTTTGGTACAGTAAGATTTGTTAAATCTCTTACCGATTACCAGTTATACAAAATTCATCCAGAGTAAACAGGACCACATGGACTATAATCAGAAAATTCAAAATGTACACTTCATTTACCATAAAAATATCTTAGACATATGGTATTTTAATCAAAATCCATAGAACCATTTTCAAGAAAATGAAAATATTTGAAAAATGTTGCGTGTAAAGGTGCTTTAGGGTGAATGAATTTTCTTTAAAATCTTCTTGTCGCATCCTTGAAAGACAATAAACTTAAATACAAATTTTGGTTTCTAACCGACCTTTCGTTTTGAGTTATGCTGTCCATAACTACTATAGTACATTATACAGAAGTTTGGGAACCAAATAAGAACTTTCCAGTTCCAATGGTACAGGGAGTATCTATAGCTTACAGAAAGCATAACGAACTGTAAGTTCTATTGTTATGTTTGCATATTATTTGGAGGAGAATGTGAAAGGGATAAGATTGGCATTAGTTGCATAAACTCTTTTTTTTCCCCCTCACAGAAGGGCACGTAAACATCAAGTTTCTAAAATAATATATCGAAAAGCGACCGTTTCATCATCTTAAAAAATGTGAATTCGATCATGCCTTATTAGAAGCAGCACAACGAATCATTAAGTCGCGATGAACGACTTATTGAAGATTAATTCACGTGATATGTTACCTAGGGAAATGAGAACTTCCATTCGTGGGCAAGACGTGAATTGCTAATAAAGGTAATTATTATCTTGAATGGCTTGGGCACGAAAAACAGAGTGTATCTGGGGACTCAGTTGGTTAAGACGCTAGTCTACTGATCCTAAGGCCACGGGTTCAAATCCGGCCCAGACCGATGGTATTTAATGTGCTTAAAAACATCAGCTCCAAGTCAGTGGATTAACTGGCATGTAAAAGATAGGTGTTCTGCGGCACGAAATTCCGGCACACCAGCGACGCAGATGTGAATTTGGCAATTGACAGCGTCGTTAAACAACAATTTTTTTAACGAAGCACAATTGTGGAGCTTGTTTCCAAAACGTACCAAATCCAAGCAGACAAATTTTACAGGAAACAGAAAAAAAGCTTTTCACGGCCATAAATGATGAAAGATTTTGTTAAGCTTTTTACTACTATAGAATGATCATATTCAATGGTTTAGATAAATATATTGAAGATATTTGACACATTTCCAGGAAGCTATTAACATTTTTAATCTGGATGTGGTACCTTGTGGCACAAAAATTGGATTTAGTACATATTGACAAGAAAATTTGTATTGAGTAAACTAGTGTTATCAATATAAAAGAAGAATTAGTAATGTATTTCCTTTTTATGAGAATCTATCATTGATACAGTAATATTTATGCATTTATTTATTTCATTGTTAATTAAACAATTTTATAATTTAATAAAAATAATGAATTAAAATTAACTTAAACGATTGTCTCAAATCTTTATGATTGTTAATGTGCAAAATAAGTTAGTACTTACTGACAAGTGAAGTGGACAATATCAATAATAATTTTATTATCCTATACAACAATGCAGTTTAGTGTGTGAGACTACTCATGATATTGAACATCAATATTCTCAATATCAGTTGCTGCAACAATGGAATCAGAATTTACAATATTGTTGTAAAATTGGAGTTGACTGATGCCGTTATAACCCATGGCTGCCAATAATTCTTTCAAATCCGTTTTTGGCTCTTGAACATTACTCTTAACAAGTTAACAGATACATTATTTATCTTTGTCAATGTAAGATCATACCGCAATCCCTTCTTATTCATTTTATGTTGGCACACTGGTGTAAGTGTATAGAAATGATTAAGCTCCACTAAATCAGACTTAAGAAGTATTGTTAGTCTTCTAGCCTCACTAATCTTAATGGTTCTTCTTTGTTGGTACTGAATACTGTCAAATCTGTCAGTTTACCAATTTAAAATCTGATAAAACATGAACCCAACTGTGCTGAATATTTTGTCATATTCTTCGGGCAATAATATGGTCTTTGTTTTTCTTAATTTATTTTCAACAATGCCAAAACATATTTTTATGACAAATGAAATAGGTATCTTGAATTTTCTGGCCTTATCCCATAAATCCCTATTTACTCTGGATGAATTTTGCACAACTGGTAAACCGTAAGAGATAGAGCAAATCTTACTATATAAAAATGTAGATATTGCTAAAACACACAATTTATGTCTGAATAAATTGTTTTGTAGTGAACTATTCCGGAGGTTTTCCAGGTTATTTGTGCGATTTTTGGAGAACTTATACTTCTGTAAAATGGAATATCCCTATCCATTTTCCAGTAGCGGCTCGCAGTCAAAATTTTAGGGTAGGCAAAGTGTAACAGTAGCAGCAACAACAAAAACAACAACGACGACGATGATGATGATGATGATAATGATAATAATAATAATAATAATAATAATAATAATAATAATGATGATGATGATGATGATGATGATGATGATGATGATGATGATGATGATGATGATGATGATGATGATGATAATAATAATAATAATAATAATAATAATAATAATAATAATAATAATAATAATAATAATAATAATAATAATAATAATAATAATAAACCCCGTTTATCCGAAATATAGGGGGCGAAGACATTGCGGATAACGCAAACAATATATTGTTTGGTTGTTTAATCAGAGCAGAGTGAATGAGTGTGACTTACGGACGAATTACGGCCAAAACTAAAATCACGAGTGTCGGCAGACTTTTTTCCAGGGGGGGGGGCACATGTTGGAAATTTGCAATCATATAATATTAAATCATTATTTTACTGTCAAAATTATAGTATTTGTTGCAGATAATCGTATTAATTTGTGCTAAACAAAAATTGTTCTTTACATCAAAATTAAAATAATAGTTTAATAGTTAGTAACTGACTGCACATTAAGTTCACCAACTTCCAAGGGGGGGGGGGGCCGTGGCCTCCCTTGACCCCGTTTCGCGACGACCATGACTAAAATGGATTAAGAAATTGAAAAATTGTCTGACTGCAGCTTTGTGTTAAATGGCTAAAACACTCCTCTTTTCATTGTCAGTGCGCCGCGAAAGCGGAATTTGTAATAGTTCACTAATTAAGTCGGTCATACTGGTATTACACACAGATAACGACAGATTCAGATCTCTGAGATCTTCGTTCGTGGAGTATGGCTGTTCGGAAAATGTCGCATAAATTCGGATTTGGGCAGGCAAGTGTTCGGAGTGCTGGCAGACGCGTCTACGCATGCTCGGAGTGTGTATACCGACGGAATGTTTCCTTATCCCTGTTCAAGGGCCTTGTACTGAGGAAAGGGGGCCGGGCCTGCAGAGGTTAAGCTAGCCTGCTCTCCACTACCCAGGTTCCATGCGTATCATTTCTGCCGCGCGTTTCAAACACGCAGCGCAGTTTTGATGAATCGGAATTGAGATTCAAGGATTTAACCATGCGCTGGTCATTATAACCGAGAAAACTTTTCTTGAACTGCAATTAGGGGGAAAATGACGGTTCAAATGATAAAATGCAGAATCATAGTTAAACATTATTTGTTGATGTATTACGATAGGGTAGGCAATGCCTACCCTGCGGAGCCGCGCCTGCCATTTTCTATATGTTAAGCGGCAAAGAGAACGGAATTTGAAAGCTTTAAAAGATTTGACTATCCCTTAAAGCCTAGTATATTCCCATATTCCCGTTGCACGTGCAAGAAAACGAGCAATAAGATCATTTCTGCAAATGTTTAACTCTCTAACACTAAGAAGATAGAAGAATAAGAGTTTGTAAGAATGGTTAGTACAAGAGTAGCGAAGGTCATGTGAGTGCAACACATAAGATTTTTTATGTTAACCGTGCAAAGAAAACGGAATTTGAAAGATTTGACTATCGCTGAAAGTCTACTGTATTCCCATATCCTCCCTGTAGCTACAAGGAAATAAGCAATAAGATAATTTCTCCAAATGTTTATCTCAACTAACATGAACACGATACAGGAATAAGAGTTTGTTAGAATGGTTAGCACAAGAGTAGAGAAAAGCATGTGAGTGCAACACACCAGTTTTTCTTTGCATCTGGTTTTGAAGTCAATTAATTTTGAGATATCCTACCTATGTAAGTAGGTATCTTAAATACCTGAAGACTTAATCTAGCTTCTCTACGTAGGCAACTGCTTTCCCTTATTATTAGTAAGTACCCGGGCGACCGAGCTTTGCTCGGCGTTTTTCGCCTCCATCTTTGTGAAATCTTGTTTTATTTGTGGGAGAAGATACTTAGATAAACCTGAAAGGCAAAACGTTAACTAAATAAACTTTTTTGTCGCAATTCTTAAGAGTTATTTCCGAGATACAAGAGATATAGAAGTATACAAATATTTCATAAACACCATGACTTCACTCTAAAACGTCTACTGCTGAACGCAGGCCTCCCCCATAGATATCCACCTAGTTTGAGGTTTTCGTCGAAAATTTGTTCCATTATGGAGTTCAGTTCTTTGGTGCTGCGATTGACTCCAGGGCGTTAACACGTTGGCCAAGGTCCTTCATATTCCCGTCGAGTTCTTCCATGGCTTCCTTAACCCTGGCCAGTCTCTCGTTAGTATTCTCCGATACATCTATCTTCATATTGGACATTCCTGCCTTCATCTGTTCCATTTCGCAGCTTACATTTTTAATTTGACTTCCATTTTGTCCATTTTTGTTCCCATATTTTCTATTCTGTAGTTTACATTTTTCCAATTCGGCTTTCATAATTGTTTCCTCTGCCGCATTCCGGAATTCATTTCATTCCCCATTATGTCCGTCTTGGCCAACATTTGTTTTATCAACTGTCCCATATCGTGCTTTCCGTCGCACTCCTGATACCAATTGTGAATACTATTTTTAACTATTTCTTTACTTTTTTATTAAAACACCGGAGCGACACTTAGCAAAATCACTGTTGAACAATTAACAAGTACTACAGGAAATAAAGCTGGCTGATAAAGCCATGTGAATGTACTGCGCATTTGTTTCAATCACATAGAAAATTGTACGAACTGTTGGGAATTGTTCATCGAAGCGGGAGTAGTGCAAGAAATGTGACTGTGTTTAGTAAAGAAAACTGGGTAGTGTGAATGTTATACGTTGCACTTATATTTCAAGTGTATGGAAAAATGAGAGGATTGTTTGTAGAAGGTGGAGTAGTATGTTAGGTAATAGAAGAGGGAGTAGAGAAAACCATGCGAACGTAATACATTGCGTGGTAAAGTGGATTCCATAAAAACCTTCGACATGAAAACACTTGGATATGTCAATTTTCATGGCGATCGGTCAACCGGCTTTGGAGTATACTCATTCAACATACGATATGTATAGGCGTTGGTATGTATGAAGTTGATAAACGATAGGGAATAACATGTTAATTGTTACGTAAAACAAAAGTGAGTAGAGAAAATAGTATGAATGTAACACATTGTATTTCTGTTTCAAACATATAGCAAATTGTATGAATTGTATGTTGAAGGGCGAGTAGCGAAACAAGACTGATTGTGTCTCGTAAAGGAAGAATTTGTAGAGGATATCGTTTGAATGTAATACATTGCATTTATATTTCAATTATAGAAAATTATATGAATTGTATGTTGAGGAGCAAACTGAGGATACATGCATGTGCTAGGTAAAAAAAAGCTAGTGTGAAACCATTTGAAAGTAATATATTGTGTAGTAAAATTGTTACCATAAAAACTCACTCCATGAAAAAGATACATACGGTAGGTGCCGAATTTCGGGGTGATCGATTAAGCGGTTTTCGAGATTAACATCCAATTTGTATGTGTGTGTGTGTGTGTGTGTGGATGGATGGTTGATTGGGTGGATGGATGGCTGGTTGGGTGGATGTATGGAAGGCTAAATGGATTACTGGATGGAAGGATGGATGACTGGATGGAAGGATGGATGGCTGGCTGGATGTAAGGATGGATGGATGGATGGAAGGAAGGATGGATGGCTGGGTGGCTGCATAGATGGAAGAATGGATGGATGGAAGGATGGATGGCTGGCTGGATGTAAGGATGGATGGATGGATGGATGGATGGAAGGATGGATGGATGGATGGATGGAAGGATGGATGGCTGGCTGGATGTAAGGATGGATGGATGGATGGCTGGCTGGATGTAAGGATGGATGGATGGATGGATGGATGGATGGAAGGATGGATGGCTGGCTGGATGGAAGCATGGATGGATGGCTGGATGGAAGGATGGATGGATGGATGACTGGATGGAAGGATGGATGGCTGGCTGGATGTAAGGATGGATGGATGGATGGATGGAAGGATGGATGGCTGGGTGGCTGCATAGATGGAAGGATGGATGGCTGGCTGGCTCGAAGGATGGATGGATGGAAGGAAGGATGGATGGTTGCATAGATGGAAGGACGGATGGATGGCTGGATGGAAGGATGGATGGATGACTGGATGGATGGCTGGCTGGCTGGATGTAAGGATGGATGGATGGCTGGATGGAAGGATGGATGGCTGGCTGCATACATGGAAGGATGGATGGCTGGATGAATGGTTGGATGGATGGCTGGCTGGATGGATGGCTGGGTGACTGCATAGATGGAAGGATGGATGGCTGGCTGGATGGAAGGATGGATTGCTGGATGGAAGGATGGATGGCTGGATGGAAGGATGGATGGGTGGCTGCATAGATGGAAGGATGGATGGCTGGCTGGATGGAAGGATGGAAGGGTGGGTGGCTGCATAGATGGAAGGATGGATGGCTGGGTGGCTGCATAGATGGAAGGATGGATGGCTGGCTGGATGGAAGGATGGATGGCTGGGTGGCTGCATGGATGGAAGGATGGATGGCTGGTGGATGGATGGCTGCATAGATGGAAGGATGGATGGCTGGCTGGATGGAAGGATGGCTGCATAGATGGAAGGATGGATGACTGGCTGGATGGAAGGATGGATGGCTGGGTGGCTGCATAGATGGAAGGATGGATGGCTGGGTGGCTGCATAGATGGAAGGATGGATGGCTGGATGGAAGGCTGGCTGGATGGATGGAGGGATGGATGGCTGGGTGGCTGCATAGATGGAAGGATGGATGGCTGGCTGGATGGAAGGGTGGATGGCTGGGTGGCTGCATAGATGGAAGGATGGATGGCTGGCTGGATGGAAGGGTGGATGGCTGGGTGGCTGCATAGATGGATGGATGGCTGGATGGAAGGATGGATGGCTGGGTGGCTGCATAGATGGAAGGATGGATGGCTGGATGGCTGGCTGGATGGAAGGATGGATGGGTGGCTGCATAGATGGATGGATGGCTGGATGGAAGGATGGAGGGCTGGATGGAAGGTTGGATGGCTGGGTGGCTGCATAGATGGAAGGATGGATGGCTGGCTGGATGGAAGGATGGATGGCTGGGTGGCTGCATAGATGGATGGATGGCTGGATGGAAGGATGGAGGGCTGGATGGAAGGATGGATGGCTGGGTGGCTGCATAGATGGAAGGATGGATGGCTGGATGGAAGGATGGATGGCTGGGTGGCTGCATAGATGGAAGGATGGATGGCTGGATGGAAGGATGGAGGGCTGGATGGAAGGATGGATGGCTGGGTGGCTGCATAAATGGAAGGATGGATGGCTGGATGAAAGGATGGATGGCTGGCTGGATGGCTGGGTGCATAGATGGAAGGATGGATGGCTGGATGGATGGAAGGATAGATGGCTGGCTGGCTGCATAGATGGAAGGATGGATGGCTGGATGGATGGAAGGATAGATGGCTGGGTGGCTGCATAGATGGAAGGATGGATGGCTGGGTGGATGGAAGGATGGATGGCTGGTTGGCTGCATAGATGGAAGGATGGCTGGATGGAAGGATGGATGGCTGGGTGGCTGCATAGATGGAAGGGTGGATGGATGGAAGGATGGATGGCTGGGTGGATGGAAGGAAGGATGGATGGCTGGGTGGCTGCATGGATGGAAGGATGGATGGCTGGTGGCTGCATGGATGGAAGGATGGATGGCTGGGTGGCTGCATGGATGGAAGGATGGATGGCTGGATGGATGGGTGGCTGGATGGAAGGATGGATGGCTGGGTGGCTGCATAGATGGAAGGATGGATGGCTGGCTGGATGGAAGGAAGGATGGATGGATGGGTGGCTGCATAGATGGAAGGATGGATGGATGGATGGCTGGGTGGCTGCATAGATGGAAGGATGGATGGCTGGGTGGCTGCATGGATGGCTGGGTGGCTGCATGGATGGCTGGGTGGCTGCATGGATGGCTGGAAGGATGGATGGATGGCTGCATGGATGGAAGGATGGATGGCTGGGTGGCTGCATGGATGGCTGGAAGGATGGATGGATGGCTGCATGGATGGAAGGATGGATGATTGGGTGGAAGGATGGATGGCTGGATGGATGGCTGGATGGAAGGATGGATGGTTGGGTGGCTGCATGGATGGATGGCTGGTTGGGTGGATGGCTGGATGGAATGATGGATGGCTGGATGGAAGGACGGATGGCTGGGTGGGTGCATAGATGGAAGGATGGATGGCTGGACGGCTGACTGGATGGATGGCTGGATGGCCGGATGGCTGGCTGGCTGGGTGGCCGGGTGGATGGCCGGATGGCCGGATGGCTGGGTGGATGGCTGGATGGTTGGGTGGCTGGGTGGATGGCTGCATGGTTGGATAGATGACTGGATGGCCGGATGGCTGCATGGTTGGATAGATGGCCAGCTGGGTGGCCGGATGGATGACTGGGTGGCTGGATGGATGGCTGGCAGGGTGGCTGGATGGATGACTGGGTGGCCGGATGGATGGCTGGGTGGTTGGATGGTTGGCTGGATGGATGGATGGTTGGATGGATGGAGGGCTGGATGGATGGATGGATGGCTGGATGGAGGGTTGGAGGCCTGGATGGAGGTTTGGATGGATGGAGGGTTGGATGGATGGATGGCTGGATGGATGGATTGAGGACTGGATGGAGGGTTGGATGGATGGAGGGCTGGATGGATGGATTGAGGACTGGATGGAGGGTTGGATGGATGGAGGTTTGGTTTGGTTTGGTTTAAGGGCGCTCAACTTCTAGGTCATCAGCGCCCTTAAAAGATTCATGGCAATAGCCAGATATAAATTTCACTCAAAAAATAAAAATACTAGCAACAAGAAAAGTTTACAAAGGCAAAAGGATGGATGGAGGGCTGGATGGATGGATGAATGGCTGGATGGATTGAGGACTGTATGGAGGGCTGGATGGATGGAGGGCTGGATAAATGGCTGGATAGATGGGTGGGCGGCCGGCTGGACAGTCAGACGGATGGGTAGGTGGGTGGGTGGTTGCGTGGATGGTTGGATGGCTTGATGGATAGCTGGGTGGCCGGATGGATGGCCGGCTGAGCAGATGGATGGATGGATAGATAGATAGATAGATAGTAAACCATATGGAGATATTTCTTATGTCTGTGAGTTGCGGAAAACTTAATTTCATGAAATGGAACATCATTGTTCATGTATTTATACGTTAAGTATGCAAAGAGAATGGGATCGCAAAGCTTTAAAACATTTGACTACTGATCAAAGCCTACTGTATTCTAATATTTCCCTTTCACCTACAAGGGAATAAACAATAAGGTAATTTAGACAAATGCTTATCTCAACTAACACGAAGAAGATATAGGAGTTTGCAAGAATGGTTAGTACAAGAGTAGAGAAAGTCATGTGAGTGCAACACATCAGATTTTTCTATATGTTAAGCGTGCAAAGAGAACAGGATCTCAAAGCTTGAAAACATCTGACTATCGCTCAAATCCTACTGTATTCCAATATTCCCCTTACACCTACAAGGAAATAAGCAATAAGATAATTGGTACAAATGTTTATCTCAAGTAACACGAAGAAGATATAGGAATAAGAGTTTGTATGAATGGTTAGTACAAGAGTAGAGAAAGTCATGTGAGTGCCGCACATCAAATTTTTAACCTTTGAACACAATTTATTGAACACAAAAAAGATTATCTCTATATCTTCTACTTCCACCTATGCAATAAAAAACAAACACAATATTAACATTCAGAGGACACAGTAAAGTTTGTAATCACTCAATTTAGGACCAATTGTTGACATTTGTTTTTGCTGTTTTGATGAGTATATAAGGCTTTTGTAAACTCTGAGAGGATATTGTGTTATCTCCACACAAGATTAAAAACTTTTTTTCTTTTTTCTAAAAACATTAATTTTAGGGTTCATGCTTATTGGAAGTTTCTTTTCTTTTTCTTGCTTGCTTTTATAATTATCAGTCCTTACCACCTTAAAAATGTGTCTTTTAGCTTCAGAAGAGCCTACTGTAAATGTTGATGTCATTTATCCAAAATTGAAATTAGTCCCTGGCAAAGCGTCCAGCCATATTGACCTTGGTTATCAAGTGCTACAATTGCTTGTTATCTTGATACTAGAACAGAGAAATACTAGTAAATTAGTGTACCATCAGCAATGCAACACAAATGGATAATCTCTCACAGCTGCTGATATATGAGATGTTGCTGTCCTGAAGACATGATTGCATCTGAACAGAGTGTACATATACTATCTCATCGTGTATGTACAATAAGCTCAGGTTAACAACTTGGCTGTTTCACATTCTTTCCGATATGCCGATACGGTTTGTCACCTAGGACTAGAAAAGCTTTGGTTACAATTTAATTGCATTTGATTGATAACTATTCCAAATCATGTATGTGCATGACTTTTAATATAATTCTTCAAAAAATTCAGTAATAATTAGTGATGGGACAATGCCACTATTTCTCTATACTGAGTAGGGCTACATTCCCTTATGAGCCAGAGACCCAAAAAAAAGTTCCTTCTCTAAAATGGGGAATCACATGTATTTGACCTTGAAGACAGACAGCACAGTTAGTGCTGAGTGCTCACATTGCCTCATGGAAAGCACAGAATCATAAGTTAAGCACACATTGGCACATGATATAACATTATACTTTTTGGACAAGGAAAAAGTCGGAAAGCTGCGGCAATTGCCTTATTACCTAATCTAGCCCTGTGTTGTATTCTTTTATTCGACACCAAAGGAAGAAACTGGCAGCAGTTTTCATCCAACAAAGACATCATTGCAACTTTTAACAATATACCAGGAGGCATACACAATGAAGCTTGGACTGATACATCTTCTAAGCAGTTCTTTTTTTCCACAGCATGGAAATGTGTATATCAATAGAAATTATAGTGAGAAAGAAATTTGTAAATTACTTTTCTGAGAAGCACCTAAAAGCTTTCAGCATTACCCTTGTATGTGGTTACAGGTTTAGACTTCACCTACAAGAGCATCAGTCACCAATATACAATATTTCTTTCTAATCTTAAACTTAACTTCAATTCTCATTCCATATTTTAGTCTTTTATTTTTAACAGCAGCATTTGACACACTTTTAAATAGAGGGGAGATTGGCAAAATTTGCCAAAAGAATGATATGTTTAGTTTTTTGTGCAGTCTTTTATTTCTTCTTTAATTTGAGATATGACTTATCATTATAGGTACAATACTTTGGTTGTACAGCTGCTATTTTGTACTGTCAATTCTGCACCATTACACATAATAAAGAACAAATTATAACTCTTACACAGTTTGGAATAGAGAAGTAAACAGCCCATCTGTTAGGGGAAATTTTGCTCTACAAATTGGTACTACTGTTAAGTATGGTATTGTCCATTCCAAACTAAAATGCCTCTCACTGTAAACAAACTCCTTGTATTGCTAGTGCCAAAGTAGTTTGCAATAAGTGCCCCTAACCCTTGCTTTTTGCTCTCACATGTCCTTCATCACTTAAAGCTGAACATTGTTTTGTCTGCAACCTGCGTGAGAATCAAAGTTCAAAATGCAACCTGAAGTAACAATCAATGTTATAAGCATGCAAAAATGAACGTTTCACTTACATTAACCACAATCCTCAGGCAAAAGTGCAACACTCAAATTCACCAAGGATGACTCAGATGCCATATTGGAACCAGTCTGTTTTACATACCCTGCACATTTTGGTTATTTTTCACTGAAATGCTGTAAACTTGAATGTTATTTTTGTAACGTGCACTGCTACAAATGACAAGTATTTTTCTGATAGTTGAACACATTAAGTATTAGTTGTTTTTTGCCACTTTTTGATGGTTTCCCACTTTGGTGTTTGAACAGTTGGTATTCACATTACAGGCACCTTGCTTTGACATTAGAATTCAAAAGATTTGACCTAAGCCTGTAGGTCACACCAGGGAATTTGGCATGTGAAAATTTTAATAGAAAGGTATGATGCAAATTACTTACTTTATCCATGTGACACATACAGGCCTGCAGCTTGAAGAATGGTGCAAGGCGAGAATGGGAGTTGCATAGGCTGTAAGGAACTAAACAGTCAGTAAAAACATTGCACCCTTCGGTGTGTCCACACAAACAAATAGTGAGCTACACCTCACAAGTTCACTAATGTCTTCCAGTTCTTATATTCCCGACAAATTACCATGATCTTGTTCTTCTTCTATGTCAGAAATGCTATGTCATCTTCAGTGCTGTGCTTGCGTTCAGGTTCATTATCCTGAATAAGCTCTATCGTATTTTTTATGATGCAATCTTTTTCAGAATAACGTTGCTGGATTGTTTCCATGTGTTGGCAAGTTTTTTCCCATTCCACAGGGCCAATATCACCAAATCTTTGATGGCAAAGTTTTTCTACATCTTTCATCTTGAAGGTTGTGTTTTTATTTGTTACCCACGGTTTTACTTCTCCCCACATTAACTCAATTGGATTTATTAAGGAGTCTGAGTTTACTGTATCCATACTCTCCAATATATCTGTTTATGTAACTTGATCTATTCACAAAGTTTTGTCTTTCAAAATGACTTTTCATAGGCAATACCATTCTTAACAGTTAGGCTTTTATATCCGTTGTTAGGAAGTTGGACGTTAACACTAGAAGGACCGATATTGCCTTGCTACCTAAAAGGACTAACATCGGTCATTTTGACCGATACCTTTTTCAAACGATTTTCAGCGTTTCATTTATAATATAATTTAAATCAGGATACTTTATGCATGAAATAGAACCTTTATTTACATTTTAAAGGGGTTCACATAATATTTGCTCATTAAACAGCATGAATTCATTACAATTTGAAGTACACTGCTTACAAAACATGGGATCATATAAATTATATGCATACTCAGTTATATCACTTTAGCATTTTGAAGTAGTTTGTAACACTGGTAACAATACAGTAGAGTGTGATACACACAATGATCACAAAAACGGCTCATTTTTGTATTTAGTCAAATCTGCCATCTTGTACAAATAAACTCCAGATTGGTGTGGCCACTGCAAAGCCATGTCTTCAGTCTTTTGTCGCGTGTATGTTTATCATCAAATCTCAGGACCCTTATGATCTCAATAAATTTGTTCCTTCCCATAACACGAGAGAAAAATGGTAGTACCCACACCTTTGACCATAGAAATTTCAAGGGGAAGTTCTTCCCTCCATATTGTCCATGGGCATACAATATGGCTATAGCTGCTTCAAGTTGGTCTAGCTCAAGAGTCCAAGAATTGTCCTGAAGTTCTTGACGGGCCCTCGGTGCACTTTTTTATATTCTGGAGAATGTTAGCATCCATCAATACTCACCATGCGCTGGCATACTTTCCACTCACCATCAGTTTCTTTGCGTAATCATTAGAACCTGGCCTTTCTGTCATACATTGTGACGCCTACGTCTGCCAGGTATATTTCCCGGTTCAATTCTTGTCCACATTGTACCATCAACAGCAGACTCGTTACTTCCCACAGCTGGAAAGTTTATTTCTTGTGGAGCTCAATGTCCTCAATTGAATCTGCCTCTCTTGCATGGGACAGGGCCATGTGGTTCTGCAACAGCACAGTCATTTGCCTGTTCCTGTATAGGTTCTTCAATCATTGTATTATCACCAACGGCTGATTCCAACGATTTGCTTTTATCCGATTGATGAATATATTCAACATTGTCATCATTATCGGATAATTCATCACTAAATATGTTCTCTCCTTCTGGCTCATTGTCTGGTAAACTACGGAAATAATACAACATTTCATCTTCTCGAAGATACTTACGGTGGTAATTATGACGTGACATGGCAATGATACAGTATGGCCTCAAAAATATTTTACCATTCACTATACTGACACGACTTCTGAAACACGTCTGCTCTGGAGCTAAATTTTTTCAAACTAAGCATCCACAATGATTGCAAAACTTGAATTATTTTCAGACTACACTAACATTGTTAGTTACGATACCTCTTCTCTAGTACTAAACATTATTAAACTGGGTTACAACAATGACCGAAAGCCTTGGATAACTTTTGAATACATTATTACCACTATTTAGTTATAACACGTGCGAAATAATCGCACCGGTCAAAATGACCGACTACGGTCCTTTGAGGTAAAAAGCGTGTATAACGTTTTTAAAACCTGCTATAAAAACTTGAACTTTTTAGGGAATCACCCTTGCTCTATTTCGTTAAAAGTCACAAAATATCAAAGCGATAAATCACACTACCTCAATGTATACACCTTTTTAAAGAACATTAGCTGGTCAAAATGACCGGTACGGTCCTTCTAGTGATAATGGTCTATGTATTTGAGCATTCTGAGGTATTATCAAATTTTAGAACAGCATTTCGAAGAAGATTCGGAATGAGCATGATTTTCAGACACTTAATGTAATTTCAAAACAATGTGAGGCATAGTATTTAAACTAAGCATATAAAGCCGGACACAACTCGTGCATAACAGTTTTAGTAGAGACTGTATCCTCATACCGTTGGTGTGTTTAAGCACCATGTGCTTCTTCCAAGGAAGGTATTGAAACATCAGGGAGAATCACTGACTGGGCTAGCCTTCAAGTACATATGCCAAATTCCCTGGTGAGACCTATAGAATATGTGTGTTAGCGTATTTAGAATGACTGTTCACTTATCATATTTTCTGTGTTATGCAAAGTGTTTACTCAATACTAAGATAGCAGCTCAGGAAATTTATTGCTGCATTTTTTTAGGTATAAGACAATGGTATACAGTTGGTAATTCACAAGCTGAGTGCTTTCACCATTAGGGCAATTGCACACAGCAGTAACATAGTTATATTTTGTAATATTTTTATCAGTTAGTATAAATTCATTACCTTTGATAATGAGTTCCTTTGATAAAGAGTTCCTATGATAACTGTAATAAAATATACAGTTCTATATATTTACTACTGCAATATTTCATGGTACAATACATTTACTAAGGTAATTGTACATTAGACAAGAGGGCGTGCTTAGGTTCATGATAAGCAAACACACAAGTTTTTATTAAAATTACACATCTTTTAATAAGCTAGTAATAGTGATGTGAATCTAAATTATAATGAAAACTGAGTCAGAGTGAAACATTTAACATCACTTACATGTAATTGGTCCTAACTGGTTTCAAGAGCTTAACTTGCTCCCATCATCAATCCGACTCAGTTTTCATTATAATTTATAACACATGCTTTTGTTTATAGGAGAGGAAACTCTGGTTTGGAATGGACAACAGAAATATAAATACTTTGTTAACATAGCTGTCAATTGTCAGGATCACATCAGCGCTGCCAGGAATTTCATCCCGCAGGAGTTCTTTTACATGCCAGTAAATCTACTGACATGGGGCTGTTGCCTTTAAGCACATTTAAAGGCAATCAATTTTGCTCGGGTTTGAACCTGCAAACCTTGGATCAGTAGGCCAGTGCCTAACCAACTAAGGCAACCAGACCAACAAGTATGGCAATTTCTGTGTGCTTAAGCCATATGGTTTCTTTCTTTGGTAATACCTGCAAGTTTGTTTTCTCCATGTTTGCTTCAAACATTTTTTTCTGTAAATATGTTCTGATATAAGCAACTGTTTTCTCAGAAATAATTGAAGATAGCTACATTAAATTTCACAAGGATATAAACAATCTCTAAGTGATGTGGATATTCTTTGGTGTTAATAAGATGGTTATTCATTTTTTTACAAAATTTCAAAAGATAAAAGATGGGGATCTATCACAAATCAAAACATCCCTGGATACCCAAGAAAAAGTACAATTGCAATCTTTAGACTATTCATAGGCCATGACTGTCTAGTAAAGCATCTCCATAGGATTGCGATTTATTCTTCATCACTTTGCCCCTTATGTGATCTTCAGGAGGAAATGGATCAAGATCATCTTCAATGCTGTCCAGCTATCATCAATGTGGTATCATTGAGTGAAAAATACTGGAGAGCAAGAGGATTAATGGTTCCATTATCAGAAATCCAGCATTAGCCAACAACAGCGAATTACAAAAATAATTCTAATACATTTTAATTAAATGTAATATGTTGGGGGCTGGCGCCGTAGCGCAGTTGGTAGAGCACCTGCCTGCTGTGCACGGGGTCCTGGGTTCGATTCCTGGCAGGGGGGTAGGAATTTTTCTCCAGCCAGGATTATTCCTCATCCTTCCCTGAGTCTGGAAGTATAATGACGGTGGTGTGGCTGAGTGGTTAGCCTATTACCTAGGCGGGACCCACATGTGGTATTCGTGGTGGACGAAGAGGCATCTGGGCGGGTTTTCTCTGGTTTCCCCCGCCAGTCATTCCACCAATTGCTCCATTATCACCCTTTCAATCATCCATCTCGCCTGCATTTCATATCATCATCCTCTTCACTATCATACCTGGTGCTTGGCTGTCTACCTGCTTCCAAGTCTTCACTCTGTCTGGTCCAGAGGTCCCTCTGCTCCCCGACATAGGCTTGTAAGTCCTAGGGGGTGTAAGTCCTACATAAAGGGAGGGTAATCAGGGAAAGAAAGAAAGAAGGAAGTAATATGTTGTTGTTTTCTAGTGCCTTGCATCTGGCAATGAAGCCATTAGCATTCATGCTCTCCAGTACTTTTGAACTGTGGTTTCTTATGATCTTAATGCTTCACAGGTCTTCAAGTGGTCTTCATTAAATATAAGTATGAGAATAATCTTATCATCCTTACAAAGCAAACTTATTGGGTGAAGGTAAATCAGTGAAACTAGAAGATATACATCTACATCCCTGAAAGATTTTAATCTGCTATCTTAAATAGTTTCTGAGATAATGGGTCGTGAATTTAGCACATTTAATATTAGCAGGTAACACGTTTTATTTTCCCCTTACAATAAAATGAGAATAAGATCAAAATACTGAAGAAGGCTTAACTAAACTAATCATTTTTCTTTAAAGAAAGGAAAATATTAGTGCATTTATGTAACTCTGGAGGCACTATATTGTTATTGGGGGATTATTGTTCTATTTATGACTGTTTTTTATGTCGCTTGTAATATGGATGAGTACGTGTCTTGCCAAAACCACCTGCAGTGTTGCTCTTCTGTGTAACATCTTCAGTTGGTACATGCTGCTTATGCAGTGCATTATAAAGCTGCTCTGCCTCTGCACTGTTGTTCACCAGTTCACCCAACTCTTCCTAAAACAATAATGCACATGTATTTAACTGTCTTATTGATTATTCTTTAAAAAATGAATACTCAGCCAAACTATAGTCAGGGGCACATACAAAAATAAGTGCAGGAATGCCACTACTTAAAGCAAGAGAGACAGAGATGCCACACTATCTCTTTCTTGCATTCTTGCTAGGTATTTGCTAACAATGCTGCTGCAAATTGCACTCACCGACCTTTGTGTGTGCTCATGACTCTAATAGTGATAAAAACCATGGTAACTTGGTACATATTGCTGTGTAATATACACAGCATAATATAATAATTGCTTCCACCTGCTAGAAAACATGCTAGCTGCTGGCTCATGAGGTCGCGGGTTCAAACCCAGCAGAGGGAGATGGATTTTTTCAGATAAAAATCCTTAACATAGTTTCCTTCGAAAATGAAGTAAAACTGGTGCTTCCATGTCATAGATTTACAGCACATAAAAGAAAATCAAGACAGATTAAGGGGCAAGCAAAATTATGTAGTCTTTCACCCACAATATAGAACGGGACAGTAAGAACGGCAGTTAAAGGGCATCCATAAATAAAAACTCTATTTGATTTGCCTTCCATTTGCTGTAAGGGAACCATTCTGTACCTATCTTACATGAGAACTCTGTTGAGGTCTTACTGCTGGTAGTATCTGCCAAATATGAGGGCACCTTACAATTGATACTAAACACAAATGCTAAACATACTGCCCTGTTTTTCAAAGTTGCTGTACAATTGCACAAAAAAAAAGAGAAAATGTTTACAAAGGCAGTTTTTCTTAAGTGAAGTTACCACAACTGGTTATTTAACATCTGACTCCGCCTAAACATGCTAACTTGAGGTAAAGCTAAGGAATACTTGGTACGGGAGTGAAAAAGACGAAAATGAAATGCATTGATGAAAAGAATCATAAGAAAACTTGCATAACAAATTATCAAACCCATCATACTCTTAGTGACTGAGGAAAATCTTGAAAAAGTTTCTGGTCAGATTGATCTGGGAGTTTGAACCCACGACCTGAGTGTGAGTCACACACATTACTGCGGAGCCCTGTCACTCAATGAAAACAAGATACACTATCTTATTATATGCATTTTTGATTTAACAAACCAAATTATTTCCAATTATACACCTCCCTTCTGCATATGCAGTTCCTCTCTTATAATTGTGTTATGTTTTCTGTCTAATAATGTACATCGTGATACAAAATAAAGAAAGTTCATTTAGCCAAAAGTATTTTTCTTCTGTCTGGATTCAGTTTCCTGTTGCATATGTTAATTTCTGTTGTCTTCACTGTAAAGAATTTTAAATGTTCCTGCGTGTATTTCTATAGTTTCCCCATACAACTGCTCAGGTGTGTGTGCATGCATATGTGTGTGATTTATTTCTATAGTAAGTTATACTGAAATCCAGATAATTGAAGTTATGTTGACATTTAAGAGGTGGAATCAGGACTGAAAAATTCAATGCCATAGCCGGGATTTGAACTACAGATCTTCCACATCAAGCTACATTACATTCCCCAACCAATGTCGCTTGATGCGGATGATCCATGGTTCAAATCCTGGCAATATAGGCACCTTTACAAGAAGCTTTGAGAAACTTTATTCCAGAATAGCAGTAATTTTTTACTATATAGGCAAGTCAGCATGGACAGTAGTTGTTATTTGTCAGAAGAAGATAGAAGAATAACAGTTTGTAAGAATGGTTAGTACCAGAGTAGAGAAAGTCATGTGAGTGCAACACATTAGATTTTTTTATTACTTTTTCATTTCATATCATAATTAGATGAGAACTAAGATTAAATTGTCATCTGATATTTTAAGTCAACTTTTATGCCTTTATCGAATACTTTGTAATATTTGTTACCAGAATGATATGCACATTCTCCAACAGACTTGCAGATGCCATCTTACTTAGCAGCAAATATTGAGATCTCTTGAACTTTAGATGATGCTAGATGATATCATCTCTCAGAATCTCATGCCAACCCTCAACCTTTCTTGTCAGGTCCAATAAGGTTTTCCTTGACCAGGTAGTGAATATCATTGTGTTATCTTGAATCCAGCATGTCACAGAATGTCAATATTTTAAAGCTTTAAATAATGGATACAGTCTAACCGCCCCAAACACACAAAGTTGGAAGGAGAGAGGAAGAGCATGTCAGAAAACACTAGTGTGCCTCTCATAACCTTTGGCTACTTTTGAGTGTTCCACTCTAACCTTACTTGCCCTGGCTATCAAATTTAAAACTGTCATGTCCTGCAAATTTTCACAAAAGCTGGACTTAACAACCCAAGCATTGGATAAAGCCATGAGCATGCTGCATCCATGATTTAACAATTGATTCTGAAACAGTATATATAGTTCACCCCCAAATTAAATTAAATACATTGTGAATTTGCCTTATTTCATATTTGTACTTAACTTCGTTTGTGTTACATCATTCTTCAATTATTGAGAATATTGCCTGTTTATTGATGTTATAATTGTTAACTACTATACTTGGGGAGTTCTAAGTCAGCAGCGGAAGGAAATGGAGGTGTCTTGTGACAGCGCTCATAAGTGAGAGGAAGAAGGGAACAAGGAACATGGCAGCTGGGGAAACAACTGATAATGCAATGAGAGAATTGATTGAATAGGAAAGATTATTAATAAGAAACACAGGTACAGAAATGGTTGATAGATGAGAAGAGGTTAATAGAAACGTGGAGGAAGTTAAGAATGAGACGATAAACATTAGAAGAAGAGTGGAAGAAATGGATGATAAGAACAGACGGTACAATCTAGTAATTACGCAAATTGAGGAAAGAACAGGAAGGGATGCAAGAAGAGAGATACGAGAACTTTTAGGAAGAAGATTAGGGATGGAAGTAAGATGCTACGAAATTTGTGAAGCTTTCAGATTCGGCAACAGAAGAGGAAGAAGAAATATCTTAGTAAAATTCATTAGCACACAACTGGCCTCAGATATAATAAAACAAGCCAAAAAATTGAGAGGGACAGACATCTACATCAACAGGGATTTAACTTATAAGCAAAGATAAATACTGAGAAGATTAAATAGAACAAAGAAGATCAGCACATAAGCAAGGAAAAATGGCATAAATTAGAAATTTGCATCAATGGAAAAATGACAGAAGGGACATCAGAGTGGAAAAACGATGGGGTGGACAAAAAGAAGACAATGAGCCAGGAAAACAAAATTGACACGAAGAGCTTGGATCAACAGAATACAACACCAACTGAGGAGGTGAACGATCAGGAAATGCAAACTCTTCAAAATGTACTAGCAACACATGAATTGTGCAGTACAGCACAGGTGGGAGAAACGACCTTGAGTGAAGCTCCAGCTGAGATAGGAAGTGACGGAAAGGAGGAGGAGAAGAAGAAAAATCTGATGTGTTGCACTCACATGACTTTCTCTACTTTTGTACTAACCATTCTTACAAACTCTTATTCCTATATCTTCTTCGTGTTAGTTAAAATAAACATTTGTACAAATTATCTTATTGCTTATTTCCTTGTAGGTGCAAGGGAAATATTGGAATACAGTAGGCTTTGTGTGATAGTCAAATCTTTTAAAGCTTTGAGATTCCGTTCTCTTTGCACACGTAACATATAAAAAAATGAACAACGATGACCCATTTCATGAAAGTTGTAAGTTTTCTGAAACTCACACACATAACAAGGAATATTTCCAAAATGGTTCACCCTACAAGAAAATTTATTGAGACATAAATTGTGTATTTTAGCAAAATCTACATTTTTTGTATAGTATGATTTGGTCTATCTCTAACGGTTTACCAGTTATGCAAAAGTTGTCCAGAGTAAATACGACTACAGGGGCTATAGCCAGAAAATTCAAGATATACATTTCATTTGTCATAAAAATATCTCAAACATACGACATTTTAATAAAAATTGTTAGAGCCATTTTCAAGAAAATCAAAATTTTCGACAAATTTTCCATGTAAAGGGTAGTTTAGGGTGGGGCTATTTTCTTCAAAATCTTCGTGTCACATCCTTGAAAGACATTAAACTTAAATACCAACTTTGGTTTTTAACCGAGTTTTCGTTTTTGAGTTATGCTGTCCACAGACTGACAGACTGACACAGACACACACACGGACCTTTTTCTAAAAATGCTTTTTTTTGGATTCAGGGGGCAGAAGAAAAGGATGAAAGGAGTGAATTAATAAGTGAGTTTGTTAGGGTATGGAATAGTGAGTGCAAGGGGGCAATTCCAAAGAAAATAAGAAAAAATACGAGCGAAAAAGATGACATAGCAGTGGATGTGTATAAGCGGGAAGGCAAAGAAACGGGTGTTAAGTATGGTTGTGAAAAGGGAGGAGATCAGAAAGGTAGCTATCATGTGTAGAAAAACAAGAACAAACAAGCAACTGGTACATCTCGCCTTGTGATGAGGCAGAGCAAATGGTTTTAAAGCTGCTAGTTAGGAGTTAATGAAGGAAGGAGTGAGTGAGTGAGTGAGTTGGGTTTAAGGGCCCATCGACATGAAGGAAGGAAGCTAGGTTACATCAGTTGAACTACGCGTTCATAAAAGTGAAACCAAGGAAGTGTATGTGAAATAGGGTACAGGGGGAGTTAAGAAAAAAAGGAGGATTTAATACAAATAGAAACGAAAGAGAAAGACTATAAATAAAGAACAGATAAACGCAATTGTTTAAATAAAGAATAATAATATGAGAATGTTTTAAACATGTCCAGTGATAAATGCAATTGTATGTGTTGCAAAGAGCTGCCCAAGATAAAAGGGTTAGGGCCCAATTCAAGCATAGCTAAAAATGTATAAGATTAGAACAAAATAAATATCAAATATCAAAACTACTATATTTCGACTGTGTGTAGAAAATTAAGGGTTATTTTAAATATTTAATGCCAAAAATGTTAAAAGGTTAGATTAAAATCACTTTCAGAGCATTTTCGGGATTATACAAATATACCAAAAATGATGTCATAGTATGACGCTATTAATTGTGCACATGTGCGGATGGAGAAATACTAATAACAAGCAGCAAGATCGTTCCTCTTCTCCATTAGCATCAGTACAGTATGGATGCATTTTTATATGTGCACATCATAAAATACTGAAAATAAAATGACTAAGAGATTAACCTCTTCAGCGATATGTGCGTGAAATCACGTCCATTTAAAATGATGGATGAGCGATATGGATGTGTATACACATCCTGTGCGTTTGTGCATTTAACTCTTATTTGAGGCGTTGAGCGCAACAGTGGCAAAATTAACAAAAAAATTTAGAAACTGAGTTATTAGCACAGACATGTTTCCCATATGAAAATCTAGGAGAGCAGTAGTGGCCTATACCACATTTCTACAACCACGACAGATGGCATGAGAAGTGTGTTATTGCATGGAACTGGCTTCCTGGATAGAAACAGTGGCCCAATCTTCCTGCATGTATGTAACTATGTATCACAATGTCGGTGCTATAATGATTAAAATTTCCAAATATCATGACTCTTGCTTAGTCATTAAAGTCAATATAAAACTTTCAAATCACAGATATTTTTTACACTCCATTATCTCCATTATGTACATTTAGTGGTTGGGCCACTGTTGCGCTCAACGCCTCATTTATCCCTTATCTAACTCAACTTAGTTTAATTTTCCGTTTATGAAACATTTAAGTAAAGTCTATATGCTTACTGGCTTACCTTTATATGTTCCTTGTGCAGTGATATGCCTCAAAGCAGGGATAAACACAGGGTACATCTCCACATTTGCAAATTCCCTTCTTGCGGCACACGAAACACTTTCGAGATGGGTGGGACTTCTTCGCTGTTGGTGGTATCCTTTAAGGATAATGTTTTCCTTGAAGTCTGAGGGGTGCAGGGGTTTTGGATTTTCAACCCCCAACGTGGTATTGTTCAATTAGGCTGCGAGCTATTTAGTTGGAAGCCCAGGTAGGTCATTGTCTTGTGTGGGTTTAGAGCTCTCCAAATTACCAAACAATTGTATATGGTTATATCTAGTTGGTGCAAAAATACCTTTCTATACCACTTCTCACTTCAGCTACAAGCAGGAAAGTATATGTATGTACTTCAACAAAGAAAGAAACGGTGCCTACTAAGTTACGAAACACGCGTAAGCAAAAGTTGCAAACATGCTCTATTTTGATGACTCAAAGACCACGCATACACTAGTGCTTTATTTCACAGTATGCTGACACACAAGCCACACATACAATGGGTCGACTACTGTTTCTTTCAGAGAACTTATATTAGATGCGTTCGACAGAGCAAAGTTAACTTTTCACCACACAAAATAGTGCCATTTCAACGTTTTGTAAATGCAACTCAACTTTGCTGATGACGTACATGTATACTGCATATAACGAGTTTTATACCAGTTTTTGTTTCATTAAAATAACTTAATATTTACACAAAATACAGCTGTGTATATACGAAGCACTTTTAGCGCATTTAACAATTTAAATGCCCTGCACTGGATATTGGGTAGCAGTTCTTGGCTTGTGGACATTTTAAATGGCCATCGCTCAAGAGGTTAAAGATCATTAATTACAGGAAAATAAGTGAATTGATTAACTTAACACATTAGTCAACACAAAGTGTACAATTAAATGAAAGAAGATAAGATTGATGAAGTGCAAAGTGATGGAAAATGCGTTTAAAGAAATATTGCTAAATTTTCAACATTAGATCTCGGCAATGCTAAGAAAGTCAATCCACTGAAATAAATGACTTACTATTGTGATACAATTTAAATACTGTGAACGAAAAGGTAAGAATAAAATAATTCACAAAAATTTAACCCAGAGTCCAAAATTCATTTCAGCCTTCACCGCAACCCAAGATAAAAAGATTTGAAAGCTCAAAGACCCAACGATGCACCCACCATATTTAAAACCACACCAATTCAAAGAGTACTATGTTGTCACTAACCATGTTCATGTTGTACTCAAAATCATTTATACCTGGCCTGGTGCACTTTGTAGACAGCATATTACGAGAGGCATTCGGAAATGAATTACAATTGCAATGTTCAAAAAATACTGCTCCATCCATGGGCATATCCTCTTGTATGACAATAAATTAATACTAGTACACACAGGCATTAGATGACAGTTGTGAACTGAGTGTATAGTGAAAGAACAGTGTTTGTTTGTTGTGAAGTAGATGGAAAGTGACTATCATGGACAACGATGAACTGCACAGATTTTATGGAAGGAAGGAGTTAAAACAGCAGATATTCATAAACATTTAACTGTGATATATGGCCTAGAAGCTCCTGCACAAAAGACAGTTTTATGTCTGAATTGATTATGGCTGATAGGTGCATAAGCTTTCACATATTGGAATGGCGACAGGGCATGCAATCTGGTATACCAATTGTTCATTACAATTTCAATATGAAAAAGAGAGATCCCTTATACATTGAATTATGTTCATTAATAAATAAGGTGCAAAAAGTATTATAGTAAATAATTTCTGAACTTCTTCTTTCCCTTATTACCCTCCCCTTATGTAGGACTTACACCCCCTAGGACTTACATGCCAGCCTAGGGTCAGACGTCTGTCAGGGAGCAGAGGGACCTCTGGACCAGACAGAGTGAAGACCTGGAAGCAGGTGGTCAGCCAAGCACCAAGTATGATAGTGAGGAAGAGGATGACATGAAGGGCAGGCTAATTGGATGATTGGAATGGTGATAATGAGCAATTGGTAGAATGAATGGCGGGGGAAACTGGAGAACCCAGAGGAAACCTGCCCAGATGCCGCTTCGTCCACCACAAATTTCTGAATGCCTTTCGTAATTTATTTATTATTTTATTTATTGCAGTGTTCCGTTGCGTGCATCCATACCTTTGACAATGTCAGAAGGTGATCCAGAGACTGTCCCTTGGTGAGCAGCCTATGTTGATTCTTGGTTGTTACTCCAGGAAGACAAGCGACCACATCATGAATAGCCGAACTGAATTTTTCCAGCTCTACAGCAATGTTACCATCTTCCTTTTCCACTCCAATGGCAGCTACTTCAGCAGCATTTGGTTCAGCTCGACCTTGCTGTACATAAATATATTGTGAGCAAGCAAAACAGGAAATTTTCAGAATTCTTTTTATTTACATAATTTCTAGAAGAGAGATATGAAACTCAGATTTAATTCTAATGTCAAAGTTTAAATCTTACTTAACATGACACTATTAAGTATGTAGCTGTTTATCACTATACATTTGTCTAAGAATCTGTTTGAAACATTCTGTTTATTGCTATATATTCATCCAAGAAATTGCTTGAAACCTTCCCCTTAGTGAACATTATTGTCTATTCACAGAACCCACATACACCTCACGTTGTACTGCTGTACTGCTTGTAGAAATTGTTCTTTTTCTCTTCTTCTAGCTTTATCCTTCCATCCACTCCACTTTCTTCACATCTCCTTTGCTACTCAGAGCAATGCATTTAATGCAATATTCTGATATCTAGTAATAAATCCAATTTTTCTGGACTGTTAATAAAGCTTACAAAATAAGTAAAATGTTTAAATAATAAATATATTTGTACTACTTCTTTATACTTGCTGTACAATCAGAACTACATTGTTTCTTATGGTGGCCAAAAATGAGATTACATAAAACATTCAGAATTTCAATACAGCAGAATCACGCTAATCCAAATTAATTGGAGGTGTGATCTGTATGAATTTGGAAATATTTAGATTAACTGAAAAGCCAAAAAAAAAAAACAAAAAAAAAGTATATAAATTTAGCTATAAAATTAGGAGATGCAAGGTAATGTAGTATAGTGATGTGAGGAACTGACAACATATTGCAATTAGCATGCACAACATGACAATGTATTCTTCTGCTGACTTATTATTGTTGTTAGCTAATGCTGGATTTCTGACAAGGAAGTCAGTTTATAAATATTGAAGAGACTTAGCAGTAATAGTAACTGCTTTTTAGAGAGCACCATATTTATATGTTTTGGTGGTTACATCGCTCTCTCACAACCCCTAGAATGTCTGGAGGACCACACCTGTCGTTGGTTGACGGGTCTCACCGACCTGACCGGGAGAGTATCAAAATAAATTCACTGACCATATCCTCTGATTACCAATCAGAGGACGTATTACATGCCATGACAGGTCAGCATGTTAGGGATTAAGAGGTTATAGAGAAATTAGAGAAATGGAAAGGATGGAAAAATAAAGACTCCCTATCCCTCGGAACCCTAACAGCATCGGGGTCAAAAGACATGTCGATGGCGATCACAAGGTACCCAAGCTGAGCAGAACATTACTTCCACTTACTGGTGTTTTGCTCCTCACTGTAACTTTTCTATCTGACCTTACCTTGGTCATCTCTTGTTCTCTTCTGACTTATAGACATAGCCAATCGTGTGCAGTTTAGTTCTTTACAATAGATGATTGCCGATTTTGCAAGTTACGTGAAAATGTTTAACAGTGACTGAATACATTATGTATAGGCACATTGCCTATGGCAAAGTTCGGAAAAACATTCTGTGCAATTAACATGTCGTTCTGATGTGTGTAGTTTCAATAATGAGTTTGTCAGTTCTATAATAAGAATGCATTCTTTATACTACAAATAAGTTTTTTATTGATTTTTTAAAATTATGTATTTTGTGTTCATATTATCTGAAATTTTGGATTTGCGGGGTTGCATTAACAGGGTTCTACTGCACATTTAATTGGCTAAAGTATACAAATAATAAAAATAAATAGTAGCAAAAACTGATTTAAGTAAACTAAATCTGTACTCTGAATAAATAAACATATTTTCTTCCTTATATATTTAAAATGAAGTTCTAGAGCTGCATAGTGGAAGCATCTACAACATCACTTAGGTTGTGGTAGTCATTATTTCACTAATTATAACAAAGTAACTTATTGGAGTAGCATTGCTTTTGTTTTGCAAAGGCTTATTTTTTAAGTATAAGTAAAAGGAAAATTAAAAATTAACAGGCAAGATATTTCACAAATAAGACAAATATGTAGAGACTAAAGCTTCACTTCAATAAAATTGATTTAAACTCAATATATCTCCGATCGTTTTGACACACCTTCGTGCCATTCTCATGGCAAACTGACCATGGCCACCCGAGCTACGAAACAACCAACCAGGTTGTAAGAATCATAAATAAATACACACTATGCAGTAGAAAACAAATTCTGAGTCACAATACACTGTGACTAAGTACAGGACAAAATAATAAAGCACACTCAACCACACGTTAGTCTACCGGCTTAATACTGCACTTTCAGAGCAGAAAAAAACAAGTCAACTGCATGGCCTTGTGTACAACAGCTGCGTTATTGTGTTTCCACTTGCACAGTGGAAAGAGGTTTGGAGGTTTTTAGGTCTCTATGTATTACATTATTTCTGCCCCACATGCATTGCACTAACCAACCTTTAGTTCCTCAAACAGCTGTGCAGTAGCATGAGGGCTGGGTGACCACACCAGACGTAGACGAGGAAAGTGAAGTGTCAACAGCTGTAATCTTGCCACTATATCACTGCTAGATGCATCACTACTTAAGTAGTACCGACCCTGAAATGTATAGTAAAATTACATATTATTCTAACTGTACAATGCTTAAGAGTTGTAAACAACACAGATTCACAAGTTACATTTTAAATAAAGATACTGGCCAATATAGAGGTGGAATACATATGGAGAAAAGGGGAAGGATATGAAGAAGGCTTCTGGAAGAAGATAAGAATTAGATTGGAGGA
The DNA here is from genome assembly GCA_030765045.1 of Tenodera sinensis. Taxonomy (NCBI): domain Eukaryota; kingdom Metazoa; phylum Arthropoda; class Insecta; order Mantodea; family Mantidae; genus Tenodera; species Tenodera sinensis. The sequence continues at coordinate 14,606,397 of CM060972.1, forward strand.
TGCAGGAAAACAAGGTATATTTGATAGTTTGGAAAATAAAAAAATCACTCAAAATTTGCACAGAAATTACAAGAGAGGGCAGGGAGAAGTATCTAGACCCATGCAATAAAAGAGAAAGGCTGGCAATGGCATGATGAGAACAGTATCTAAACTTAACGTATCCAAGAGGAAGGAAGAAAAAGGGATATGTAAATTATGTTGTTGTTTTCGAGTGCCTTGCATCTGGCAATGAAGCCATTAGCATTCATGCTTTCCAATAGTTTTGAACTGTAGTTTCTTCTGATCTTAATGCTTCACAGGTCTTCAAGTGGTCTTCGTTCATTTCTGCTGGATCGTTACACAGGACACATATTGGTGAGGCTGAGATACCTATTCTGTAGAGATGACATGCTAAGCAGTTGTGATTTGTCAATAGTCGGAAGGCTGCAACTGATGTTTTCCTTGGTCTCTGGGGGATTATATCTGGATTGGAAAGTAGTGTAATCCATTTTTAATTTTTGGCATTTCTTTCTATTTCTTGTAGCTATGAATGAGAAAATGTTTTAATCATCAAACGTTTTATTGAGGAATATGGGAAATTGAATTTAGACTTTTGTTTTATTGTTGTGCCTTTCTTTGCAAGTGAGTCTGCAGCTTCGTTCCCCATGACTCCACAGTGTGCTGGAATCCATTGGAGCTGAATAGTCTTATTAACTTTTTGGAGTTGTGTTAACATTTTGTACCATTCTCTAATTTTTGTGGACTCTAATGATCTAGCTGTCAACGGGCCCTTAAACCCTAATCACTCACTCACTCTAATTTTTGTTGACTTCTTTGTAGTATTTGAACATATTCCCTGATTTGCAGCTTTAGAATATGAAAGAATCAGTGCCTCGTTAAATTTATGTAAGGGAAGATTTAATAACTGTTGGGAGAGCAATGTGTATAGCCTCTATTTCTCCATCATAATTTGTCGTGTCTCTGCCAACAGAATGATAAAAGGAAAAATGTGCACATGTAACTCCAGCTCCAGTAAGGTTTTCCTTGGAGGATCGATCAGTATATATGTGCAGCCATTCTTCTGTGGGATACCTAGTATTGATTGTTTCCAGAGCTAGAAGTTTTTGTATTTCTTTTGGTGTGTCTGATTTACTTATTTTCTCTATTAATTCCAAACTGAAGGTAGGTTGTAATAATTCCAATGGATTTTCTCTTATAAGTAAGATTTTCTCTGGTGTTAGGAATGTTCAATTTGGATTTAATCTGTGTTACCTTTTCTAGGAAACTACTATGAGTTTTAAGGATTGAAGGGGGGAAGTTCTCTTCTGTCCATTTAGAGTTTGGCAGTTGTAACATTTTCTTGCGTTGGAGCAATGTGAATTATGTGGAAAACAAGAAAGTACTGAACATTGTAAGACAGGATGTAAAGAATTACATAAATGGAAGAAATATGGGAAAGAAAATGGGGTATCATAATAAAAAATCTGATGTGTTGCACTCACATGACTTTCTCTAATCTTGTACTAACCATTCTTACAAACTCTTATTACTATATCTTCTTCGTATTATTTGAGACAAACATTTGTAGAAATTATCTTATTGCTCGTTTTTTTGCATTACAATGGGAATATGGGAATACAGTAGACTTTAAGTGATAGTCAAATCTTTTAAAGCTTTCAAATTTGTTCTCTTTGCACCGTTAACACATAAAAAAATGAATAATAATGTTCCATTTGACAGAAGTATAAGTTCTCCAAAACTCACACAAATAACAAGGCATATCTCTGAAAAGGTTCATTCTACAAAAAAAAATTATTTGCACATAAATTGTGTATGTTAGGAAGATCTACAATTTTTGTATAAGAAGATTTGTTCTATCTCTTATGGTTTGCCAATTATGCAAAAGCCATCCAGAGTAACTAGGACTACATGGGTTATAGCCAGAAAATACAATATATAAATTTCATTTCTCATAAAATTAATTACAGGTGCTATCAAAACCACACCAATAGCAGCTATGGAAATACTAACCAACCAATGCCCCATTGAATATGAAATAGAAAAAGCGGCTCTTATTCAACACGAAAAGTTGATCAGACTCCCATTCAATACATGGCACAAGAGAAATTTTACACATACACTAAAGACTCAGGAGAGCTTTCTTTCCAAAATTCAAGACATCAAGAAGAATGTATACCTTCCTAACTCAAAGGAAAACTTCATATCTAAAGTCAATCCGACACAAACATTAGACATCACATATTATTTACACCTGACAGCAGAAGTTAAGAAAAGTGATACTCCAACTAGTGTTCTAAAATTATTGGCATTAGAGACAATCCATACTAGATTTCCAGAACACGAATGGCTCCATATTTATACTGATGGATCATTTATATCAAACAAAGATGGAGCAGGTGCTGGAGTCACATGTCACCTCTTTTCCTATTGCAAATCTTTAAGTTATGGAACTTAATGGAGAAATTGAAGCAATTCGAATGGCCCTACAAAATCGTTTGTACAGAATTTCACATTTTCAGCAAGCAGTTATTCTCTCAGATTCCAGGGCAGCAATTATAGCAATTACTTCCAAGTTGTCACCAAAAAACCAAACAATTATAGAATGTTGGAAAATTCTTACCCATCTAACAGCACTTCAAAAACACCTAGTCTTTCAATGGATACCAGCTCACTGTGGACTGAGTGGTAATGAGAAAGCTGATTTTCTTGCAAAAAAGGGTACCGGCAATGTGCAGAAATCAATAGTTAATTTACCATTTTATGCAGCTAAAAGATTAATCAACTCTGAATTCAAAAAAATTATTGAAAAATATTACTATGAAAAATCAAAGAATAAAAGATGGGAACTACCAAACATTCAAACAGTAATTCCTGAGTATCCTCGAAAAACAGCAGTTGCAACCTTCAGGTTGATTACAGGACATGATTGTCTGGCAAAACATTTAAACAGAATTGGGATATATTCTTCACCACTCTGTCCTCTATGTGGTCTGCAAGAGGAAATGGATCGAGACCACCTTCAAATATGCCCGGCCACTTCTAGCACCCCATCCATCAGTGAAAAATATTGGAGAGCAAGAGGATTAATGACTTCATTGTCAGAAATCCAGCATTAGCTAACAATAACATTTCTCATAAAAATATCTCAAATATATGGCATTTTAATCAAAATCATCAGAGCCATTTTCAAGAAAATCAAAATTTTTGAAAAATTGTTCATAGAAAGGGTAGTTTAGGGTGGGGCTATTTTCTTCAAAATCTTCGTGTCACATCCTTGAAAGACATTATCCTCAAATACCAACTTTAGTTTTTAACTGACTTTTTGTTTTTGAGTTATGCTGTCTACAGACATACAGATAAACATACACACACGGACACACACTTTTGGATTCAGGGAGCCTAAAAACATACTTCTCGTGAAATCTCAACATCAAAGTTTTGGGTGGAATATAATACTTCCTCTACTTTACTATACATAGTAGCAAAAAGAAAGCTGACAGGAAATAAGGAAAAGAGAAATAAAAGCATTCCAGAATTCCTAAGAAAAGCAAAAGAAAAATACTGTAGGGAAGAAAAAAAAGAAAATGGGGGAAGGGAGAAAGGACAAAGACATGAGGAAAGTTGGAAGATCAAGAGTAAAGATGGAGGCCTCTGGACTATCCAGAAGACTAGAAGGCCAAGTATAACAGAAGTCAAAAGGGAAAGAGACAGCAAAGGCTCTATTTGTACTTAGATTTAAGCAAAATGTACATAAAGTATGTATATAAAAAAGGAATGTACAAAACCACCTGCCCATCTAAGTAAAGAAACTGTTCCATGATGGGTAAAATACAATGGGATTAATATTTTGAGGGAACAGCAATTCCCCAAAACAAACAAAGCACATTTTGAGCAGTATTTAACACTTCAAAAAGCTTCAACACTTCAGCGTACCCGTTTTATTGATCAGTCATTAAGTAAATACACAATTTACAATAGACCGTCATTTATAGCTAACTATTTCTAATCACATATTATTCTTGTCCAGCTCTTCAAATTCATGCATATCATACACAGGATTTTCTATTAGCCATGTATAAACTCTATTCTTAAATTCTTGAAGACTTAGGTTACATATTCTGATAGGTAGTGCATTAAAAAGCTTTATACCTATCAGTTTACGACATTTACTTGTGTTGCTTAGTCTATGATATGGCATATCCAATTTGTTTATGCTTCTTGTATTGTAATTATGTATTTCTTTCCTTACACTGTGATTATGCATATTTTCTTTTACATATATTAGTATATCATATGTATATATTTACAATCGTAAGAATCTTTTGTTTTAGAAAGAGTATTTTACAATGATCCATTACTTTAGCATCAGATAGAATTCTAACTATATTCTAACTATACTCAGTGGTCTCCGTCTAGGGGACATGTGAATGGCGACCACAAGGTACCCAAGCTGAGCAGAACATTACTTCCACTTACTGGTGTTTTGCTCCTCACTGTAGCTTTTCTATCTGACCTTACCTTGGTAATCTCTTGTTCTCTTCCGGCCCCGATGCTTTAATAATTTCTTAGAAAAAATGGATTATAGGACAGATGGCAACAAAGCCCATAAGTTCATAAAAAATGTCAAGGACAGGAAAGAAAGCAACAGCACACCTATCATACACAACAATAAAATATTAACAAACAAATGATGCAGCCATAGCCGAAACATTCAATAAATATTATGCTAATTCACATAAAGTAACAAGAAATAATAAAAAAGAACGTAAACAATTTAAGAAAGATTTGAAGCAAGAAAGAGAATGTGATCCTAACACTCAATACAATATCTTTTATCAAAATTTTAATATTCAAGAACTGAACATTGCAATTAATAATCTAAAAAACAAAAAGTCTCCTGGACCAAATCACATACATCCAGAGTTCATAAAAAACCTTGGTAAAACAGCAAAACAACAACTACTGAAACTCTACAATCTATCCTGGAAAACCACTGTACCTGCTGAATGGCGAAAAGCAACAATTGTCCCACTCTTGAAGAAAGATAAAACAGCATCAGAAATAAAAAATTATGGACCAATAGCTCTTACTAGCATAATAGCAAAAGTGATGGAAAGAATGGTGTCAAACAGGCTAACTTGGTTTCTAGCATCACAAAATTTAATTTCTCCATGTCAAGCTGGATTCAGAGCGCTCCACTCTACAATTGAAATTGTCTTACTTCTCAGTCAAGAAATCAAAGACTCTTTCAATAGAAAAGAAGATAATGTATCAGTTTTTATTGATTTCCAAAGCGCATATGATTCTATATGCAGAACAAAACTACTAAAGAAAGTAAAACAACTAGGGATACAAGATCCAATGTTTTCATGGCTATGTCATTTCCTAACATATTTTATTGCTACCAGACATGGAAGAAATATATCAAAATATAAACAAGTACACCGCAGCTTACCACAAGGCGCAGTGCTCAGCATTACACTTTTTAATATGTTTATTAATGATCTGCCACAACAAATACAAGAATCAGGTGTGAAGTGAGCACTATTTGCTGATGACTTAGTAATGTGGACTTAAAAACCAAAAAACAAAAGTACAGAACTAGAAAAAAACCATGCAACAATCCTTAATTTTAATTTTTAAAATATGGTATACATAGATATGTGGATGACATTTTTGATGTTGTCCCTAAAAAACAGATAAATGATGCTTTAAAACTTTTAAATTTACAAGATAAAGCTATACAATTCACTTTGGAAACCAAAAATAATGGATGCCTTCTGTTCCTGGACTTAAAAATTAAAAGACATAACAATAAATTGACATCAAGAAGTATGTAGAACTTCCTAATTCAAAGGAAAACTTCATATCTAAAGTCAATCCAACACAAACATTAGACATCACATATTATTTACACCTGAGAGAAGAAATTAAGAAAAGTGATACTCCAACTAGTGTTCTAAAAATATTGGCATTAGAGACAATCCATACTAGATTTCCAGAGCATGAGTGGCTCCACATTTATACTGATGGATCACTGATATCAAACCGAGATGGAGCAGGGGCTGGAGTCATGTGTCGCCTCTTTTCCTATTACACATCTTTAAGTTATGGAACTACAAACTTTGATGGAGAAATTGAAGCAGTTCGAATGGCCCTACAAAATCTTTTGTATAGAATTTCACATTTTCATCAAGCAGTTATTCTCTCAGATTCCAGGGCAGCAATTATAGCAATTACTTCCAAGTTGTCACCAAAAAACCAAACAATTATAGAATTTGAGGTTATTTTGAGTCACTTATTTACACTTACCTTCACTACTAAACTGCTTTTTTAAAGTGGAAAGAAATTGCAATATTAAATGGATTCAACCCAGCCACAGCTAGAAACATGTCAAAAAATGCAGAAAAGCTCAAGATAATTTCGCAAACCACTACATTAACACCACTCACAAACAACTGGAAATTTAGGAAATTCACGTACCATCCCTGGGCCTTCAAGAAATTTGAAAAAATCTTCAAGAAACTAAACATAAAACTAGCACTGCAAAACCAATACAGTTTAAAAAACCTGCTTAATAAGCCACTAAACAATACCATCCCATACAATAACAAATCGGGGATTTACCAGATCAACTGTAATAGTTGTGACAAAAGCTACATAGGGAAAACAAAGAGAAATTTAGATATAAGACTTAAGGAACACCAAAGAAACATAAAATTAAAACAAATTGAAAAGTCTGCTGTGGCACATCATTTTTGGACTGAAAACCACAACATCGGCCTTAATATAAAACTGTTAAAATCTGTTAATTCACCAATAGAGCTGAATATTTGGGAAAAAATATACATCATCAAGAACAGTAATAAACTTATTAATTTCGAAATACCAGCATTGAATGAAGTGTTAAAGCTCTGCGCCCCTAACACCAGATGGCAGCAGAATAGAGACAGCAGAGAAAAGGAACAAGAGGATAACGTCAGTTACCCAACGGCTGATGATGGGATTGAATGGTCCTGAAAACGTTTCCGCTTTAAAAAAGTAGTTTAGTAGTGAAGGTAAGTGTAAATAAGTGACTCAAATTGAAGAATACTTCACTGTCAATAGTGCTTCTATTTTTAATATTAATTATAGAATGTTGGAAAATCCTTACCCATCTAACAGCACTTCAAAAACACCTAGTCTTCCAATGGATACCAGCTCACTGTGGACTGAGTGGTAATGAGAAAGCTGATTTTCTTGCAAAAAAGGCTACCAGCAGTGTACAGAAATCTATTGTTAATCTACCATTTTATGCAGCTGAAAGATTTAGTCAACTCTGAATTCAAAAAAATTATTGCAAAATATTACTATGAAAAATCAAAAAATAAAAGATGGGAACTACCAAACATTCAAACAGTAATTCCTGAGTATCTTCAAAAAACAGCAGTTGCAACCTTCAGGTTGATTACAGGACATGATTGTCTGGCAAAATATTTAAACAGAATTGGGATATATTCTTCACCACTCTGTCCTCTATGAGATCTGCAAGAGGAAATGGATCGAGACCACCTTTAAATATGCCCGGCCACTTCTAGCGCCCCATCCATCAGTGAAAAATATTGGAGAGCAAGAGGATTAATGACTTCACTGTCAGAAATCCAGCATTAGCTAACAACAACATTTTTGTGGAATAAACATTTCGTTCCAATGTGAGTACTTTGTCAGTTCTATAATAAGAATGCTTTCTCTATAAGACAAATAAGCTATCTAATTGAGAGGTAGAACTGGAACTTAAAAACTCAATGCCACAGCTGGGATTTTTAAGTTCCAGTTCTACCTCTCAAACATTGCCCACACACGGCTTGTGTGTTTAAAAACACCAACATTAAGTTTGTTGGCATAAATAAATAATAAGCTAAAAGCTTCACTTTTCTTAGTAATATTGCAAGTTCTTTGGTGCTAACAAGTTTCGAGTTGACTCCAACTCATTCTCAAAGCTATACTTTAGATTTTTGTTGCTACAGTGTTAATGGCTTCATTATTTCCTTATTTATTTATTGTTTTTTAATTATAGATTTTGTGAGGTAGAACTGGAACTTAAAAATTCAATGCCATAGCTGGGATTTGAACCACAGACTCTCCGCTTACTAGACGGGTGCTCCAACCATTAAGCTACTGTGACAAACTGCCAGAATGACATTGGGGCAAATGTCTCTGATGTGAGACTGCCTTTTGTGGTTTACCGGGAGAAGTACTAACTGGTTTGTCACTGTCATTGTCATTCTGGCAGGTTGTCACAACTTCAATTTCTTTAATTAGCTTACATCAAGTTTCAATGATAGACTCAGGCCCTAGGTTGGCCAAATCCTCCACACAATCCAAGCATATGGAACATGAAGACTTTAAATTTCTAAGCTTGACATGCAAATGTAACTAAGAAACAGCACTAAACACAACATAAAAATTAATCTTACCTGCAGAGCAAAAGGTTTATTTTGGTCAAATTCAATAAGTAAGATGGGCTTTGCGTAGTGTCGACTCATTGCAAGTGCTTGATTGTAGAGACGTCCGGAGTTGAGTGAACCAATCAAGTCACTAATGCTCTTTCTCTCCACACAAAGCTCTGGTGTAAGTATATAATCACCCACCTGAAAGGACGTAACAAAAGTTTAAGTAGCTAATCTTCTAAATTCACATTATAAGTGTATAACCAATGTTAGTGATGCAGATTGTTTCAGTTCCTCTTTTATGATTTTCCTATAGTGCTCCATATAGTCCGAGTTATACCGAATCAAAGTACCCTCAACCTCCATTACCTTAGATATGCGACATGTATTTGGTGGATAGAGATATAACTTGTACACTAGAATATAATTTGGAAATTGAGTCATGTTCTTTAATTTATGGTGAAATCCTATAGCAGCCAATTTTTCTTTATTTATGAAAGTGGTATCATATGAAACATACAGAAAATGTGTATGCGTGTGACATGCTCAGGAACTGACAATGAAGTCATTCTCCTGCTAGCTTCCCAGTATTTGGTGACAATGTCAAGATATAGCTTCAAAGCTGGACATCATTCTAGATGTCCAGCATAAGTTTTTCTCTGTTATACATAGAGAGTTTGGTGAGGTTGAAAGGTCATCCTATAGAGATAGTTATTCACACAATCATGTTCCGCTATGAGACAAAAGGTGGCAACAGCTGATTTTCTTGGTAATTTTGGAATTATTTCAGGATTTTTACTTTATTTATATAGTTTTTAGCTATTTTTACTTTCTTTACTATGTACAGTACGTAGAGGAAGTATTGTATTCCACCCAACAATTTGACGTCGAGATTTCACCAGAACTATATGTTTTGAGGCCCCCTAAATCCAAAATAAGCATTTTTAGAAGTGTGTGTGTGTGTGTGTGTGTGTGTGTGTGTGTGTGTGTGTGTGTGTGTGTGTGTGTGTGTGTGTGTGTGTGTGTGTGTGTGTGTGTGTGTGTGTGTGTGTGTGTGTGTGTGTGTGTGTGTGCGCGCGTGCGTGCGTGCGTGCGTGCGTGGGGGTGGGCGGGCGTGCGTGCGTGTCAGTGGACAGCACAATTCAAAAACCAAAAGTCGATTAAAAACAAAAGTTGATATTTAAGTTTAACATCCTACAATGTTGCAACATGAAGATTTTGAAGAAAATTCCTCTGCCCTAAACTACCCTTCACATCGAAATTTGTTGAAAAATTTTATTTTCTCAAAAATGGCTAGAATTATTTTGATTAAAATGCCACAAACTTAAGATATTTTTATGACAAATGAAATGTATATTTTGAAATTTCTGGCTATAGCCATGTAGTAGTGTTTACTCTGGATGACTTTTGCATAACTGGTAAACCATAACAGATAGAACAAATCTTGCTATACAAAATATGTTGTTGTTGTTGTTAGCTAATGCTGGATTTCTGACAATGAAGTCATTAATCCTCTTGCTCTCCAATATTTTTCACTGATGATATTGAAGAGAGCAATAGCAGTAATAGTAACTGCTTTTTAGAGAGCACCATATTTTTATGTTTTGGCGGTCACATCGCTCTCTCACAACCCCCAGAATGTCTGGAGGACCACACCTGTCGTTGCATTTATTTGCATAAGTTTTGGAAAACTTATTTTCGTCAAATGGAACATCGTTATTAATTTTTTTTATATGTTAGCTGTGCAAAGAGAACAGAATTTGAAAGCTTTAATAGATATGACTATTGCTCAGAGCCTTTTGTATTCTAATATTCCCCTTGCACCTACAAGGAAATAAGCAAATGTTTATCTCAAATAACATGTAGAAGATATAGGAGTAAGAGTTTGTAAGAATGGTTAGTACAAGAGTAGAGAAAGTCACATGAGTACAACACACCAGATTTTTCTTTTTACAATGGGTTTGATTGATTCATAGAGGAATTTTATAATAGTTTTTTGTTTAATTTGGGTTCCTTTTGCCAAAAAATCTGCCTTTTCATTACCATCTACTCCATAATAAGATGGAATCCTTTGTAATACAACTTTTTTTCCTCCAGAAAATATTTACACACTTAAATTAAGGTGTAGACGATGCAGAACTTGAACTGCTTATTCTGTATCTTAGGAACTACTTATATCATCCAGTTGGGTCAGGAAAACCTACCTGTAACGTTACTGGCTCGATTTCTATGCCTCTTTTATGTATTAGAGCTGGTAATTCACTGTTGAATTCTCTCATGTCCACAACAACCGTAGGCTTCGTTTCACTCTTAGAGGTGGAAGCACCACCGGCTTTACGGGTGAACATGTTGGAATTTGTTGTTTGGCTGGGCAGCGTTGGATCACGCGACAGCTCTGCACAGTCACCAGACTTGCCATCTTGATCTGCAGGTACAACCATTGTCTAAAAATAGAAGCCTTCCAATTTTATAAAATTCACAAAATGAACATCATCAATTTATCCTTATTAATCAAATATGTAATGAAGCCACTTAAGTCGTCAAAACATAAGGGTATGTACTTTGTACTTTTGCAACTTCTTTCACAAAATAGATGGAAAAAAAAATCCCTTCTATGTATACATTTGTACACTATTTTGGGTTTACAGCATGCTTCACATAAATGTGGTTTGTGGTACTACATTTGCACTGTATTTGTATTTAGGAATTAAAATCTTTCAGTCCAAATCTGCGAAAAAGCTTTCATCAATAGCTAATGCACATTTTCATACTCTGCTTTTATTATACACATATATTTCTCCAATTATTGCATTTACATAATAAAATTAAAACAAATGACAATTTTTGTAACTGATTCCACTGGATCGCTCATTCAAAAATCTCACCACTTTTCGAGTATTTATCACAAACATGTTTCCTAGTCAGTGGCGATTCCTGAGTGATTGCATACTCGCAACTGTACACCCACTAATTTTTTCCGTACGTAAATGTGTATTTACTTCTATAGACATACATAAGAAAGAGAGTCAAATGTCCAACTTTCTTCTATATGAATTTGCTCGTTTTATTTTCCCATGCCCTCTTTACCAAATGTCAGTGCATTCAGTCAACAAGCTGCAGAGACACATAAACTTGTTTTTGCGATTGGCAAAGGTAGCTTTTAGGTGAGGGGTTGCGGGGAGTGGGGTAAAGCTTGAATTTAAGAATATGGCAAATTAAGGCAGCATAACCGTCAAGGCCAACACAACTCTTACTGCACAAGTGCACTATGTTTGCGTAGAAGTTTTCTCCGTTTTCCTCGCGGCAAGGATTTCCCTCCATCTTGTTTAGCAGAACCTGCCCGGCAGTGAGCCAACATGCTGGTTTTAAATATAATGTAGCCATTTTCTATGTTAAAATGGCAGTTATATTGTTATAAGCACAATTATATCTATGAGAGAGGTAGAATTGGAACTGAAAAATTCAATGCCACTGCTGGGATTTGAACCACAGACCCACAGACTCACAGTTCCAATTCTACCTCTAAAGCATTGCCCGCACACAGCTTGTGTGTTTAAAAACACCAACAGTAAGTTTGTTGGCATAAATAAATAATAATAATTATATCTAGTTTTATTAAACAATTATAAGTGCATATAATTACTCTATGTCGTAATTTACTAAGGCCAGTACTTCAGTATGGAATAGTTATTTTGTTACCGTGTTCTTTACTGAAGTTTTTATTATTGTTCAGAATATATGAAAGTGCTATTTTATATTCGTATCTTAGCCTTTAATCTGACAACGATCTCATCTTAAATACATCTGGCATGAAGTAATTTCATCAAAGTCAGGAATTGCAACAATGCCTTTTAGTTGATGAAGGTGACAATATTCTAAGAAACATGTTTGAGGTAAATACCCAAAAAGTAGTGAAGCGTTATATTGAGTGATCCACTGGGATTATTATTGCAACAATTAGAGTGCTTCACTGTTTCTTCCCCCAAAAAGGTTATTGACTTATGCAAACGACAATGTTTGAAATAAGATTCCTATTTTTATTGGTGATTAGAGAATATAATCCTGTTCAATCAGTGATACGTCCTTCTATGTTAAACTTTAGAGATGAATAAAATATATTTCTTTAGTTTTTTGAATGATGAGTACACCTGTAAGAGATTGTAAGTGGCCAATGGGGATATGTGATCCCAAATTTGATTCCCCTTGTGGTCTACTGGGAAATGCAAATCAGTTTGGGAATTTAGTGTTGTACCAGCACAGCTCAGAGGTTAAGAGCAGCCGTGCTTGAGCACAAGAGCTGTGGTTCAAATCCTGGCTATGGCACTGCATTTTTCAGTTCTGATCTACCTTTCAATTATTCTTTGTTTCTTAGTGCTAAATTTATTTCAGAAATAGGATTGCTATAACCATTTATTTGCAGAAGGTACTTTCCAAACTTCACAGTACTCTTAGATACTCACAGATCGCTCCTTGATAAGATAGTCAAATGCTTCCTTTTCACGTCTCAAGGTTGTAAGATATGCTTGCTCTTCTACAGATGCTCCATAAACCAAAAAGTAAATTCGAAGTTTACAGTCAGTATTTGAAGCCTGATATACCTGAAAACATTTAGACCAATTGATTTAATTTATTAAGTATTTTGAACACAAAATAAATCCTTGAAATGAAATTAACTAAAATAATGCGATATTGGTTTGATATCAGCTCTACGCCTCAGCACTAAAAAAACAGACTAGTTTTGTTTGGCTTTTGATATCTGGACCAAATTCATTGAAAATTGCATTGCAAGCTATAGGCCATCTGAATTCCAGCCTGTGAATGAACAGCTGTTTACACTGACGTGTCAATTCTCTTTCAATCAGAACAATAACAATGACATGAGATACTGCTTGCTTTCTAAATGCTAAAATTAGGTATATTCTAAAGGTAGTTCTGTAACACTGCTAGACCTACAAATACCAGTCTGGGAGAGTATTTTACTCTTATGTGTCATGGAACCCCTTTTAGGAAAGAAACAAAATGTCACGACTGATAATTTCTTCACTATCAAACTATCAATACAGAAGCATAAGCACTGTTAATACTTTCAATAGAGCTAGATGAGAAGAGACTCCCATTGTGAAAAAGGGCCAAGATACATTTCATTCAAGTATTATTTACAAAACTGATGGTATTATTCTCACATCTTACCAAAGGAAGTTAAAGAAAAACATGCTTATTCTTATAACTATGCATGCCAGTGTGACTTTAGATGAAATTTTCCAAAAGAAAAGACCTGAAACAGTAAGTTTTTATAATGATATCAAATGCAGTAGAGATCTTATACAGGGTTCTCCATTTAAAACCTACAGGTGCACAGCATTTCGCCTGTGTGTGATTGGGTGTGCCATAGCCGGCTTTGCTCCTACATAAACTCTGTGCATAAAGCATGTATAACATTTTTACCTTATAGAAGATACTGGAAATGCTCACCTTCGGCTAAACAAGCATTATATCAGGAGAACACATTCTGATTCATACGATTACATTGGGCCACTATAATGTTTAAGATTTCATTTCTATTATTTTGCTTTAGTTCTTCCAACGTATGAGGATTTGTCTCAAACTAAAGCCGTATAAGTGTATAAGAGTCCATGCTTTAAAATAAGTTTACCTATAATTGCTCCACCCTTAGATCTGCTCTTGGTGTAAACACAAGCCGTCAACAACTAACCCGTGATACGCCGAGACCAAAGCACACCATAAAATGTAATACCCTAAATATCGGTGATTGTCTGTGAGTTTTCAAGATGTATGATAACCCTCGTAAAGACTACTTGAATGTAATGCAATAGCAGCAATATTCCTAAAACTCCTAAGTAAATATGATTCTGTTGCAACATAAACACGAGGCATGAATCCACGTGGTGTTTGTTTTGTATTAGTCGCAGGTTATCGTGGAGGGATACAAGGGGCAGATCTAAGGCTGGATGGAGTATAGTATCACGAATGCATTATTGTGAATGGTTTCTTTCATCAGTGAATGATGGTTTAATTGAACCACAGCTTATGTTCTTTTCCAATGAAGCAACGTTCCACCTAAATGGTCGTGTCAACACTCATAACAGTCGGTACTAGGCCTCTGAAAATCCACATCGCATTCGAGAAATCCCTCATTATGATCGGAGAGTTGGAGTTTGGTGTGATGGTGTGTGGTAGATACATAATCGGTCCAATATTCTAGAAGCAGACTGCAACTGCAGAGCAGTGTTGCCATGTCTGTTGAAGTAAAAGCAGAAGATTTAATTTGAAAAAAGCAGGAGAAAACAGTTGATTTTTTTACTTTCTCTACTGGTAAGTAGGGAAAGTATTCTATTCCACCCAAAAATTCGATGTCGAGATTTCACCGGAAATATATCTTTTGAGAGCCCCTGAATCCAAAAAAAGCATTTTTAGAAAAATGTCCGTGTGTGTGTCTGTGTGTAGCATAACTCAAAAATGAAAAGTCGATTAAAAACCAAAGTTGGTATTTAAGTTTAAGGTCTTTCAAGGATGCGACACGAAGATTTTGAAGAAAATAGCCCCACCCTAAACTACCCCTTACATGGAACATTTTTCGAAAATTTTGTTGTTGTTGTTTTCTAGTGCCTTGCATCTGGCAATGAAGCCATTAGCATTCGTGCTTTCCAATACTTTTGAACTGTAGTTTCTTCTGATCTTAATGCTTCACAGGTCTTCAAATGGTCTTCGTTCATTTCTGCTGGATTGTTACACAGGACACATATCGGTGAGGATGAGATACCTATTCTGTAGAGATGACTTGCTAAGCAGTCGTGATTTGTCAATAGTCGGAAGGCTGCAACCGCTGTTTTCCTTGGTCTCTGGGGGATTATATCTGGGTTGGAAAGTAGTGTAGTCCATTTTTTATCTTCGGCATTTGTTTCTATTTCTTGTAGGTATGAATGAGAAAATTTTTTAATGATCAAGCGTTTTATTGAGGAATATGAGAAATTGAATTTAGATTTTTGTTTTATTGTTGTGCCTTTCTTTGCAAGTGAGTCTGCAGCTTCATTCCCCATGACTCCACAGTGTGCTGGAATCCATTGGAGATGAACAGTCTTAACTTTTAGGAGTTGTGTTAACATTTTGTAGCATTTTCTAATTTTTGTTGACTTCTTTGTAGTATTTGAACATATTCCTTGAATTGCAGCTTTAGAATCTGAAAGAATTACTGCCTTGTTAAATTTATTTAAGGGAAGATTTAATAATTGTCGGAGAGCAATGTGTATAGCCTCTATTTCTCCATCATAATTTGTTGTGTCTCTGCCAACAGAATGATAAAAGGAAAAATGTGCACATGTAACTCCAGCTCCAGTAAGGTTTTCCTTGGAGGATCGATCAGTATATATGTGCAGCCATTCTTCTGTGGGATACCTAGTATTGATTGTTTCCAGAGCTAGAAGTTTTTGTATTTCTTTTGGTGTGTCTGATTTACTTATTTTCTCTATTAATTCCAAACTGAAGGTAGGTTGTAATAATTCCAATGGATTTTCTCTTATAAGTAAGATTTTCTCTGGTGTTAGGAATGTTCAATTTGGATTTAATCTGTGTTACCTTTTCTAGGAAACTACTATGAGTTTTAAGGATTGAAGGGGGGAAGTTCTCTTCTGTCCATTTAGAGTTTGGCAGTCGTAACATTTTCTCGTGTTGGAGCAATGCTTGTTCTTCTATTTTTGTTGTTATTGATGGGGTCCGTGTTAAGGCAAGCATGGCATCAATAGGTGTGGATTTAACTGCTCCAGTGATTAAGCGAAGAGCCTGATTTTGTATTTGTTCAAGTTTATTGATGTTAGCATTTGCTGCTGTTATTAAAGCTTCAGAACAGTACAAGAGGTTTGGTTTAACATACATTTTGTATGTCGTGTTAAGGACTCTCCTTGAGCAGCCCCATTTAGCACCAGCTAACCTTTTCAAGATTTGTACTTTCTTTTCAACCTTTTCTGAGATGTTTGTTATATGTTTTTTCCAAGTTAGCTTTCTGTCGAAAGTGATGCCTAAGTATTTGGCATCATCAACTGCTTTGAGTGGTTTACCATTATAATTTATGTTAATATTAACTGGTTTGTATTTTAGTGTAAATAATTCATAATTTGTTTTTTCCACATTGATAGTCATGAGGTTTTTGGAGCTCCATTCATGTACTTTGTTTAGGGCTGTTTCTATTCTGTCTTTAATTAATTCAGGTTTTTTTGGAGAGCCAGAAGTCCAAATGACTACATCGTCAGCAAATAAAGCAATTTTGGTTTCTAAAGTTTTTATTATTGATGGAAGGTCATTTATATATATGTTAAAGAGTGTTGTGCTCAGAACAGCATCTTGTGGAAGTCCTCGGTGTGTTTGTTTATATTTGGAAATGTATGTATTATATTTTGTGGCACAAAATCTTTGTGAAATAAACTGAGTTATCCATTTAAGCATGTTACTTTTCACACCTATTGATTGCAACTTCTCAATTAATTTGTTTCTCCAGACTGAGTCATATGCTGATTTAAAATCAATGAATACTGCTAAGGTATCCTCCTTTCTATTGAAAGCTTCCTTGATGTCTTGGCTTAGTAGGAGTACATTTTCACTTGTACTATGATTCTGTCTGAAGCCGGTCTGTGAACTATTAATTAAGTTGTAATATTCTAGGAACCAGTTAAGTCTAGATGCCACCATTCTTTCCATCACTTTTGCAATAACACTGGTCAAAGATATTGGTCTGAAACTATTAATATTGTTTGAAGGTTTGTTTTTCTTTAAAATCGGGATGATAATGGCTTTTTTTCAGTCGGAAGGTACAGTCATTCTCCAACACGTGTTATACAGTTTAAGTAGGATTTCTTTTCCTTTCCTGCCTAGGTGTTTAATAAACTCTGGGTGGATCTTGTCAGGTCCTGGAGATTTTTTGTTCTGTAATTGTTCTATTGCTAATTTTGATTTTCTTGAAAATGGCTTAAACGATTTTTATTAAAATGTCATATGTTTGAGATATTTTGATGAAAGATTAAATGCATACTTTGAATTTTCTGGCTATAGCTCATGTAGTCGTATTTACTCTGGACGACTTTTGCATAACTGGTAAACCGTTAGAGATAGACCAAATCATACTACACAAACAATGTAGATCTTGCTAAAATACACAATTTATGTCTCAATAAATTTTCTTGTAGGGTGAACCATTTCGGAGATATTCCTTGTTATGTGTGCGAGTTTCGGAAAACTTAAAAACTTTCGTGAAACGGAACATCGTTGTTCATTTTTTTATATGTTAAGTGTGCAAAGAGAAGTGAATCTCAAAGCTTTAAAAGATTTGACTATTGCACAAAGCCTACTGTGTTCTAATATTTCCCTTACACCTACAAGGAAATAAGCAGTAAGATAATTTGTAGAAATGTTTATCTTAACTAACAAGAAGAAGATATATGAATAAGAGTTTGTAAGAATGGTTAGTACAATAGTAGAGAAAGTCATGTGAGTGCAACACATCAGATTTTTTAACTGGCAATTTTGCTTAGTGTATACATATTTATGACATAAGAATAAACAATATTTGCTGCAAAATTCTTGTGCTGTAATGTCAGTATTGTGCAATAGCCTCCATTCTGTATCTATTTGTTGGATTTCTTGAACTGCTTTCACCAAATTAGGAAACCAAGAAGCAAGTGGTGCAATTGACTGAACTGTTTGGATTTTAGCTGGTTCGAACACTTCCAACACTGTGATAAGAGGGTCACTTAATGAAAAATGACGTAGTATGTCGCGAACTGACTTAACGTGAAAATCAAACAGCGTAATTTGAAAACTTGTACATATTTGTCAGGCAGGGATGATTCTGTCAGAGATATTTGAACTTTGGCACCAAAATATATGTTTTATGCAGGAAGAAATACTTTTAGATCCCTGTATTCAACTTTATCTATTCAGAGAAATTCAAATGTTCAGGTTTAATGTAGCAGTCAAGGATAGTTCGCAATGCAGAAACAACAGATGTGATATACTGTGTATGTACACAAGTGATTATATTAATATTTTGTTTTTATACATGAGGGAAATGCCTTGCCTGAAAATCTTTTGGAAGAGCGAATTATATGATAAGGAAAGGTGTTTAAAAATGGAAAATACATAAAAAGCAGGAGATTTTGAAGTGCATTCAGTTTTTAGCAGTAGATCAGATTAGCCAAGAAAAAAAAAAAAAAAAAAAAAAAAAAAAAAAAAAAAACAGATCTCCTACAAAATCAGTAGACCTGGCAACCCTGCTGCAGAAAGGTACTGAAATGATATTTTGGCCCCATTTTATCATGAACTGACACAAGAAGAGAAATCATGTGGCTGGTTTCGAGATTCTGCTGCTGCCCATACAGCAGAGGACTCCACGAATAAAATTAGGGCAGTGTTTGAAGATAAGAGTGATTAATTGTGGTGTATGGTCCTCTCGCTCCCCAGATCTAACAGTGAAAGACAAAGTTTACAAGACAAATCTTCATACATTGGAAGAACTAAAACAAAATATTAGAAATGAAAGCGGAAACATTACAGTGGCCCAACTTAATTGTGTGAACCAGAATGTGTTCTCCCAATATAATGCATGTACAGCCGAGGGTAGACGACATTTCCAGCATCTTCTATAAGGTAAGACTGTTATACATGCTTTACGTGTGGAGTTTATGTAGGAGCAAAGCCAGCCGTGGCACATCCAATCACACACAGGCGAAATGCTGTGCACTCAACAGGTTTTAAATGAAGAAACCTGTAGATCAGATGTCTTGCAAATACAGTGTCTGAGCCATGATGAGGTCATGGGCCATTCTTGGGTTCTGTAATATCTAGATCTAGCAATGATAAACACTCATACCTTGTATAAATTGATAACAATGTCCAGATGGTCTTTCATAAAGAAAATAGTGAAATAATTGGTTATACCATACAGGAATTCACATCCATATTGACCACATAGCTGATGATAGGCATGAAGAAACATTTAAAGCTGCTAAAACGCATGACATGTCAAATAAAACATAGTTGCTTGATGTTCAAAAAGTATTATGTGATTCTTGTATAGGACAAAACTCGGTAAAAAGTGTCTTTCCAATGTCATTCTCTAAGAACGTTTCATTGTAACAGTTTTTTAAATAGATATCAGATGTTATTATTTATTTATGCCAACAAACTTAATGCTGGTGGTTAAACACACAAGTCATGTGTGGGCAATATTTGGGAGGTAGAAAGGTGGTCTGTGGTTCAAATCCATTGCATTAAATTTTCTAGTTCCAATTTTACCTCTCAGATATCACATATTATAATTACATTAGTATAACTTTTTCTACAAGTTATTAGTTTCCATGTAGCAAAGAGAAAAGTGAATGTGCAATAACACATTTCTACTTTTCAAGAAGATATGTATATATACAGAAATAAAAATAATTAATCCCTGTTTTACCAAGAACCATTCAGCTGAGATAAAAAACAAAAGAATGAATGAAAAAAGTAGTAAATGCATCATTGAACTACCAACAAATTTTATTAGATTAATTGCTTATTAACATAAAGACTAAATACATGAAACCAGAAGCTCGGCTGAAGCTGAATTTGAACTTCCAGTTATTAGTGAATATTGTAGCAAAATGATAAAATCAGTCTGGTTACTTTTCTATCACTTTATTGTCTTCTAGCGCGCGCGCGCACACACACACACACACGCACGCACCCACGCACGCACGCACCCACCCACCCACCCACCCACACACACACACACACACACACACACACACACACACACACACACACACACACACACACACACACACACACACACAGCTGTCTCGCACTCACTGACACACTGACCAACTTATGTCCACAACCCACTCACTGCTGTTTTCTGGTCTCCTTATATAGTGGAGATGATGTCATGTGGAACTTTCTTGACTTCTACACACATGCTGGCACTTGTGTGACCAGATCTTTATCAGAAGTTTTTGAAAGCCTCTTTGGTGCAGCCGCTTCCATTGTTGTTAGTCACATACATACAAACAGACGCACAAGGCAACCTGGCCTTGAACATCTTTGCCCAATCACTGGCACGGCATGAGGTGTGAAGTAGCTTAGCACTGATAGTCTTTTTCGTGCTGCTCCCAGTGTAACAATATAAAAAGTATGAAACCAGCACAGGTCAGGAGCTGGTTACAATAGAATGTTGATGTGTTTTTAATCAGTATCAGAAAGCAATATAAACTACCCCAGGTAGCTCAATAGCACTCAATGTCTCAGTCTCTCTGCCAGATATCCTGTTGATGTCACCCACATTGCTGGAGTCATTTAATATTTTTTTATGAACATTAAGACCAGCAAGGGCTGTCTCTGTGGTAGGATGGTTAGCATGCTAGCCTCCAAACCAGGAGACCCTGGTTTCAATTCCCAGCTGGAGGGTGGAAATGTTTCTTCAGCCACGAATATTCCCAATTCTCCCTAGAATCTTGAAGAAAGAATGTGTGTGTGTCTATTTAAAAGACAAGCCCAAAGTAACACCATTATCAAAAGTAATGGTTCCAAAGGAAAAGCTGCTGATAATTTGACCAAAGGTAGATGGCACATAAATGAAAAAATGAAGACTAGTGAGAATTCTCACAGGCAAGTGCATTTACTGAAGTGGTTACAGTATGCCCTTAGGGCCAATGGCTACTAGAATAGACCTCTTGGCATAATGTCAGGTGGACACAATCTGAATTGTTTTGCCCCTCTATCTCTTCTCCCTTCAGACTTCAGTCGGTCGCTACATCTCTTGTGTAAGATCCAGGCTTAAATAAACTTGGATTGCTACATTTTTTATCTCCTCTTCCTGATACATCACACTTTTACATTATAAGTATCTGTTTTCATAACTTTTATACTCCTATCCTATCCATTAACATAAGGATGGAAGAAGATTACATGTCTGGGGTGTCAGCTGCTGGTTAAAATCATGTAATAAAACATCTCTTTCCTCATCTCACTGATTTCCTTGAAAAATTACGCAGAATCTGCTAACTGGCAACAAATTATGAATGAACAATGCTTACACCTATATATTACTCATTCTCTGTGGTCTAGGGGCAACATGCTAGCCTCTGGTTCCCAAGGTTACGGGTTCAAACCTGGTGGAGGACAATGGATCTTTTTGGGTGTAGGCTTAGCATGGCTTCCTTTGGAAGGTAAATAAAGTTGGTTATCCTAACGTATGGGACAGAAGTCATATGGTCAAATGTAAATCTATGGCTATTTAGCTGCGATAAAAGTATTATTATAAAGTTGTTGGTTCTGTATCATAGATTTACAGCACATAAAAGAACCTTGAGCCTGATAAAGAGGCCCCTGAGCGAAATTAAGCAATCTTTCATGCCCAATATAGAATAGGATGCTGAGAACCACAACAGTTAAAGACCATGCATAAATAGCTCAATTTCAGTTTCCTGCATATTGAAACCATTCCATATGAAGAAACAGAAGAATGAGTAAGAGAAGACAAAATAGAAAAAGAAAACAGAAGAAAGAAAAGGAATGAGAAATAGTGCTTTGTCTCCTATTGTTCCTACTTTATATTAATGACCGACCAAATCAACTTAATGATTGTTAGATAACCCTTTTCGTAGATGACACCAATCTCTCTTTTCGCAGTGACTAAATACAAATAGCCACAAATATAAGAGTCAGAGAGCCAACTACAGTCTAGATTTTGCAAAAATAAACTAGTAATTAATAAAGATAAAACACAAGCAATATTTTTCAGACCTTTAAAGAACACAAAATCATATCAACCTGGTATTCAACTCAAAAACAGAACCATTACCTATGTAAACAGTATAAAATTCTTAGGAGTACGGACAGGTGAATGCTTGCAATGGAATACCCATAATGAGAAGCTGACCTCGAAGCAGAGTCAAATATGTAATAATAACGGAAAGGGTAAGTCACATAATGTTGAGAAGCTTGTACTTTGCATGGTTTCACAGCATCATTAGATATGGGATAAAAGGTCTGATTGTACTTATATATTCAAAATGCAGAAAAGGGCAATAAGAATAATCATGGACAAGAAATCTAATTCATCCTTTACACAGTTATTTAAATCATTAGAAATATTACCTGTTCCTTGTATCTACATTTTAGGAATCTTAATGTACCCAAAAAAGTTTCACACCACTCTAGATAAATATAAATATTGTTATTTTTTTTATGGCAACCAACTTACTGCTGGTGTTTTTAAACACACAAGCCATCTTTGAGAGGTAGAATCAGGACTGAAAAATTCAATGCTATACTGGAATTTGAACCACAGATCTTCGCTAATAGAGCAACCACGTGTAATTTTTCAGTCCTGATTCTACCTCTCAAAGATAAACATACTTATGATACAAGAATAATTCATCATTTAAGCAGTATTAGCCATAATACAACTTAATATGAACATAGCACATATAACTGTATCAACCTATATAATAAACTGTCCCAAATGTTGAAAACCATCACATGTCCAAAAAAAGGTCAAATGTGGTGTAATATCTCTATTACAGGAAATTTTTTTTTACAGTGTAGAGGCTTACTTAGAAGCATGTATGTAAGTAAGCTTAAAATTTCACATACATGTAAGCCCAGTTTGTGGTTTAGCACACACCTGTCTCCTATATCTAAGAAATTGTAATAATCATTGTAAATATTTTGATTTCCCTTGTCTTTATTTTGTCAATATTTTATTTTACACACCTGACATCCAATATCATGTATTTGATTTAAAGGATGAATGAACTGATTTTATTTTATTTGAAAGAGAACATATTTCTTTTAAACTTTCCTGCCATAACTTAGGACACTGAGAGAACTAAATACCAACCTCCAGACGACGAACTGTTGTCATATCGGGATCATACATCACTACAAAACTAGGCTTTATATCATCCAATGTTCGACACAGAGCAGTTGGATCCCCCTGCTTCTTGAATGTTTGTATTATTACCTCTGGTGGCAACCACTCTTCTTCTGATATCCCTTCTTTGGCAATTTCCTCCTGCAAAACACCAATCTTATTAAAACTGAAAGTTGCTCTGACTTGAGGTTCTTCAAAAATTCAATGCCATGGCTAGGCGTTGAATCATGGATCTTCAGCTCTCCATGCTGATACTCTTACAGTTTCAACATTGATTTTTCAAGTCTTGTTCAACTTTCACTTAGCCTACCATAACGATGTGAAAAAATAATTATCACATCACAATTAAGCCTAAAAGCTATGCATAGAGTTTGACACTAACCTATAATGACTGTTTGGGCTTTATTTGTTAATACAGGGTTCTTCATTTAAAACCTAACGGGTGCACGGCATTTTACCTGTGCATGATTAGTGTGCCACAGTCAGCTTTGCTTGTGCATAAACTCTGTGCATAAAGCATGTAGGTATAACACTCTTATGTTGAAATATATATATATATATAACACTCTTACCTTATAGAAGATGCTGGAAATGTCATCCATCCTCAGCTAAACAAGCATTATATCAGGAGAACCTGATTCTGATTCACATGTTTAAGTTTGGCCACTGTAATGTTTCCGATTTCATTATAAACTTTGTTTTTCAGGTTACCTCACAAGTAAAAGTCACATACTCTTAGGTCAGGGGGAGTGAGAGGGCCGTACACCAGCACTAATCACTCTATCGTCAAACACTTCCCTGATTTTATTCATGGACTCCTTTGCTGTACGGACAGTAGCAGAATCTTGTTGAAACCACCCATATGATTTCTCTTCTTGTGTCAGTTCATGATAAAATGGGGTCAAAATGTCATTTCGGTACCTCTCCGCATTTACAGTTCGCACATAGAATATTGGACCAACTATGCATCTAGCACTAACATCACACCAAACTCCAACTCTCTGATCATTATGAGGGATTTTTTCAAGACAATGTGGATTTTCAGAGGCCCAGTACCGAGCTGGCCACGCGCACAATGGCAGCTGGTAGTGCGGAAATCCAGCAAGGTTGCAGGAGAGGCGAAATGCTGTGTGCTTTAGGTTTTCTGAAAGCTCTTGATGAGGCCTTTAACCTCTTGAGCGATGGCCATTTAAAACATCCGCGAGCCGAGAACTGCTACCCAATATCCAGTGCAGGGCATTTAAAGTGCGTCGTATACACACAGCTATATTTTGTGTAAATATTAAGTTATTTTAATGAAACAAAAACTGGTATAAAACTCGTTATATGCAGTATAAATGTACGTCATCAGTAAAGTTGAGTTGTATTTACAAAACGTTGAAATGGCACAATTTTGTTTCACTGTGGTGAAAAGTCAACTTTGCTCTGTCGAACGCATCTAATATAAGTTCTCGGAAGGAAACAGTAAAGAAACACCCATTGTATGTGTGGCTTATGCGTCAGCATACTGTGTAATAATGCACTACTGTATGCGTGGTCTCTTGAGTCATCAGAATAGAGAAACATTGCAACTTTTGCGTATGCGAGTTTCGTAACTTAGTAGAGTCCGTGTCTTTCTTTGTTGAAATACATATGTATAATTTCCTGCTTGTAGCTGAAGGGAGAAGTGGTATAAAAAGGTGTTTTTGCACCAACTGGATATAACCATATACAATTGATTGGTGATTTGGAGAGCTCTCTAAACCCACACAGGACAATGACCGACCTTGACTTCCGACTATAAATAGATCGCAGCCTAATTGAACAATACCACGTTGGGGGTTGAAAATCCAAAACCCCTGCACCCCTTAGACTTCAAGGAAAACATTATCCTAAAAGGATACCACCAACAGCAAAGAAGTCCCGCCCATCTCGAAAGTGTTTCGTGTGCCGCAAGAAGGGAATTCGCAAATGTGGAAATGTACCTACCCTTATGTGTTTATTCCTGTTTTGAGGTAAATCACTGCAGAAAGAACATATTAAGGTAAGCCAATAAAGTATATAGACTTTACTAAAATGTTTCATAAAGGGAAAATTAAAATGAGTTGGATAAGGGATAAATAGGGGTTAAATGCACAAATGCACAGGACGTGTATACACGCCCATATCGCTCATCCGTCATTTTAAATGGACGTGATTTCACGTCCATATCCCTCGAGAAGTTAATATCCTGGCCTGTTTGTTGAAATTGGCCCACTAACAGAGAAATTATCTAGTGGGGATAAGAAAAGAGTTAACAGCACACTGAATCTAGTAAACATAAGGATAAGCAGAGAAATCAGTTGTCATCAACCAACATCCTACATATACAGTGGTCTGCATCAAGTGTTACTTGAGTTATCCAGATAAGGTCTTTTTCCAAGGTGTTTCCCTTATCCTGAGAAGACAAATGTCGGGTAACTTTAAGCTCTGGCTCATTTGAGCATCATTTCATTCATCATCTGATATGACATACTGCATTGCAGAATGTTAATATACAAAAAAAAAATAAATGTGTGCCTCTGTGTGTGTGTGTGTGTGTGGGGGGGGGGGGGGGGGTGGCATGTGTGTGTGTAAGTAAATAAATAAAACTAAAATAAAAATGAATAGAGTAATGTTTCATATTTACCAAAACACTTCAAATGGATTTTCAAACACTTTTAACACTATATTGCACTGATCAAATTGTGTAAGCTTTCACGACTGGTGTCAAATAGAAAATGATTATCCAGGCTTGTGGACCCTGGCCATACAATTCACTTGAAGCTATGTCGAACATTCTCAATGGCTTGGTCTTAGTACTCTGCTAGTCTTGGTGACTGATAAGAAGTCTTTTGGTTTGATACGCTTAGCATGTGTGGGCTGTTGACAGTTGGTCTGGTCTTTGTTTACAGGTTTGACTGCTGCGTGAGCTGGGCTAAAGTGGGGGCTACTTCCATTGTCTATGATTGGTGTCAATGGGCTGGAATTTACTGTGTATTATCTTGAATTTGTCTCCTGTCAGGTTTCTTGCACCTTCATAAAGCTTGGCATCCAGCTTTATACAAAACATGCAAGAAATACGACCAACAGCTGTTGCCAACATTGGCACTCAAAACATAAGCACGTGGTGTTGCTAGTGTGGAAAACATCTGAAACAGATACATTGGTAACACCACTTTACCTGCCTTCCCCTAACTTGCTTTTGCCCCTATTACATGCCTTCTGTACCTGTCTGCTATCTAACAAGGTTCAAAAAAAGGCTATTTGCATGTTTTTAACAGCTTCAGGAAGCAATATTATGATCTTAAAACAATAATAATGTACTGACGTTATTTACCAAAGTACCCAACATTTCCCAATGTAAGTATTTGTGATGAAATTTTAATTTTGGTATATATGAAACATTATCCAATGAATATCTCTTAAGTGTATAGAAAACACCAAATACCAATGATTCCAAATCTTACTGGAGTACAATAGCCCAGAATGTTAAATGGTACCACAACACGTTTTTTGATATTCTGGTTCCTTCAATAAATTAAATAACTTTTACTAAAAAAAGTTTTTGTTCTAAAATGAATTGTTGAACTGTAACACTTTGAGCTACCTGTATACCCTCTACACCCTTCTTATGTATTTGAAGGAAGCAGTTGTTCCTCCCTCTTATACCTACATGAACTACAATTACTTTATCTACAATTCACAAATGAAACATTATGGGACAGTACCTTTTGCTCCTTACATTCATACTCTATCTGTGAACTTGATTTTTCAGCGCACATTGAAGGCTTTTGGGACAATGTGTAACTTTCCTGGAACTCTTCCTCGTCATCCTCTGGGGGTTCCTCTTTCACAGCAGGCTCTTGTTCCTTAACTTTGTCTTTTTGTTCTTTTTCTGTCCCTGTTGGTAAGGAAGATTGTTTCACATGGCGACGAAACACCTTCTCGTAAAGTCGTAGGAGCATTGCCTCTGCTCCTTCTGTAAGGTACTGAGAGGGGGAAAAAAAAAAAGCTAAACTCAGTAAATATTGTAGTTGTTTTACAAAAGTATCACTGTATAGCAGAAATTAATATTCCAATAATGTTTAAGAGGTAGAACTGGAACTTAAAAATTCAATGCCACAACTGGGATTTGAACCACAGACCTTCCGCTTGCCGGGCGGACGCTCTAACCACTGAGCTATTGTGACAAACTGCCAGAATGGCATTAAATTCTCAAGCCAGTTTGTCACAATAGCTCAGTGGTTAGAGCGTCCGCCCGGCAAGCGGAAGGTCTGTGGTTCAAATCCCAGTTGTAGCATTGAATTTTTAAGTTCCAGTTCTACCTCTTAAACTTTGCCCACACACGGCTATGGTTTAAAAACACCAACAGTAAGTTTGTTGGCATAAATAAATAATAATTCCAATAATGGTCTACTCAATATTAGTAAATTGTGTAGAAGTATTATTTTCATGCTGATATTTGTTATATTTATTTGTCTTCAACTTCCCTGTTCTACCACTACTGTGGTGTCAGTGATTACCTTGATCTAAGGACATTTTCCTTTTGAATCCGACTTAACTTAAGGTAGGGGATTAGCCCAATACTTAAGGACCCTGTTTTACCCCTGAGGTAGATCCTCAGTTCTTGAGGTAGGTATTGGGCATTTCCTCCCAACCCCAAAAGGTTTTGGTTTTTCCCACCAATACTCGGGAGGTGTTGCAGTGGTTTCCACTGGGTGATGGGGTTGCCGCTTCCCTATGCTGTGTTATATTTATTTGAATACATAAAAAATATGCCAATTTCCTGTTATATGAATATTATATCTTATTTTCGTAAGCTTTATTGTTGCATCTGAAACTATTGGGTAAAATGGGACATGGCCATCATCAATTATAAGTAAAAATCATGTAAAAAGACAAATGAAAGACAATGGTTGCTAAACTCCATAAACAGGAAGAATAGATAGTGAATCTTTTTTCAGGACAGTTGCAATATTGACATCAAATACACTTGCGTCAAAACCTTTCTGCAAGTAGTAGTGAGTGCACATTGCAAATTATCAGGATTATATCTTTTAAGGAGACTATCTACATATCTGGATGCTTCAGCATTAAGAATTGTATATTTTGGTGTGATATATCATTGTTTTCAATATGGAATTGAGGTTTGGGGAAGTACGAGTAAACAGAATTTAAATTGGATGTTAATCTTGCAAAAGAATTGTATAAGAACTATTTATAAGCTAAGTAATAGGACTTCATATCATAGTGTTGTTAAAGAGAACATCCTGTTAACTGTAATTTCTCTATATGTATATAAAGTAATATTATATATTGTAAATAAAATGTACATATTATCAACTGCAATAATCAATATTATAGTTATAGTACATGTAGAAATAATAATACACATAGGATTAATGTGAATAAAATGACATGTGAACGTGACTTTATAAGTGGAGTGATATTATACAAGTTGCCACAAACTATAAAAGCCAAGCAAGGAGTAAATTTTAAAAAAGAATGTAAGGAATATCTAATAAGAAAATGTTTATACAATAACGGTGAATTATAATTATTAGTAGTGTCAACATCAAATGTAACTTGTTGCTGTTTCTATTGATGTTATCATTATAAGAAAATGATTGTTATTACTTATGATATAAATTGTTTTATCTTCTTAGAATTGTATTTTGACAATGCTCGAAACATTGTATAATGTCTATGGGCAAAATAAATAAATAAATTTTGGGTAAAATTTTGATAAAGGAAAATTATAACAAGAAATTCCAAGCAATTTGATAGTGCAGAAAAGAAATACCATACAATTTATACGAGGGAGGTCTGAAAAGTTTCTGACCTAATAAAGATGTAAGACATTTTTTCAGAAATTTTTTTTTATTTTTCAACATAGTTTCCTTGTAACTCTACACACTTCTCCCAGCGATGCTCCCATCTCTGTAACCCTTCCACATAGTACTCTGCGTTTTTCTCTGCAAAATAATTGTCCACGAAGGTGATTGCCTCTTCATTTGACGAAAATCACTGTCCTCCGAGCGCAATTTTCAGATGAGGGAACAAAAAGAAGTCGCTTGGGGCTCGATCTGGTAAGGCGGATGGTCAAGCAGTTCAAACCGTAATTCGTGGATTTTCGCTATTGCAACCGCTGAGGTGTGAGATGGTGCGTTGTCTTGGTGAAACAGAATTGTCTTTTTCTGCAAGTTCTGCCTTCAGCTTGTCAAGTAATGATGCACAGTATGCTCCTGTAAGGGTTTTTACTTTTTGAAGATAATCGATTAAAATAACTCCATGACTATACCAAAAACAGTGCCATCACTTTCTCAGCCGAAAAAACAGCTTTTTTTTTTTTTTTTTTGAGCTGGTTCCCCCTTTGCAGTCCACTGTTTGGACTGTATTTTTGTTTCAGGCGTATAATGGTGTATCCAAGTTTCATCTACAGTAATTAATTTGCGCCCAAACTTGGATTTATTGTGCCTCAACTGCGCCAACAGAGCATTGGAAATGTTCATTCGAACACGTTTTTGGTCTAACATGAGCAAACGCGGCACCCAACGCACGGACAGCTTTCTCATGTCTAAATGTTGATTTAATATGTGACAAACACATTCTTTTGACCTGTTCATAGCCTCTGCTATCTCTCTCACTTTAATTCAGCGGTTGTCTAACACCATTTGGTGAACTTCGGCAATGTTTTTGTCGGTAATTACAGTTTTTGGACGTGCCAAAGTTCATCGTCTCCCAAGCTCTTACAGCCACGTTTAAATTCAGCTGCTCAAAATTTCACTGTGGTAAATGAAGATGCAGAGTCCCTATACACAGAATCCAACTCATCTTTGATTTGTGTAGGCATATTGCCTTTCAAAAACAAACATTTAATGACAGCTCAGTACTCGATTTTGTCCATTTTCATAAAAACACTCACATCAACTCACTCAAACGACTGTTACATAACAACTGAGCATCCAAAATGGCTGAAACTTTGGTGAATAACTGTCAACAGATGAACAATGAAATTCACTAGCTTTTATTTACGAGTGCTGCCATCTTCATGTTGGGGTCGGAAACTTTTCAGACCACCCTCGTATCCATGGATATAAATACTGGTAAGTGAAAGAAAAACTGACGCTTATCGTAAAAGTGACGCCAATGAACTTCGCCTGTGAAATAGTTACAAAAGAAAACTTTGTCATGACAATATCCCAAATAGTTTTGGACACTGACTTCAAGAATATGTTTAAAAAGTTAGATAATTTGTGAATATGTATTATTTTAATCTAAATAAAGTTAATTTTGGCGGAATCCCAACTTTAATTGAAAACACATTAGTCTTCTCCATCATAATTTTTAAGCTTCTAGTAACAGTAAATTGAACACATTAATATGCAAATTCATTGTTATTAACACATTTATCTGCAATACCAAATGCATTTGCACACACCCATATAGGGAAGTGATGCTAGAGAATATACAGTTGTTCAAAATAGCATCTGTCTTGGGGTACATAAAGTATTAGGCAAGGAAAACCATTCCAAAATGGTAAAAAGCAAATTGTTTTAAAGATGAATTGAAAAATATGTCGATATCTCTAAATACATTCTGCTCCAATTGTAAGTTGGATCAGAATGTGTTTTGAAATACTGACATATTTTTCAATTTATCAATGTGCTCCACTGTTTTAAACACTTCATTTTCATCAGTTTTATATTTTAGACATTTATAAAATATTGTGAGAAATACCCAATACCATAATTGTGTTATTCTTTAATTTATGTAAGAGTATAGGATATATCCGCTTCAATGACAGTAAAGCCGCCAGATGGCAGTGGCACTCTATGCAATACAAAGTACAAAAGCCAGACATCACTCACGTGGCTCATATAACACACATATTAAGTCAGGTCTTATTTCTGCCAATGATAGGGACCTGTGGATGAATACAATTTTGCACTCTGTTTACATTGCTATCTAAAGTAAGACCAACAAAGGTATAATATTGTGACTTTGTGCCATACAAAAATGTACAGATGAGAGAGGGGGCCGGACAGCCTGGAGCGGTTGTGTGTGTATGTGACCGTAACAGCACGATATCATCAGTAGGGTCCAGAAGTTTCTTGTTAATACTATTGAGTCATCACTGCACATGTGTATGGAGGGTTCTCAAAGGTCAGGTGATGCCGGCTACAGTATAAATAGAGCTTGCGAGAGCAGCCAGTGAGTCAATAGTTAGCGATAGAGTTGAGTTGTGTAGGTCACCGTGTACAGTTAGTTTTTAGGTATGAGAGTGAGTCAGCCAGCCTGTCAGTGAGTAGGTATGTGTCGAGTGATTGTATTGTAACAGTCAATAAATAAGGGACAGAGAAATTGGATAAAGGACTATAAATTGTGCATTTGTAGTAAAATTTAGAGGACAATAAATTAACTGGACTTCAAATTTTGCCATTTTGTTACAATATAAGTGGGCATTCACAATTAATGGGAAGCATTCCCGGAAATAAGAAAGAAACCTGTCACATTTTAAGTTTCTGGTTCTTGGGCGCAGAATACTAGATCCATGTTGTACATATTAAACTCTTCACTGTAGAAATTACTCTACGTGGCCTATGATTTGAAACAGTGCCAGAGCTCACAAATTGGAACAATAAAACTGGAAGAAATTCCCCAGCAAATTACATCCTGTTCCCTCAAATCCATTGAGTGTTGGTTGCTCTAGCATCTGTAGCTTCTTTATATGCAATTCAAAACTGATTATTGTCTCAAGAAAAAACAACAACAAAATTATAAAGAACAGCAAAACTGGCCAAATTAACAAAGATTAACAATGTTATTAATAAAGGAATGACACTTAGTATGACGAAGGGAATCACAAATAGTAATAGATCTGCATTTAGAAAATATTTACTCTCTCAAATTTTGATATTAACCTTCATTATATTAGCTGAACTGAAAGCAAGTGAAAAAATATCATTGGTCAGTTACAAACTATGACATCCCAATGTTCAAACGTTCCATTTCCACTTTGGTATCAATATGGTTGATACACATTCTCATTGTCATTCCTGCCGTATTGTGAATCAAAATGCTGTATGCTTCTTTGCTCCCATTCTAGTTTCAATTCTCAGAATATTGTGAACCAGTCCTCTTGATATTCTTGCCTTGCAGCAATGTGATTTATACTAGAGGGGAAGAGGAGGAGTGGGGAGGAGGGGAGAGGAGGAGGTGGAGAGGGGTAGCAGGGGAGGAGGAGGAGGGGAAAGTAAGCTGGAAAGGAAAGCCCTGATGGGAGAAAATGTATAACAGATGGTGCTGTTTGCATACATAGAATGAATCACAGACTAGATTGCTAATCTATTAAGGAAACACAGAATTGTAACATTTTCCTGCTTTAGAAAATAAACTAAGCAAATATGTGGACTTCAGTAAGGAAACTCAGGTTCCCTCATCAAATCAGGAGCATATCACATTACATGCTCTTGTGAATAGGTACACATTGGTCAAAGGAAACATAGTATTGTGGTTGGAATTACAGGTCCAAATGAACTAATGAGAAAATTTACATCAATTTTTATATGTCAAGTTGCATCCACCTAATATGTGTAAATTTCCTGTATGATGTGCATATTGAGGTTATATTTCATAACCTTGATCCTGAAGCTGTTCAAAGGACGAAAACATGGCCAATGTCGATCACAATCTCTTACAATCGATAACGGTAGATAACCAAGAAGCGGTGGTTGCCAGCCACGTATCTAGGACTAGTAAATAAAGATACCCTATAAGCACTATTGATTGAAACATTGCATAAAATGGATGTGTATGTGAATGACATATTTAACAACCTACTTATCGGCAATCAGCAATAGTGGATTGCATTGTCGAGATACATTCAATGAACCATTGCACAATATTATTTGCTGCATGCAATCCTATTATTTAAAACGTCAAACAACATTTACAAGAGATATTGAATTTAGCATATCCAAGAATCACAAAGATATTAAACTGAATAGCTTCAGAAACTCACCACGGTTGAATTTGTGAAAAATGAAGTTATTTATTATAATATTGCTACATCATTATAATAAAGATAATTTTGGTGGAAATCTCAATATTTACTGACAATACATTAAACATTGCCATCTTATATCCTCTAACCCATTAATGCCCTGAAAATAAAAATCACATCGCTGCCACTGCCACAGTATTAAATGAAATTTAAAATCATTGGGGCTTGCACATAGTGGAACAAATAATTGAATTATAGAAAGTTAATTGATTATTATAAAAATTGAATCTGTGTTGAAACACTTAACATCACTTACATGTAAATATTTATCTTGGTCGGTTGTTTGAGTTGACATCTAGTGGTGACATGAACTTCCATAATGGATTTGGTGGTGGCAAATCAAAATTCATTAAGCAGAGTTTGTTTTTCATGATAAGAATCTTCTCCCAAGTATCCAACTCTGCAGCATGTTTTGTAGCTTTTAAAAGTGTTATGCATGCTGTGATGTGATTAAAAAAACACAAACAGTATTCCTTACTTTGCTAGCTGCTTTTTGTTTACAACATGATCATAAAATCTCAATTGGCTCTGATTCAAAATATTACCAGCTGTTTAAAATCCTGAACTAAAAAGTGCTTTTTTCTTATCTGAAAGCTTAACGTTTCATAGTCTCTATTGTACAAACAAAATTGATTTACATTTAAAGCCCGATTATTTATCATCACATTACACATTCCATTCCATAATTTGCAGTGACTATTTTTGTTTTCAATTTTCAACAGAAATGATGGGCAGAAAGTAAAATTACTTTCACATTACCTGTTTTAACTGTGTACAGGTTCGATTGTCCTCAACTAGCACTAATACAACTGAGTTCTTTCTCCTGGGTTCCTTTTGTTGGGTAAGATCATTGATTTCCTTCAGCACCTCACTAAGAACCTCCCATTTTGGATTTGGTTCTGGTGTTACATCTGTAAACAATGCCACATGTGAACAAAAAATTACAAGTCAAAACTTGCTTATTTGCTTCACTCTTTTTATTTATTTATTTATTTATTTATTTATTTATTTATTTATTTATTTATTTATTTATTAGTCCTTTAAAATCTGATACTGTACATGGTACAGATATAGGATACGTCAAAAGTAATTATATTATATAAACTTATTTACAATAAATACTTGTACACTGTTATCAATATAAGCAGTTCAATATATTATTAAATATATACAAGATACTAAAGGAAGAAATGTAAGTCAATTATACATAAGGGTATTTGTTAAATTTCAAATATTCTTCTACTGTGTAAAAACAGTGTTCCTTCAAAAAAACCTTCACACCGCATTTAAATTTATTAGCATTTTCTATATCTTTAAGGTTATTAGGCAGTGAATTATATATTTTTATACAGAAATGTAAAACTCCATTTTTGCATAGTGTAGTTCTAGTGGAGGTTAAGTGAATATTTTGATTGCCTGCAAATTAGAACAAATACATTCTTATGTTATACTTGGTGGCAATTAAGAAGGGGATTGACAGATGTTAAGCACATGGTGGAAAAGCATAAATGAATGGGAGGGGATGGATGCATCTTAGCAATTGCCATAGCACCAAAGAGAAGGACCAATTAGGGCTAAGGCATTATAATGGTGTTTCCATAGAAACGGTACATACAAGGACCTTGTTGCCAATATGTAACACATGATTAGCATGAGGAACCCAGCAGTAACATAAACTGCTTTTTTTATGTTCTGCTATCGCTGCATATAAACAAATAGTGCTGTAGACCGAGCTTGCAATGCTTGCATCAGTTCACAGCATCAGTTAGAGATTACCTGCGTGTAGAGAAGTTTGTTTGCATCATTCTATATAGACAGTTATTTGCCTTGTGTTTACGTGTGTCAGAGTCTGTGTATCTGTGTGTATGTTGCGAACTTTGGCAATTGTGCCAATGCTTTTAAATTGTATTTAACAATGTCAAAAAATAGTGACAAAGATAGTGCTGCCAAACAAAAAATTTAGCATACTCGCGAACCGAATAAAACTGTTTGATAAAGGTATCCCAATTAAAGGACAAGCTCGGGAAATAGTATGCTCTGAAATAATATATAATTGCATATTCTATCCTTTGAGTGTAAATTCAATATTTTACTGTTGTCTTTGTATATGAATATAAATAATATGCACTCAACAATCCAATCTTCTTTGTACACTATCATACCATGCTCTCCATGTGGTACAAATAAATGGCAACGTCGCATCTCCCTCATTGCAAGCTTTCAATCCCTTTCTTAGTTGGTGCAGACATTATTTATCAAAGCTACTATACTGCACTGCCTTCCTGTGAACATGAGCAGTGAGCTTTACATCATAAAATAATACATTAGTTGAAAGAGAATGAGAGAGACAGGGAGGGAGAGAGAGAGAGAGAGAGAGAGAGAGAGAGAGAGAGGGGGGGGGGGAGAAGGGGAGTGAGTTTTATATATACAGGAGTGCCTTCCTCTTACACACGCTTTTGTCATCTATGACAACAGTTAGATACTGACTTTAAACATGGTCAAACATTTGTTTTTCATGAGGAGTGCTTAGCATGCCCAGCATATGTGGTTACCGAGGAAGTCATGGAAAAAGTCCACAATATGATTCTTGCTGACCTTTGAACAAAAGTTCACAAAGTAGCCTTTGCCACTCTGTCAATATGGGAGAATATATTCATTCTGAAAAACAGAACTGAGTCTTCAACTTTGAGTTGTCCCAAAGTGACCTCACTAAGAAATTCCTGGAAAAGACACCAGAGGATGACAGCACTACAATCTCCAACACGACACCAAATTCCAGCAATCGGCATCAGGTTGAGAATGAGAGCAAAAGCTCTGGAAACAAGTCCCATTTTTATTAAGTAAGTGATGTAGTGTCAGTTACTCCATCATTTTACAATGCAGATATGTGTATAACGTCTCTTCAAAAAATTCCGGAACTTTGTCCACAAAATTTTTCTATGCTTAGCTTTTACTTATTGTGCATGGTCTCCTTCGAAATACTCTCCACCACAACAGATACACCGCTCCCAATGCCTTTTCCACTTCCGAAAGCAATCTTGGTACTCCTCTTTCTGATTTGCATGAAGCGCCATCTGTGAATTTTCTCTTTTTGGTCTTGGAGAACCTTTCCTGACCCATTGTGAAGATTGAACCTTGGTCTCAACATCATAACTAGGGCTCGGAAGCTCATGCCCTAAAAAACACTGCAATATGCTCTTAAAAACTTGAAAATATGCACTATAAAATTAAAGCAATTAATGTCCCTTTGCAGTAGACAAGACGAGTTAGTATAAATAATAAATAAAGTTACCTTATTCCTTAGAGGCTGAAGCAGAAGTGGTCCCGCTGCTAGTATTAACTGCTAAATTGCAGTTCACAATTAACATTTTACACAAATTTTCAACTGTAAGACATTGTCTGTTGTCTCACAAAACACTTTTGTAACGTGAAAAACTTCTCTCCACGTCACAAGATGTTATTGGGGCATATTTAAATGATGTTAACTGCCTCACAGAGAGAGTCAAGTCTCTTGGTATGACAGATGGTTTCCTTTTGAGGATGTCTCGAATATCGCACATCTGTTTATAACCAGAATTTTTTGAAATTACATTATTCACTCTTTCTTTCACTTTTTGTCCTATGCTACCAGGAACCGATCTTTTTCAAAGACAGTAAGTGATTCATGCAAAGGAGATCCTACAGCTTCCAATGCCGTTATGGCTGTTAGTAAGAAAGAAAAATGGGCAGATATGAAACTAAGATCCTCTTTTAATCCAGTGCCTGACAGAATATTTTCCACAGGTTCTATTTAAGTATCATTTGAGTCCAATGAATTAACAACCTCTTTGACTATTTCTATGTGCTCAGCAAAATATAAAACTATACATCGACCCATGTTCCCCATCGAGTTAACACTGGTGCAGGAGGAAGTAGGATATTAGGTGCTGTTGATCTAAACAACTTAACTCTTTTAGGAGATTTAACAAAAATTATCTTTGTACTGGACACAACTCTACCTATAGGAAAGATTCACGTATTGTCTCAGAAATGCGATGAAGAGCGTGTGCCAAACAAGTTATGTGAATTTAGTTAGGAAAAATACCTTTTGGAGTTTGTCCTGATTTTACCATATAAGGACCTGCATCAGTAACAAATAAAAGTAACCGGTCGTATTTGATTGCACACGCGCATAGTAATTTCAAAGAGTCCGTCACAAACTGGGTCACAGTTACATTGTCAGTGGCCGACAATTCGCACCCATTAAGAATATAAGGTGTACTCTTTTGTTCATTATTTAAAACACCCACAATTATATTCGCAATAGAAAGGCGCTCAAAATCAGGGATTTCATCAACAGATAAGCATACAAACTGAACCGCTAAGTCATTCTGTATATTTGACAATACGTTATTGTAACAATGTCCTATATAAGTGTTACGCAGTGTACTTTCTTCAGGTACATGTTGTCAAGTGTACTTGACAAGAAGGTTGATATAGGTTTTTAAATGTCGGATTATTAATTTTGAAGAAGGGAATATCAGCAGCTAAAAATGCATGGCACAAGTCATAGGAAAATATAGTAACCCTACTTCCTAAACACTCTACTAGCTGTTTTTGAACAGGTTCTTTGCAAATTTTCTGATTAAATTCTCCTTATGCTTTGCTGGTTTGTGTGCTGAACTGTTTGAAATCTTTTCTCACTTCCTACATTTTACTCACACGCTCCACAAAACCGTACCCTATTATCTGTAGATATTAAACCACTCGAAAACTCTTTCTATAAATTAATTAATCTAGCACTCGAAGTTGGTTTTATTTTCGCCATTTGAAGAGCTTGTTAACATTTTATGCGCCTAATTTAATTTGGTGGGAACCAGTTCACAACACTGTTACGTTTGAAGACCACGACGCGGTGGGCAGGCAAGCATTGACCTGCACCTTATCTTTGTTAATATAAACCTCTCAGATAATGCACTGATTATTCTCTGCGCACATACATATAATGAAAGGATGTAAACAGGGGATTCACTTCATGACAACATGACTCAACATTAGTTCTCACCACCTCGCGAGCTGTATCATCATGTGCAATACTACCAATATGAAAAATATTATACAGATGGAAAAAATAATAAAAAACCATAAAAATCATTAAAATATGCAATACAGGGGCTATAATATTGAAATCTTTGTGAGTTGCATCATCATGTGCAATACTACCAATATGAAAAATATTATCCAGATGGAAAAAAATAATAAAAAACCTTAAAAACCATTAAAATATGCAGTATAGGGGCTATAATATTGAAATAATATGCATTTATCAAAAATCAAGAAAATATGCAGTTATATGCTCCATAAAATCACGTCCAAATAACTGAAAATTCCATAATTCGTGCACATAATGTAAAAGCATACATTTTTAACCCCTATGAAAAAACATGCAAATGCATGAACTTCCTAGCCCTAATCATAACCGTAGACCCACATCTCATGACCAGTTATGATTCTCTTAAGGAACATCTCATTCTCATTTGCCCAATCCGAAAGCTCTTCACAGATTGCGGGATGATGGTCGTTCTGGTCTTCACTTATGAGCCGTGGGACGAACTTAGTGGCAACACAATGCATTCCAAGATGCTAGGTCAGGATTTCATAACATGATTCAACTGAAATGTTACATTCTTCTGCAATCTCTTGGACAGTCTGTCTTCGAATGACACGCACAGTTGAGGAACGTTTTTTCAAAACTCGATAGATGCACAAAATGCGTTTCTGAGAAAAACTTTTTTTTCTATTTATTGGCAATACTAATTGGTTAGCACAGTAACTATATTAATCATTCAATTCTCCTTCCTAAAACTGTCTCATTGAATGTGTAAAGAAACAAATAGCATAATTTAACTAGTGCAAATTTGGGGTTTGAAAATGCAGAGTTTTTTCAAAAACCAATAGATGCTGATCAACTTTTCTGCTTGAGTGAGAAATTAACACATGAACACCATTAACCCGGGAACCCATTAACCCGGGAACATCATTTTATTGGATAACATATGAAATTTTGTTATTTTTGTCATTTGTTTTTGCTACTTTTTATTTCTGTATTTATTATTTTTTATTTGTTTTCACCTTTTGATAATACATAATGTACTATACAACCAACATATTAATGTTTATTAGGTATAAACTTAGAAACTAATTATTTGCTACATTCACAATAACAATATATTTTGTTTTATTTATATAACAAACATATTGAATACATACAAAGAAATTCCAAACAATATGAATAAGTAAGCTTCGACCTTTATTAGTATCTTCTAGTGCATCTTTATAAAATTCTTTTGCAGCTTATGGAATTTCAAACAATTTAGCTAGATTTTGAACATCCTTTTTCTTTTCTTTGCTCACTCTATTAATTTTGGGAGCATTTTGAGATCAAAGCAGGAATTCGCTGCAGGACTTGCTGTGTGGTTTCATCACATCCATCTCCACAGGCAAAGCAGAATATGTATTTTTAACTTCTACACATACCTTGTGGTCTTCCTTTGATTGCTTGGAATACGCTATGATTTGCTGGGTATTCATTTTGAAAGGAAGCTCTGACTTCAGTGTTTGTTTTGCACTTTCTTTCAAGCACTTAATTTTCCAGTTTTTGAATAACACTTTCACAGAGCCGTGATTTTTTAATATCTGATGGTATATTTCATAAAGAATTTATCTTGATCTATTTTGTTGGGCACGGCAAGATGCTGGTGAAATCCACTTATATCATTATAAGTCAAATCAGCTGCATCACAGTGCTTATGCCCTTTACTGTTAGAATTTCATGGAGTGCACTCAAGACCATGTGAACATGTAATTGCTGGAGTATGAGCTTTCCTTGACTTGCATTTTGATTTCCTTTCCTTGTTTTTGCAATTCCTACCTCCCGTGCATTCTACGACTGGTACAGTTTCCAATCTGAGCTCCTGTCCATTGTACATAGTAAAGTGCAGTGTCTCAACTAAGAATAAAAATGCCATGTAAGTACAACAAAGCTTGCAGAAAAGAATGTGAAATCCAAGCGCATAACCTGAGTTCTAAGCTATTGCCAACGATACAGCAGTGTACAAAGCTTGCAGAAATGATTGAGAATTCCAGAATCGCTACAGTGAGATGGTAGTCAATGCCAACATGCGTTTCATAGGATTGAGGTTGCTACATCCTGGATCATAAAATCATAAAATTGCATCTATCGACCTTTGCTTTAACTGAGCAAGTGCATCTATCGAGTTTTGAAAAAAACTGCTAATATTCTCTGCCTTCTACACAGGACATGAATCGAATTTTGCAAAATCTGATTTCACAGAACAATGCAGAAGGTTGCAGATACTATACAGTCACTCAAAAAAGTATTCGTCATCTCAGCTGTATCACATTAATACATCTTTTATTTGAAAATTAATATAAGTTAACTGCCAATGTCTGTGGTTTATAAGATCTTATTAGCTACCTATCAACGATAAAGCTTAAAATTGGCAATATTGCCATTTGTTTATAATAATGATATAAAATGTTAAAACCCACTACACTTGGAGGTCAAACAAGTATTCATCTGGCAAACTAGGCAACAACAAAACTGTCCCATTAGATGATTCTCCCTCCTTTAGCTGGCGTACATGTGCTGCGGTCAGTATGTTCTGTTCCGTGAAACTGAGAACATTAGAATTGAAACCATGGGATGCAAAAATACGGAAACGACAGAGGAAAGAAGGTGGATTGCTGTACGGTGCCTTCAAAATGGTAAAATATACAAACAAATAACTGAAATATCAAATAGGCCGATTACTACCATCAAGAGTATTATATACAGACACAATCAAAGAAAAACATACAAAAACAAACCAAGAAAGGGCCGCCCTTCCATCATGAATCAGGCTTGAAAACGACTGATAGTGAGAAAAGTGAAAATAGATCCCAAGGCGAGTGCTACAAAGATTGCTTCAAAAGTGGAAAAGGAAATGGGAAAACATGTAAATCCACAGACCATAAGAAACATTCTTCATGAAGCTGAATACAACAACAGAATAGCCCGCCAAAAGCCATATATAAGCAAGATTAATAGAAACAAGAGACTGACATGCCAAAAACCACATAAATGATGATTTTGACTTCTGGAAAAAAGTAGTTTTTACTGATGAAAGTAAATTTAACATAGTTGTGTCCAAAGGAAGAGTAAGAATATGGACGCAGAAAAATTGTGAGTTGGAATTAAAAATTCTCACAGCCACCGTTAAACACAGTGGAGGATCTGTGCTTGTGTGGGGGTGTATGAGTGCAAATAGTGTAGGTGATCTGTGCTTTATTGATGGCAACATGGATCACAGACTGTACATCAACATACTAAAGTCACATCTTCCACAGAGTATGAACAATATGGGTCTTACAGATGGATACATCTTCACTCAAGATAATGATCCCAAACACACAGCACTGAACACAAAGCTTTGGCTGTTATATAACACACCACGATGGATGGAAACACCCCCACAATCACCAGACATCAATACCATTGAGAATTTATGGCACATTCTTGAACAAAATCTACGGAAACAACAAAAGAACAAACAAGAAAGACCTTAAGGAGCACTTAATGGAGGAGTGGAAGGAAATCACTGCAGAAAGTACGGAAAATCTTGTGCGATCAATTCCTAGAAGGTTACGTGAAATAATAAAGAGGAAAGGAGGGCCCACCAAGTATTAAGCTGTATATGTTTGGTGCAGTTTTTATAATTATGCTTCGTTGTGTCTTTGAGCCTTTGAAATCTTTGTGATCTTGGGTCGTGGTAACGGATGGAATGAAAAATCACACGATGTTTCTTCACCACAATGTATTATTTTATTAACAGTTTTTTGATATTTTACATTAAATAATTCCTCTTAGCA
Source organism: Tenodera sinensis (assembly GCA_030765045.1). Taxonomy (NCBI): domain Eukaryota; kingdom Metazoa; phylum Arthropoda; class Insecta; order Mantodea; family Mantidae; genus Tenodera; species Tenodera sinensis. The sequence goes on from CM060972.1 coordinate 14,648,719, forward strand.
CCGTTCTAAATGATTTAAATCTTTTCACTTTTTTATTTAAAGTGGAACAAAAGCTTGATGAAAGTCTGGTAAATGTTCTACGATGTTCACACTACCTAAACATGTCCTTTCACCTTCAATATATACACGCTAGTGGAAGGATTATGGCGTCACCTCACTTAACACTACCTTTCTCGTATACATCCGCGTATGCGTCCATCAAATAGTTCCTTCTTGTTAGGGAAGCGATCCCTAACCATCCTCCCTTCGCTTTTATTATGGAACACATATAATTCTAATATTTATACATATATATTAAAATTAAATATGGAAATATTTATGACGTATATAATATACGTATATACCTATAACATTTATAGGTATCTCAGCCTCACCAATATGTGTTCTGTGTAACGATCCAGCAGAAATGAACGAAGACCACTTGAAAACCTGTGAAGCATTAAGATCAGAAGAAACTACTGTTCAAAAGTATTGGAGTGCACGAATGCTAATGGCTTCATTGCCAGATGCAAGGCACTAGAAAACAACAACAACATATTTATGACGTCTTTGGGCAAACTTAGTTGTCCGTAACAATGAACATTATTAACACGTTTTCGTCATTTAACCATCTCATACCAACATCAAAAAACAAATTACACTTTTAACAAATATTCACATAAACGATTTTCTTTTGGGGTCTTCCAATATTCTGTCTCATGTTTAAGTCAAAATAATAGTTTATATGCTGGAGATGAATATATTTTTGACGCGAGAAGAGATAGCAATGTCTTTGTTAATTTTTCTTATTTTTGTTGAAACAGAAAACAATGTTTTGTTAATATATAATGAATTCTTAGGGTATGAGAAATAAACATGTTCAAGTCAAGCTTTATTGTTTAATTTTCTAACCTTTGTTTGATTTTAACGCTTACAAGGCTAGTTAGACGAATACTTTTTTGAGAGATTGTATATAACTCAATTTCGTAAAATTTTGCATCTGTCGGGTTTTGAAAAATGCTCCTCAATTTCATTGACATTACTGACATGAGCATCGTGGGTAGACATCGAAGGGCGTTCTGAACAAGGGTCATTTTTAACTTCCATCTGACCATTTTTAAATCACATGAACCATTCATAACACAGAGTATGGCTTAAGCACTCATCACCATAGACTTCCTGCATCATTTGGTGTGCTTCTGTAAAGGTTTCCTTAAGTTTCACGCAAAATTTAATCAGACACATTGCTCCTCTAACTCTGCCATCTCGCAATTTGCAAACTGTGCGACACAATGTTCTACTCAATACAGCACTGAACAATAACTAAAAGACATACAATAATGAAACTTCTGGCATGTACACAATTAACACAGGCGTGTGTGGGGATACCAACTGCCTTTTGCTCCAACACTCTATTGGCACAATATTACAAATGTTCTGGAAATTTTTGAACAGACCTCATATATAGCCTCACTGTTCTGTTTTAAAGTCTCTTAAATCTTATTTAAAAGACACCATACAAGCCAAAACAGTATTGAAAACAAAATAATATAATTACAGTTCTCAGATAAGACACAAGGAAATCAGATTTTACTATCATAACTCCTGCACATACAAAGCAGTTCAAGACATCTGGAGTGATTAACAAGCGCTACATTCTAAGAAATAGTTTGAAACCAGACTGAATACTTGACATTTTTTTAGCTTTACAATGTAATTTATTTATGATTTTAGATAATTTGGTACCCAAAACAATGAATTTAATAATACACCTGATGTAATAATACATATGATAAAGTTTATTACAACCTAAGTTTAATTTGGTGCAGTCACTATTGAGAAAATCAGAAGTTGAAACATGGGCACTCCAATCATATGTCTTCATGCTCCCTGCTATTCATGGATGTAAATTTCCATAGAAATTAGTATTCAATTAATTTCTTACCTATTCCCTCAGTTGGTTTCAAAGCTTTGCTTAAAACACGACGTTTAGATGCAATGAAAAGTTTCTCAGCTGATTCCAGTAGAACCCATCCTGAACTCCGCGCTGCATAATCTGAAGAGCGCAGGGAACTTACCAACTTGTTGAATGTAATGCAGTCATATTTGGTTAATGATCTGCAAAATAATTCATTATGGTCACAAAGTAGGAATAATAGGAGTGGCAACTGGAAAGTAACTTTCCTTATTTTTATCCCATGAACCTACACACACATAGGTTTTATAACAACTTATAGACATGAAACAGATATATATTTTAGAAAATCTTTGAACCAATCATTAATGACAACCTGATTTTGTTAATTTAATATTTTTCTTTTGTTATTTGATCTATTCTCAATTTGTGGAAATGACAATTACTGTCAACCTTGTTTTGATATTTCAATTCTGTTTACATAATTAATTATTTTGTATCATATTATGTTAGGAGTTTTGAAATATAAATTGATGTTATTTTCCTGGCATGATCGAAATATCATAAAATTGCACATCTCATTTCGCAATGCCCAGCTGTTGTGAATGACAACGAATTGAAGTTTGTGGACTGATGGTAACACTATTGCACATAACTGTGATGTTCTCATCAGACCTCCTGGAACGAGAGTGCACTGGAGTTTTTATCACTGCAATTGAACCTGTTGTCTCAATTTGTTACTAGCCTATGAACTGTTTGACTCATTAGGTGCATTATGGCGACCAAGAGCCACACAGTTTCTGTGTAACATTCACCGGATTTGAAATGTGTTTTCACAATCAATATTCACTGCTACGTTATAAAGCGTTCCATGACAACAATAACACAATAAAGCACAATTAAAAATCAGCATTCTTAATGATCCACCCTATACTTCTATGTTATTGTGTTAATTCTACCAGATATTAATTTGTTTAGAGAGATGAAAACTTACGATAGTAAGAGCCGCAATGTTTTCAGATCAGCTACCAGTTGGCAAGTATGAGAACTTAGTTGATGCCAATATGGGTCCAACTGAAGCTGCAGCACTTTGTGAAATGATTTGGAGATGGCATTCTCAACTGATACGTCCTCTAGGTCCAGCTGCAAAGTAAAATATAGTTACACATTTAAGTACTCGCATTTAAGTCACAAAGCTCTACTTGATATGACTTCTGAAATTATAGTCAAGACAGTTATGAATCCAGACATCAGGAGGAATTCAATTACTAGTGTTAAAAGATGTCTTTTAACCATTACCTATGAAACAGTTGCTTTGAATGTTGTATTTTAACCTCATTGATCAGCCCTCCCCGTTTTTATACTTCTACTACAAGTTTGCAATCCAATTTACTATTTACTGAAATGACTGAATGTAATTCTTTCTCCTAATGTGCATCTAAGACATTCAAAAGGTCCTGAGTTTGAATCTTGGTTAGGGTGAGTTGCCCAGATAAGGTGCTTTTGGGCAGCTTTCCCCTCTTCTGAGAAGAGAAATGTCAGGTAATGTTAGGCTCTATGAATCCTAGGTCCATTTTACCATCATTTCATCTATTCCATTCTCTGCTTTTCATAAGTTGACAATACCACCTTCCCCGCATTCTCCCACCTCGCTTTTGCCCTGCTATGTGTCTTCTATGTATTGCATTTGCTATCTAACGAGGTTTGAAAAAATTTTATTTGTGTGTTTTTAAGACTCTAACGAGGCAATATCATGATCTTAAAACAATATTTATGTACTCACACTATTTACACAGGTACCCAACTTTCACTAATGTATTTTGATGAAAACTGCATTTTGGCAAATATGCAATAGGAACAGTTAATTTCTAAGAGGGTGAAAATAGGAATTAACCAGATGTGTATAAGTAAATAATTACTGGATTGGAATAGGGTGATTGTAACATACTTCTATTCCACTAGCTGGTTAATAGAGCTGAAAATTGTTTACATTTTATGCATGTGCTATCGCACAATGTATGTGCATTAAAAGTGAATTGTTTTATATAGTTACTGATTTTGTTTAGCTACTGAGATGGTATACTCACTGTTTGATTGAGGCGACGCAGTTCCTTTATGGTGAAGTTCATGAGATCCAAAAGTGATGTTTGAATATCCAGCATGTCAGATGTCAATGGTACATGCAGTTCTACTACTTGGGGCTGAAAAGGAAGCATAAAAAGCAGCATGAGACACTGAGAAGAAACCATACTCATAGTGATCTTTCATTCCTTTGTTTACTACTATTTGATATTCTAGATTCCAAAAGAACTGCAAAATTGCAGATTTGCATTTATTTATGCTACTCTCTGGTGCTCTGAAACAGCAGTACTTCAATTTTTCACGAACATCAGAATAGGAAACATAGAAAGGACTGATATGGATGCCTGAAGATGGCTTACAGTTAAAATATGACCTGAGGCTTTCAGTCAGGCGAACAAATGAGACATCTATCTACATGGGTGTCGGCAGACTTTTTCCTCAAGATGTGGAGGGGGGGGGGGATCACTTTGGAAGATTGCAATTACACAACATTATTCTGTTATCAAAAGTTATAGTATTTGTTGCGGATAACAGTATTAATTTGTGCTAAATGAAAATTGTTCTTTACATGAAAATAATGTGATGCTTGTAAAGTATCACATTAATGTTCTATTCATTAGAAAATGTACATGTTGTAGTATACAATTTACAATATGTTGTTGTTAGCTAATGCTGGATTTCTGACAGTGAAGTCATTAATCCTCTTGCTCTCCAATATTTTTCACTGATGGATGGGGTACTAGAAGTGGCCGGGCATATTTGAAGGTGGTCTCGATCCATTTCCTCTTGCAGATCACATAGAAGACAGTGGTGAAGAATATATACCAATTCTGTTTAAATGTACAATTTACAATATTCACACGTTTAAAAACTTGTATGCTGTAGAAGCTGTAGTCATTTATGTAATTCAGTAACATTCTTTTAAATTTTTTCTGATATTCAATATTTTTGTATGGGTTCAGGTAGCCTGTTGTACAAATGCAAGCCAACATATGTTGTTGTTGTTGGCTAATGCTGGGTTTCTGACAATGAATCCATTAATCCTCTTGCTCTCCAATATTTCATAAATATTGAAGAGAGCAGTAATAGTAACCGCTTTTCAGAGAGCACCATATTTTTATGTTTTGGTAGTTGCATCGCTCTCTCACAACCCCCAGAATGTCTGGAGGACCACACCCATCGTCAGGTCTCACTGACCTGACCGGGAGATTTATCAAAATAAATTCACTGACCATATCCTCTGATTACCAACCAGAGGACGTATTACATGCCATGACAGGTCAGCATGTTAGGAGTTAAGAGGTTATAGAGAAATGGAAAGGATGGAAAAATAAAGACTCTCTAGCCCTCGGGAACCCTAATAGCATCAGGGTCGGAAGCGAACAAGAAATGACCAAGGTAAGGTCACATAGAAAAGCTACAGTGAGGACCAAAACACCAGTAAGTGGAAGTAATGTAAAACTAATTTAATAAACTTTTGTCTTGTGTGAATTTACAAGTAAGTTATGCTTAGTTCTGGTGTAATATGTACGCACTTCTGAATTTGTTTTAAGTGAGCTTAAGTGACTTTCATATCGACAAGAGTGTCATACAGGGTAGTGCATGGGAATGGGCAATTTTAATATGGCTGTAATGCAACCTGAACTGAGTTTTACATACATGTAAACACAGTCATCTGGAAGCTAAAACTCTGCCATTTATTATTAAGATGCATTATTTAGTAATAGCAATTATTTCTTGGAGATAACGTCCTGTAAACGACCTCAGCATACACATTCCTGCAGTCTTGGGCACAAGTTTGATGCACATCTCTGCAACATCTTAATGCTGATTGATCCAATGTTGTCTAAATCCTAGCCTTTAGTTCATTTATGTTTTAAATCCCACAGGAGATAAACACACATTGGAAGATCAGGTAAACAGGCAGGCCAAATGATGTTGCCATTCTTCAAGACGAGGCACTCTCCAAAGAGCTGTTGTAATGCAGCAATGAATATTCTTGCTGTGTGAGTCATGGCTCCGTCCTGCTGAAACCACATGAACCCATTCATATAATTTTCAATCTCATTGGTGAGGAACATTTCAATCATACTGACATGGTGTTGGAAATTCACAGTAACTGTGGCTGGCATCATTTTCGTAAAAATATGGACCAATTATCCTGTTCCATGACACATTGCACCACATGGTCACTCCATTGTACAATGGTCGCTATGTAGGAAGCAGAGATTTTCTGCAGCCCAGTAACAAAAGTTTTATTTATCCACATAACCACTTAAGTGAAGATGTGCTTTGTCAGACATCCACAAGTTGTTTAGGAACATTTTATCATCTTCACATTTTGCTAAAAACTGTTGCACAAACAATAATGATCTGTCGGCATCACCAGCTTACAATTTTTGGATAATCTGATGCTTGTATGGATGCAATTTGAGATCCGAAAACAATATTGTGCCCAAAATGCAGCGAGATAAATCTAATGAAACAACCTGTCGCCATGCAGAACACTGTAGACTGCTGAATGGTGACATTGACTGTTTCAATAGTCTCTTGGCATTTGAACAGTTCTGCTTGGTCCTAGATGCTTCTTATTCAAGCCAGAACCTGTTGATTCAAATTTTTCAACCCGTCTTCACAGCATGGACAGAAGGAACAGGATCATGATGCCCAAGTTGAAAATGGTACTGAAATTCTCATTGTGCAGTCTTATAAGAATCATTGTTTTTATACTAAGCCTTAACTGTGAAAGCATGATGTTCTCCAGACAACTGCATCATAATCTTAAAAGCAGACAAAGTGAACAACGTAGTAATTTTAGATAAGTATGACTACACAAAAAGAGTAAACAAACTAATTCAACAGGGAAAATATGTAAAAGTCACAAGCAATACTTTGAACTCCTGCATTACTAATGTCAACAAAACCTTCCAAAACACCAGTAATACTGGAAAAAAACAAACATAACCTCAAACCTAGCAACCCCATACTATAATGAATGTACTCCCTACCAAAGATGCATAAACAAGAGGACAGCATGAGACCAATAATAAATAACAAAGGGCCAGGTGGCTCGTAAACAAACTAAATTCCTTCAATAAATTCTAAAGTCCCAACATACAAATTTCAATGGAACTAGTCACAAAGATTAAAAACTATAAGTTAAAACCAGAAGAAGTACTAGTATGATTTGATGTTCACTAGCATCCCAACTACAGAAATACCAAGACTCCTCGAGAACAGGATTTTTTTTTAAATTAACGTCCTCCAACGTAGTGTAATATTGGACAGTGAATGAATGAAAGGGGTGAAATGATGGTCAAATAAGCCCGAGGTTCATGAAACTTTAAGTTATTCAACATTCGTCTTCTCAGGATAAGGGAAAACCTTGGAAAAAAAAACCTACCAACAAATAATTTTACCATCTGAAGGTTATTTAATCCTGAGACATAAAGTACTTGCAATAGTAAGTCACCATTGGGGTAATTGTCTCTAATGTGAGACCACCTTTATGGTTTGCCGGGAGAAATACGAACTGGTTTGAGATTTCAATGTCATTCTGGCAGGTTGTCACAATAGCTTAATGGTTACAGCACCTGCTTAGTAAGCAGAGGGTCTGTGGTTCAAATCCCAGCTGTGACATTGAATTTTTAAGTTCCAGTTCTACTTTTCAAACATTGCCCACACACAGCTTGTGTGTTTAAAAACACCAACAGTAAGTTTGCTGGCATAAATAAATAATAATTACCATCTGAAGGTTATTTAATCCCGGTACATAAAGTACTTGCAATAGTAAGTCACCATTGGGGTATCAGTATCAGTATCAGTTTATTCACCAATGTAATAAAATTTACAAGGTTCGTCAGATAAAAAAATAAAAAAACATAAATTTTACAATTTGAAGAATTTTGTACATAAGACAAGTGAATACATTTACAATTTTTAGAGAGTTTCATGAGATTACAATTTTAGTTAAGTATACACAAGTATCAGATTTTAACTTCAGAGCTACTCTTAAAGGAGAGGTAAACTAACAGCGTACATTTTTTCCTGCCTTATACTCTTCTACAGAATAAAATACATTTTTGATGAGATAGGACTTTATTTCCATTTTCATTTTCACCTCATTCTTTATTTCCTTAATTTCACCAGGTAAGTGATTATATAAATCCTTTGCATTACTCTCAATACATTTCTTTCCAAGGGAGCCTCTTAATCTACTTCTAAAATAGTTTTGCCTAGTTTTCTAGTGTCATGACTGTGTACATTCATGTTTTTATCGTCTTTATGTGCCTTTATTACATGCTTGAGACATTCATAAATGTACAAGCAAGGTAGTGTTAGTAAATTTAATTCTTTGAAAGCGTCTCTACATGAGATTCCAGTCTTTATTTTTTTTATTACCCTTATTGCTCTTTTTTGTAACCTGAATATTTTCAGTAAATATTTCATATTTGCTGATCCCCATAGTATCAGCCCATATTTGAGATGCGAATGTACAAAAGCATAATATACCTGTATTACACTATCCTCTGCCATAATTTGTGCTACCTGTTTTAATATGTAGATACCACTATTTATTTTCTTTGAAATCCTTTCTGTATGTTTATTCCATTTTAAATTATCAATAATTAATCCCAAAAAGTTAGTTTGATTTATCTGTTTGATTTGTTTATCTTGTATTACCAAGGTAATATTTGATTGTGTTTTGTTGCTTATACTAATTTGCATCCATTGTGTTTTGTTTATATTTAGTGCCATCCCCAATTCTGCAAAATGTGTATCTATGATTTTTAATATTTTATTTGCTTGTCTCTGATGTGAGACTGCCTTTGTGGTTTACCAGGAGAAATACAAACTGGTTTGAGATTTCAATGTCATTCTGGCAGGTTGTCACAGAAACTTAATGGTTACAGCATCCGCCTGGTAAGCGGAAGGTCTGTGGTTTAAATCCCAGCTGTGACATTGAATTTTTAAGTTCCAGTTCTACCTTTCAAACATTGCCCACACACGGCTTGTGTGTTTAAAAACACCAACAGTAAGTTTGTTGGCATAAATAAATAATAATTACCATCTGAAGGTTATTTAATCCTGGGACATACAGTACTTACAATAGTAAGTCACCATTGGGGTCTCTGATGTGAGACTGCCTTTGTGGTTTACCAGGAGAAATACGAACTGGTTTGAGAATTCAATGCCATTCTGGCACATTGTCACAGTAGCTCAATGGTTAGAGCACCTGCCTGGTAAGCGGAAGGTCTGTGGTTCAAATCCCAGCTGTGGTAATAAAACCTTATTTATAACTAATGTATTTATACATAATTCACAGTTGTACGTTTGTCTTTCAGTTCTCAGTTGCTTTTAATCAGCCAAGGAGAAAGGAAAAAGGAAATGGTACATACTAGATCAGCAACTAAAATTCATACAAGAGGTGGAACTTAATCCACAAAAAACCAAAACCAAAATGGCTCAGATTTAGGAATTGTTTATACCACACTATGTATAATCATAGCAACACAATGAGGTGTATGCACTTAATACAAGAAAAGTGAAACAAGGCAATTAACTGATTTCTTTAAAGGAGGACCAAGTTGAAAATAACGTTTTCTTCATACATATCTTTTTTGTTTGTAAAATTTTACACATGTAGGCCCACTGTATTGCTTTTTTAAGAAGATATGATGCATTATCAAAACCTCAGTTGTAAGTAATTCGGAGTTATAAGTAATCCTGCCTCTTCCCCTTGATATACATCAGGTACAACTGTATCATTCCTACGAGTTTTAAATACAATTTTATTCTGAATTTCAGTGAAAGGAGAAAGAAATCAAACAAAAAAGCTCAGTCATGTATAGAAATATTTAGTTAACTACAACACCTATAAGGCTTTTTCCCAGGATTTTCACTTTTCCTGATAAGACTAGTGTCGGATAACTAACCTCTATAAAACCCAGACTCATTTGAGCATTATTTCACCCATTTCATTCATCGTTCATTATGATTATCAGGTTGAAGCATGTTAAAATTTAAAAAAAGAAAATCACATATATGTAACAAAGTAAATTAAATAGAAATAATTATTAAATAAGGAAATAATGAAGCTATTAACAGTGAAGCAACAAGAATCTAAAGTAAGAACAAATTAGAAACTAAAAGCTTCACTTAGCTATGGTAACTAATTTGTTGGTATAGCTTTGAGAATGAGTTGGAGTCAACTCGAAAGTGTCAGCACCAAAAAACTTGCAATATTACTAAGATAAGTGAAGCTTTTGGTTTCTAATTTGTTCTTACTTTAGAAATAATTATTCTTTAAACTCTAGGAATTGCACATTGTGATTAAATTAAATTATGCCACTACCAACCCTTAACACAAATTAAGATTAATTAACTCCACAAGTTGTTTGGGAATAAACTCGGTAATAACAAAATCTCTTCAGAAAACTAACAATATCTGAGAACATCTGAATCTTATAAGTATATAATATGAAATCTTAAATAATATACAAATACAGCCAAAGAAAGTAAATTTAAGAATGTTTCAACACTGTTATTATTTATTACTTTTGTTATCATTATTGTTATTATTGTTGTTATTGTTATCATCACTGTCACCACCACCACCACCATCATCATCATCGTCATCATCATCATCTTTTTTAAATATTTTTTATTTTAACAGCAATGCAGAGCTCACAAAATTTAAACTAATATAAAAATAATTTCACACTGATTTCTATATGAATACTTTAATTTCCTATGATAAAAAGGGAAACACGCAGACACACACAATTTTATTTAAGTAAGAGAACTTACCTTGTACTTGTCAAGACTCGATTTAACAGTAGCATGGAAGCGAGGCCATAAATAAAGATTTCGTACAAACACTGTCTTCATTATGCGCTCAACATGAGCGAAACCTACAGTGAATGTCTGAGCTGAGCTGGAAAATGCCTTCACAAACCCCACCTGCAAATATGATTCAGCTTTATTACAATTAGTTACAAGGACTGTGATGATCAGGCATTCATCCTACACAAATAATTTCCTACAGATTTTATGTTCATTTTTTCCCCCCTTTTACAGTCAAAATCTTTCTGATTAGTAATTCACCATCCAAATTTTTCCATTTTTGTTGCCATGTTTGTTCCCCCCAAAACTTTGGGTACAACATAATAGACAGAGAAAATCTGTATTCACTTCACTGCACATTGGAAATTTTCCTACATCTTGTCATGACTTGCACCTTTCTAGTTTTGGACTGTTCTCGCCCATGTAAATCTTTCTTGCCCTAGTTTATCACATACCCCTAAGTAATTTTCCTTACCCCAGACTGTTTTTACTTCCTTATGTAGCTTCAAGAAACCATTTCCTCTTCTACTGCCAAAAATGTCTTGTCTATCAATATCTTCTACTTCATTTTAAGTCTCTGATGTGATATTCTCTGTTTATCCATGGATCTCCCATACCTATTTCTTCCATAACTTCCTGCATTTTTGAACATCATGATCCTTTCCACTTATTTTTTTTTATACAGAAATATTTCTTTTGATATCATCTTCCAAATTGGAAATATTATATATGTCACAGCTCTTGTGACAATTTTGATCTTGGTGGAGTATCTACCAAGTTCTAGGTCGGTCTCGGTGGCTCAGTTGGTTAGACAATGGTCTTCTGATCCCAAGGTTGCGGGTTCAAATCCAGCTCAGACCAATGATTTTTAAGTGCTCTTAAAAACCACAGCTCCATGTCAGTAGATTTACTGGCATGTAAACAAACTCCCGCGGGACAAATTTCTGGCACTCCGGCGACGCTGATTTGATCCTGGCAATTGACAGCATCATTAAACAACAAAATGATGATGATGATGATGACGACGATGATGACGATGATAAGTTCTAGCTGTGCTGCCTCACTTGGTGACACTATCAGCAAACATGAAAACCAGTTTGCAAAAGGATCTATTGATTTTGTCCATATCTTTCCAAGCATCTTCCACTAGCCACATCTCAGCCCCAAGTCACACCTTATTTTCTACTGCAGTTGTACACACGTTTTCAACCCATTTGATGTATATCTCAGTAATTTTCTCAAACATGACTTAATAAATGATTGAGAGGTAGAACTGGAACTTAAAAATTCAATGCCACAGCTGGGATTTGAACCATAGATCCTCCATTATGCAGGTGCTCTAACCATTAAGCTACTGTGACAACCTGCCAGAATGACGATGAATTCTCAAACCAGTTCGTATTTTTCCCGGTAGACCACAAAGGCAGTCTCACATCAGAGACAATTACCCCAATGGTGACTTACTATTGTACTTTACGTCCCAGGATTAAATAACCTTCAGATGGTAATTATTATTTATCTATGCCAACAAACTTACTCTTGGTGTTTTTAAAGACACAAGCCGTGTGTGGACAATGTTTAAAAACACCAACAGTAAGTTTGTTGGCATAAATAAATAATAATTACCATCTGAAGGTTATTTAATCCTGGGACATAAAGTATTGCAATAGTAAGTCACCATTGGAGTAATTGTCTCTGATGTGAGACTGCCTTTGGGGTCTACCGGGAAAAATACGAACTGGTTTGAGAATTCAATGTCATTCTGGCAGGTTGTCACAGTAGTTTAATGGTTACAGCACCTGCATAGTAAGTGGAGGGTCTGTGGTTCAAATCCCAGCTGTGGCATTGAATGTTTAAGTTCCAGTTCTACCTCTCAAACATTGCCCACACATAGCTTGTGTGTTTAAAATCACCAACAGTAAGTTTGTTGGCATAAATAATTAATGATTTAAAAAATTCATGACTATTTTACCTTTTGCCATACTCATTTTTTTTTCTATTTGCTTCAGCTTCCATTGGAACTTAAGCTTGTCCCTAAATAGTAAATTTCCTTACCATCTTATTTCTCTTCCATTCATCTATCATTTCTCATCTTTGTAATTAATTTCCCTTTTTAAAAACATGATCTTTGATTTCTTTTCATTTAATGTCAATTCACATTTTTACAAAAATGATTTACTGTCTTGAATGCCCATTTTATCCCTCCACAAATATACGCCCAGTTACTACGTAATATAGGTTGCAAAGGTTGCATAACCGGCTGGGAGGGGTTGGGGTGCTAACTATCTGCCCCTCCAATTCTCATAACGGCTGTAGTGGGCAGAAATGGGGGATGCAGAGGCCGGGTGGTAAGCCTTGGCCCACAAAGGGCTGTTAAACTAGGGGTTATAAAGTCATGTATAAAACTTAGCCCTGGAATTCCTATATTATTGATAACTGGTGAGTGGACCTTAGATTTCTGGATCTCCTTTAGAATGTTGTCAATATAAAGGTTAGATATCACTGGACTATGTTTACATCCCTGCTTTGCTCCAGTGTTACTCTGTATACATTCAGCTACTTTATTATCTGTCAGTTTTGAACAGAATTCATTCTCCTGGTATATCATACACATTATTTTTATAAACACTTGCCCCTCTGCCTTTTAATATTATCCATAATGCTTCTCTTTGCTCCAAGTACATCCTTCCCCCTGTAATACTCAAATATTTGTCCACAATTGTCTTAATTATAAAGATATCCGTTATTCTCCAACCTGCTCTAAAACCTGCTTGAAAGTCTGATAATAATTTCTTCTCCTGTTTTACCCAATTTTGTAACCTATTAGCTAGGATGCCTGTAAAGATCTACTTAAAATAGAAAGTAAACAATTCCCCCCTGTAGTTAGCTGGATTATTCTTCATCCTTTCGCTTATATACTGGTACTATCATACTTCCAATTCTTGGGTAGTATCTTTCTTGTCTTCTGTATTTTGTTCAACAGTTTTACCATTTTTTTCTGCTAGTTTCATTTCTCGCCCAGGTCTTCCAAACTCCCCTTAGAGTACCATCTATATCACTTGCTTTGTTAGCTTTTAACCTCGTATGGTGGTGCTTTGGTCCTGCACAAATGACCTTTATATTTTAACACTTTTATTAGCTTTATTAAAATTTGTAATTAAAACATCAATTTTTTTTATAAATGCCTAAGCTCATAATATGAGGACTATGAAATCTTCAATTGCTTCTTTTAGCTCCTTAGAATATACTCCCTAATGATGATGATGGTTAATTGAGCATAAATGCTCTCCAGTTGGCTCCATGTTAAAATACCTGATAACAAGAGAACAAAAGCCATTTTATTGCAGCTACAATAACTGGAACTGTGCACTTCTACTTGTATTTACCAAAGAGAAGATGCTCCTTCCATTGCTGTGAAAATGAAACTTGTATCTTTGAAAGTTTCTTCAGATCCAGAAATTAATTAGCAACACTTATAAAAGTTGCCCTGTCAGTGCAGTATGGTCTTAGTCTCAATATCTATATATGTTTCATAAAACTTAATACAAATATTGACTATTATGGAGTCATCCCTGTGAAAATTTGCGTGGATTAGTTATTTTTGTCTGACAATAAAGCATTGATCGACTTCTAATAACTAATCTGAAGATTTGCCGACACAAATTATTTTTAAATATCTAATTTTAAACATGCCCTTGCATACAAAGATTCTTTAGCTTATATGGCATAACATGCACACAAAATTATAATTCTAGATGTGATTTAAACCATAAAGGTAAGTCGATTAATAACACTACACAACACTTAACAATAAGTAAGTGTTGTGCAGTGTTATTAATCTACTCACCTTTATGGTTTAAATTGATTATTACAATACTGTTTTCAAACTTCCAACAAAGAAGATGTAGATGTGATGTTACTTACCTTGTTTTTCATGCGGTAAAGACGAAGAGCAAAGGCTTCTTGAAAGGAATCAAGAATAGAATGGGCTCGACAAATAACAAATCCTGTTACATGTTCTATTGGCAATCTATTTTTGAGCAAGTCTACCACAAGTATGCGAGGTGATACAAACAAAACACCTCCTCCCAAGTAAAGGGTTTCTCTGCAACACCAATGAACATTTCAATTAAAACACTCACAATGATAAAAGAAAGAGAAGTCAGGATAACTGGGTATCAAAAGTGAAGGAGAATTGGGATGTAATGTACAGAGAGAAAAAGGCAGAAACATGACTTGAAAGTAATACAAATGTCTGTTTTGGTAGCATTTAATGCCTATTCTTGTACATAACACATTCACATCTTCTTGTCTACTCACTCTTCAGCATACAACTCATGCAATCTATTCATACAGAGAGGTCCAAATACATGGGAACCGCTGTGTGGTGTTTTACAACTGTGCATGCAGAAACACGATATCATCTGATATACACAAGGTCATGAGCATGACTTGTTTTTCTCTGCTCTGCTCACAATCAGTATTGAGTTGACGCGATATCGTGCGGCTGCATTATAAGTGTGCTTTATTATTTAGTCCTTTACTTAGTCATAAAGTGTGTTATGGCTCTGCATTTGTTTTCTACTGCACAGCGCGTATTTATTTATGATTTGTATGTGTTAACTCAGTCAGCTCACCAGGTGCAAATGCAATTTTCAGAAAGATTTCCAGGTGTAAAAGTTCCAGGCCATACATCAATCCATAAACTTTACAATAAATTTCAGGCCACAGAAAGTGTTCAGGCTCGGAAACCTAAAAGACAGATAAAATAACTATGGCACACAGTCTTCAACCAGGTGATTCTGTAATTAGGTGCACACTATGTGAGTGGACTCTCAATAGAGTATACAATGGCGAAATTGACCCACATGTAATATTTTTCATGGACGAGGCTTGGTTCCACCTTCATGGCTATGTGTGTACACAAAATAATCGTTATTAGAGCTCTGAGAAACCTATTATTGTTCTAAAATATCCCTTCATGACGAAAAAATTGGTATATGGTACGCCATTAGTGGAGAAAGAGTTATAGGCCCAATTTTTTTCAAGTCAAAAGTTGACACCCGTATGTACATGAATACAATTTTGCAGGATGCCGGTGCCTTACAGAATTAATCAACAGAGAGCATGACGTTGCCTTTTTTCAACAAGACTCTGCAACAGTTCATACAGCCAATCTTTCAATGAGAGCAATTGAAAGTGTTTCAGGACAGAATTATTAGTAGAAATTTGAGGCCCCCTCGGCCCCCTGACCTAACCCCCTGCGATTTCTATCTTTGCGGTAACTTAAAGCATAATGTGTACAAGACATACCCACACACCTGGAAGAATTAAAACAAAATATCCATCAGGAAATTGCCAGCATATCTCAACATGAACTACAGTGAGTGATGGATAATTTGCTAAAGAGGTGTCAAAAATGTATGTACAACAACGGTGGCCAGTTTCAGCATCTGCTATAATTATATTGGAGTCATATTCATGTATGTGGCTTTCATGTAACTGTTTTCTTAACGGGCACCAGTTTTACAATGTGGCAGTTACATCACCCGACTTAAACCCCCATTTTGCAAGGGGGACCACACCTATCGTTGGTCAACGGGTCCATCGGACCTAGCCGGGAGGACTAAATAGGTGGTATTTAGATCCACCGACCTTCCCCTCATGTGCCTCTGAGGGATGCTGTTGTGCTGTGCTAGGCCAGCAGAAATGAACGAAGACCACTTGAAGACCTGTGAAGCATTAAGATCAGAAGAAACTACAGTTCAAAAGTATTGGAAAGCACGAATGCTAATGGCTTCATTGCCAGATGCAAGGCACTAGAAAACAACAACAACATAATTATATTGGTAAGTAAAGCCTTCAAAAGTAGTTTTAAAAATGCTGTATGGTTTTATCCACCCTGGTCTATGACAGTGGCAGTAGGCGATGAGCGCAGAGGACCCGTACACACAAAACACAGCGCAGCCAGTTCACAGTCTTTTGGATCACTCATTATAATATGGATCTTAATATGTATGAAGTTAAACTCCATTTTTTGCTATTCATTTTACTGTGCAACATATTACTTTGCATAGTTTTCTCTACACGCTTTTCTTATACGTAACATTCACATACTTGCCCTTCAACATACAATTCGTAAACTTTTCTATGATTGAAATAGAAATGCAACATATTACATTCATATGGGTTTCTCTACTCATGTTTCTTTCACATAACACATTCAAATGTTTTTTTCTACTCGCTCTTCAACATACAATTAAATGGATGTTGGTATGCACAAAGTTCATAAACTCAACATCAATTAACAGATCACCACGAAAACTGGCACATTTAAGTGTTTTTTCACAGAGCTTTTATGTGGTCCAGTTTACTATGAAACATATTACATTCACACGGTTTTCTCTACTTGCTTTTCTTTTACGTAACACATTCACATACCCTTCTCTACTCACCCTTCAACATACAATTCCTATAATTTTCTGTGACTGTAATAGAAATGCAACATATTACATTCACACGGTTTTCTTTATTCACTTTTCTTTTATGAAATAAAATTCCATTTCTTTCTCACGCAATTCATACAATTTTCTATGGCTGAAATAGAAGTCCAACATATTACATTCACACAATTTTCTCTAAGTGCTTTTCTTTTATGAAACTCAGCCATACATCTTCCTCTGCTCCTTCTTCTACAAATGATTCATGCAATTTTCTATATGTTTGAAACTGAAATGCAACGCCTCACATTCACACAGCTTTCTCTACTTGATTTTCTTCTCGTGGTATTTGGGGTTGTTCAACAGTGCTTTTGCATAGTGTTTTCCAGATGCTTTTATTTATTTTGGTTTCCTTATAGTAGCCAACCAATGTCTAAAAGCTGCAGGGATAAAATTGTCACGCCATGGGCAACGCCGGGTATTTCAGCTAGTAGTTTCATAAACAATGGGCAAGGTAAGTGAAATTAATTAAATTGTCATTCAAATTTAAAAAGCTAGTCAGGGTTAAGCCAGCTCATACAAAATAAAAATAAACACCTTACCTGTCCGAGGCAGTAAATTCATTGGTAATGACCTTAGGAAGAGGCTCAACCTTTTCCTTCTGGAGACAAGATATATAGAAATCCTCTTCATGTGCAGTGGTGCCAAGGACAATTACCAAGTTCCCAGGATCACAATACATCTTCAGCAGATTACATACAATATTTTCCATACCCAGTCCTCTGTAATAAATAACACATATATCATAAGGTAACATGAATTTTATGAGCAATTCATATTCCAAGTTGACTGAAGCATAAGGAAAACTGAAATGAAAACAGAGATCATGTATAACCAAAATACATGAACTGAGAGCTTATTGTGCATGATAATACCAAGAGAGTAACAAATTACTAACTGGCTCTGTGGTGTTTTGCCTGTCCATGTCCTCGGCAGTCGCTGCCATCTGCAGCTATTATAGAAAGGTGTGGATGAAACCATACAAAATTTTTAAATCTGCTTTTAAAGGGTTTACTTACCAGCTTTACAAAAGGAGATGCTGAAATGGCCCATGTTGTATATACGTTTTTGGCACTTTGTTAGGAAACTATCCATCACTCGCCGTAGTTCACGTTGAAAACTGTTGGTAATTTCCTGGCAGATATTTTGTTCTAATTCTTCTAGGGTGTGTCAGTTTGTCTTACACTTTGTTTTAATAATACTTTAATTGCAGCTAAATAGCCATAGATTTACATTAATACACATAAACTACATACGTGCATATTCTCTGATGGGTAGTAGCCTTTTGCTGCATAGTTCTAAGTGGTAGCATTCACAAATCTGTCCACATAGTTTACATACACACGTTTCCGATGGTTCATGAAAAGCTTTGTTGTTTATGTCATATGATGAAAACCATATACTGCCATTCTTGCTAGCACATGCCTCATATCAAAGTTGGCTGTTCTCCACGTTCAGTCTATCATGGCCCTTGTCCCATAGAATTCCTGGGGGTACTTCTTCCCTCTTTCTTTCCAGTGATTTTAGTAGTTTCTCTGAGGCTCCTGTGTTCTGTAGAGGTAACAAGGTTCTGAGGTCTTTAATAAGGAATGTTTCTCTTGTGAGGAGGTAGACGAGTCTGGATTTGGTGGTTTTTGATACTCTTGATAGCCCTTTTGATATAAAGAGCTTTTACTCTTTCAAGTACAGATAGATTCTTCTCGCTAAGGCTTCTATCCCATACGTTAGGATAGGCTGTACACTTTGTTTTGCATTGCTCCAGAGATAGAAATCGCAGGGAGTTAAGTTGGAGGACTGAGGGGACCACAAATCTCTACGAATAATTCTGTCCTGAAACACACTTTGAATTGTTGTCATTAAAAGATTGGCCGTATGAGCTGTTGCAGTCTTGTTGAAAGAAGCCAAAATCACACTCCCATGAAGAACCCCTTCACGACAAAAAAATTGGTGTATGGTGTAGCATCAGTGGAGAAAGATTTCTCCGAGTTCCAATAAGCAATTTCTATCTCTGGGATAGCTTAAAACATAAACTGTACAAGACAAACCCTCACACACTGGAAGAATTAAAACAAAATATCTGCCAGAAAATTGCCAACATTTCTCAACATGAACTGTGGCAAATGATGGATAGTTTCCTAAAGAGGTGCCAAAAATGTATGGACAATGACAGTAGCGAGTTTCAGCATCTCCTTCTCCTCCTTTCAGCATCTCATTGGTAAGTGAGGCCTTTAAAAGTATTTTTAAAACTGGTATGGTTTCATCTGCACTTTTCTATGACAGTGGCAGACTGCAATGAGCACCTAGGATGCAGACAGGCAAAACACAGCACAGCTGGTTCATAAGTTTTTTGCCCTCCCATTACCTGAACATGAAATTTTAACATTGTTTTGAAGCAGTCTCTGCAGAAATTCTTACTTGGCTGAAATAGTAAGTCCATCTTCATATATGGTGTCCAGAAGCATCTGTGTCTCATACTCCAACATCTTGTGTTACAAGAACAGAACTTCTACCAAAATATCAATAAATGATAAGATTAGTCCCCAAACTAAAGACCTGCTGTTGTCATTTTCCTGCAACAATAATGACATTACTTAAATTGTGTTGAGGCATAACCTAGAAGCTTACAAGTGCTTTGTAATTACAACAGTATAATTTCTTTAAATTGAATTCATACATAAAAGATAACACACAGGTTTTATTTTTCAAACAAAAGAATCTGTCAGAAAGGTAGAATACGAACTAACTTGAGAATTTAATGCCATTCTGGCAGTTTGTCACAATAGCTCAGTGGTTAGAGCGTCCGCCCGGCAAGCGGAAGGTCTGTGGTTCAAATCCCAGTTGTGGCATTGAATTTTTAAGTTCCAGTTCTACCTCTTAAACTTTGCCCACACACGGCTTGTGTGTTTAAAAACACCAACAGTAAGTTTGTTGGCATAAATAAATAATAATTACCAAAATGAATATATTTTATACATATAATTTAGAAATTCAAAAAAAGAATAATTAGGACAATAAAAGGTTAAAACCACATTGAATAAACAATTATCACAAGATACTGACTGTAAAATCAAAATACTGCCATATATATATTTTAGGCTCTACAAAATCTGCTACCTCCTGAAAGAGATATTTGAATTATTTTCTGGGCGCAAAATATTCCAATGTGCTTAAGACACAGTTATGTACCCAAAGAAATATCTAAATCAAGCATTAGTTTGACTATGTTTATTCTGTATTATTATTTTGTTAATTGATACAATATCAATTTGTGGATAATGTTAATTATTGTCAATTGCAACATTCCAATTATGTTTATTTAACTGATGATTACTTTGTGCCAAAAGTTTTATAATGTAAATCAATGTTAATTTCTTGGAATGTCCGAGATAATTATGGCACTGAATATTATATGCAAAATATGACATCATAACTCATAACTCATTTTATCCATCCTTTAAGTACATGAATTACAGGACACATCAGAAAGTATACATACCTCTTTATATTTACATATATATTTACACCTTGATTTGCTTTGTCTTGATTGATTTATATTCTTCTAGACAATAATAAAGCATTTTTTATTAAATATTTTTTATCATTTTTAATGTACATTTGTTATTTTCACTGATTTGTATTTTTTTAGGTAGCTTATTAAATAATTGTTTCCCCATACTTCTTACATCTCAATTATTTAAAGTACCCCTTAATGTAGATCTAAAATATTCATTATTATTTCTTAATCCATACTTACGAACATTGTTATTTTTTTGGTCCTCTTTGTCTAATATAATGTTTTTTATGCTTTCATATATATATATATATATGCAGGGAACAGTTAATATCTTATGGTTTTTGAAAATTTGTCTACATGAATGCCGCTTATCCACTCTCTACATTATTCTGAGTGCCTTTTTTTGCAACGTGAATAACTTTTTCATGTCTGTTTCCGTGATATTTCCCCAAAGAGTAATTCCATATTTTATGTGGGAATAAATGAAAGCAAAGTAAATCTGCTTGACAGTTTCTTTATCCATCATGTTTCTAGCCTGTTTCATTATATATATCTTTATTTTTTTAGAGATATGTTTAATGTATGATTTCCAGTTTAGTTGTTTGTCAACAATCACTCCCAGAAAATTACTATGGTCTGTTTCCAATATAATTTCTCCATTTATTTCTATTTTATTACTACTGGTTGAGCTCTTTTTCAATTCAAAATTGATTATAGAGGTTTTTTAAATATTCAATACCATGTCTGAACTAGAGTAATACTCTTGCACTATTTTAAGCAGTGAATTTGCTTATTCTTCCACCTCTGTACTGGTTTGGCTTTAATTATTATAGTCATGTCGTCTGCGTACCAACGGCCAGCGCACCATTTCTTTGAATTAATTCAAATATGTCATTCACATACAACAAAAATAAATAAGGACCCAATTTTGAACCTTGCGGAACCCCATGTTGAATAGTTTCATAGCCTGATTTTACTTTACCAATGGTTCCGTCTTTGTTTTTATAGTTTATTTCAACACACTGATTTCTGTTTTTTAGATATGAACTGATCCAATCCTTTGCTAATCCTGACTCCATAATTTTCTAATTTATTTAACAACATATCTATATTTACATAATCAAATGCTTTTGACAGATCATCATAATGACATCATGAGGGGTATTGTTGAGTAAGACGATATCCTAACAATATTGTCTTGGTAATGGATGAAATACTTTTCCAAAATCTCTTGCATCAAAGTATTGAAGTAGCATGGAAGTCTTTCCTCAGCAGTGTTCTGAGAAAATGTAAGTTTAATTTATACTTTTGCATTGATGAGTTTAATGTAGATAGATGTTATTTCTCAGTAGTGTCTTGAGAGATTATAAAATAAATATCCTCGGATGTGCCAAAGGAATAACAAATAGTAAAGCAAGCTACGAAATTCATATGACTTGGTAATTGTAATAATTCATAAAGGTGCAAATAAATATTGATAAATTCAAATGGAGGTCAGTGGATGCTTTGTTCTGTCACTACAACCCGAGATAGTAAAAGAATCTTCATTGTTCTACTGACTGATCGCTGAGGCAAGATAAGACGTTAATATTGCTAATGAGGTTCGTAACATTAATGACCTTGTAAAAATAGAAAACATTAAACTAATTATTTTTCAAAATAGGAATTTTGAGTTGATTAATAACACTCACTTTTAAATTTTCCCAGTACATGTTTTGGAGGCTAGTTTTCCTCCATTATCAACCAGACATCGACTGAACTGTAGAGGCTGGTTCCTAAGGCTGGTATCTCCAGTAGACTGCTCTGGTGGTGGTTTTAAGAACTTGTATAATGGATTGCCTTGTGGCATATCAAAATTGAAAACTGTCTTTGTTTTTCCAGATGAAGATCCATTCCCACGTTGACAATTCTTGCTTTCCTGATGTGTTTTAATAAGTTTGGATCCGGATTACTGGTGTGATTTTCTTTCCAAAAATGGGTGGCAACTGCTGATTTTTTCTAAAGTTTGTATTTAATACATCAGAAATGTTCTTATGTACTCATTTCCAAATTCTTCTTAGTTTTTCCTATATAAACCTGGTTGCAGTTATTGTATCCTATTTGGTAGGTGTATATAGGAAAAACTAAGAGAAATTCAGAAACGAGAGCAAAAGAACATTTCAGATGTATTAAATACAATTAGAAAAATGAGCAGTTGCCATCCATTTTTGGAAAGAAAATCATGACATTAATCCAGATCCAAAATTATTAAAACACATAATCAGGAAACCAAGAATTGACAATGTGGAAATGGATCTTCATCTGGAAAAACAAAAACCGAGTTTTCAATTCTGATATACCACCAAGAGATCCATTATACAAGTTCTTAAAATCACCACCAGGGCAGTCTACAGGAGATACCAGCCCTAAGAACCACCCTCTACAATTCAGTCGATGTCCAGTTGATAATGGAGGAAAGCTAGCCTCCGAAATATGTACCAGAAAATTTTAAAGGTGAGAGTTGTTTAGTGTTATTAATCAACTCAAAATTCCTATTTTAATGTGAATCCAAACAACATTGTCATCAACTTCCAGTATTTGTTATCATGTTTTGTTTAACGTATAAATGAAGTATATATTTCAATATTCCAAATGAGCCACTGATCATATTTAACTGAAAAATAATGCCAGAGATATTTAGATCTATATAGACCGGTGTGCGTAAAATATCCAAAAATTTAATGTTTTATGGCAACTGTAACTAGGAACAAATGCTTCAAATTAATTAAGTTAAATTAGGAAATAATGAAGCTATTAACATTGAAGCAACAAGAATCTAAAGTAAGAACAAAATTAGAAACTAAAAGCTTCCCTTATCTAAGTAATATTGCAAGTTCTTTGGTGCTGTGTTGACAATGTTTCGAGTTGACTCCAACTCATTCTCATTCTTATTGCTTCACTGTTAATAGCTTCACTATTTCCTTATTTAACTTAATGTTTTATATTCATCACACTAATTTACAGACTAACAAAAGAATAGGCGTGTCATTTTTTCATTCATAGTACACGTAAGTTTAATGTAAAAAATTGGTGATGTGAAGGTCAAATTTTGTGCAGCTTGACTTGGAATGAGTCCAGTTCTTTGTATACATTATACATGTTTAATTATTATCATCATCATCATCATTGTTGTTGTTGTTGTTATTTATGTTTCTTGCTACTTATATGTACTTGCTTACTATTGATTGGAATTGAGTGAATTGACAGGTAGAATTGGAACTTAAAAATTCAATGCCACTGCTGGGATTTGAACCACAGACCTTCCGCTTACCAGGTGGGTGCTCTAACCATTGTGTGTCTTCTATTTACATTTTTTTTTTTTTTTGGTGGTTTAAAAACTTTTCCACTTCTGTTGTAATATTTCCCCACAATACTCAATACTATTCCATATTTTAAGTGTGAGTAAACAAAAGCATAGTAAACCTGTTTTAGTGTTTCAAGTAACACAATTATTTTGTTTCATTATTTTATTAATTTCTAGTACTCTTCATTTATTTTATTTGTATTCTCCCAAATTTAATAATTTCTTTTACCTTGGATTCAGTTTTCTGCTGTCTAGAATTTATATTATTGGAGGATACAGGTGTTGAGAACTGGTCTTCAAATGAGTCAGAATTTAGTTCTTCCAACTGTAGTTCATATAGCTCCTCTTCTTCTACTTCTTTGTAGATAACTTCAAGTAAATAGACACTCACTTCATGTGAAGGGTGTCCATATACTCCTATTCCAACAGGGCGCTGAAAACTGCATTTCATATAACTTAAGTTTGGAGTGCATATGTACCGTTTACTGCACAATTGTGAACTTTTATATAAATCCACACTTTTACAAATTAGACAAAACAGTATGCTGCAACATTCTACAAGCCAGCAGAAGTTAAGCTATTTTAAAATGCTAAAAAGCAATGGTTTTTAATAATATTTCCAGGACTCACTTAAATATTCTACTTAATATATACAAAGTGATATAGACAGTGAAACTTTTCCAATGTTTTAGAAGTAAATGAGTCAACCTATAGACACTTATTTTTGTGTGGACCCATTTCGAAGACCAGAATCTTTATTCTCAACGGTTTCTTGATGAAGGCGCTGGTCTTCAAAATGCGTCCAGACAAAAATAAATGTAAGTGAAACTATAAGTGTCTACAGGTTGACCCATTTAGTTCTAGAACTTAAATGTTTTTATTTTATTCTATTTGCAAAATGTAAACTTCTGTTAATATAGCATCCTTCAACTATTTCCAAGTTGAATTTATAAAGAAATTGAACAAGAAAAAAAAAAGCTGTATCTCTACTTATACAAATGCAAATAGCATAAAATAAGTAATCTGATATACTAATGAAACTTTGATTCACTCCGCATTTTGTGTACATTAAGGAACTTAATGCTATGTCTACATGGCAACAACTTAAGAGATTATAACTGACTGAAATCATGTGAATAGTGCTTTGAAGAAAATTGATAAAGAAGATTACCTGAAGATTTATTTACACTATACCTCATTTACTTAGAAAATTAGGACATCAAGAAATATTAATAAATATTCAGTGATTATACTTCACTTATCTTTGGTAATTGTGAATTAAATTTCAATTCTAGGCCAGTTTCACAAGTTAATTGTTCACATCCTCAGTAGAAATGTTTATAATGTTTATTGAACTTTAATTCACAATTATCAAATTTTTGAACTGCCTGACAAAAATTACAAATTCAGAAACCATAGCTACTTTCATCTGATAATGGCATATAGCATTATATTATGGGGAGTAGCTACAGGCTGGGAAAAGAAGTTAGAGAAGAAAATTACTCATATTATGACACATGTCAGTTTTAAGCATTCTTGCAGAAACTTATTTAGAAACCTAAACATACTCACCTTGCCCTCACAATCTATAAATTAACCAAACACATTTATGAAAATTATGATAAGTACTACATAAAACAGAATATGCATTATCACGGAACCAGGACTCAAAATTGCCTAAAGCACCAGCACACGATTTGTCTTATTTGAAAAAGGTCTGTTCCATGCAGCAGTAAAAATTTATAATAAACTGCCAAAACAGCATAGAGAGATTAAAGACAAAAATTAATTCCTTAACACACTAAAACGATCCTTACTGTAAAAGCATACTATTCAGTAAAGGAATATGTGGAAGACCATCTCTAGGATTATAATTATTATTATTATTATACTAAGCAGTTATACTAAATAAAATGTAAGCTTAGCTTAAGCATTTAAGTATAAATAAATAATGTAAATATCACCATAAATACAGGGTTATCAAGAAGTCGCTCCGCAGTCTCATGTAACCAAGATGGAAACCTAGAGATGGGATAAGACCTAGATAAGACCTAGAGATGGGAACTCCAGTGGCAGCACTGGCTCCCGCGAGCCTATGGTTATTTATAAAGTTCCACAAAAAGATGTACATGATAGATTCATGTATGTAAATCATGAGTAATGTAGATAAACAGGATATCAAGTTATCTTGAGCAGTAGACACCAGCACGGTGCGGAGGAACTTGTTGATAGGCCTTTAGTTAGTATGCACACATGTTTTTGTAAATGGTTACAGTGTTATGTTTACTTTAGCTTAGTTTGTATGCAAATATGTTTTGTCAATGGTTACACATTGTTATTTTTACATTAGCAATACAATCTAATGAGTTACCAGTTTACTGGGCCTATGCCCAATATGTAAATGTATGTGACAAATAAAGCATCTTATCTTGACTTAAAGATAAGTAAAGTTTAGTCACCAAATATTTATTAATGTTTGTTGATTTAAATTGCTTCACATCAATAGCTTCAGTTTTTTCATTGTATAAATTAGAACATGTTTCGGGAACAATTGTATCCATCTTCAGCTAACAACTGACTGACTGATTGATAGATATGTCATGTTGTCCAGTACACTATCGGTGGAGCAGATCCCTTGAGGTGGAGATTTGAAGCAAGTGAGGTAGTATAAATAAAACATACCATCATTTAACGTGCTTAACCTCACTTGAAAGAACTTCCAATCATTATTTAACTTGACATGGAAGACTTTAAATTCTAATTAGAGACACGATCAGATTCTCATATGTAAATGGTTCCACGACAGTATCATTGCAGACTCTGAATTCCAATTACAAAAAAAAAAACTCTCAGCCGAGTTAACATTTTTGGAATTCTCATTTGAGAAACAAGTCATACTCATAAAACCGATGATGAAAGTGTTTAAAACAGTGGAGCATGGTAATAAAATCTTGGTTAAAACACTTGTTGACATTTAAAAACACTTATTGCTCTTACTGGTTGGCCAACCCAGCTGAGGATGGAAGAGGATATCTCTCCAAAACTAGTCCTGTGTGGTTTTAAGTAAGTGGAGCAAGAAGGGTAGAATACTGCAAGGTGCTGAAACTAAAGTACAGCATGAAGAGATTAGTGCATGGCATCGTGTTTAATGTCAATAAATATTTTTCTTGTTTTTTTTCTTTCTCTACCTGATTACCCTCCCCTTATGGGATCACTCTCCCCTAAGTCAGCAGTGCATAGGGACAGACGGCTGTCGAGCACATGAACCTATGGACCTGTGTGTGTGTGCGTGCGTGGGTGCGTGTGTGTGTGCACGTGTGTGTGTGTGCGCGCGTGTGTGTGTGCGAGTGCGTGTGTGTGTGTGTGTGTGTGTAGTGTTTAATACCCGCTTTTACTACATAAGGCACCGCAGGCAATGACACTGATGATAACATGGAATGAAGATGGAGCACTGGTGGAATGAGATGGCAGGGGAAACCAGAGAACCTACCCCAGTGCCGCTTCGTCCACCACAAATCCCACATGCGGTTGCCTGGGATTGAACCCGGGCCACTTTGGTGAGAAGCAAATGGTCTAGCCACTCGGCTATGGCGCGGCCACATATGGACCGGACAGAGTCAAGACCTGGAAGCGGGTGGTCAACCAAGCACCAGATATGATGAGTAAGAGGATGATATGAAATGCAGGCAAAATCAATGATTGGAAAGGGGATAATGGAGCAATTGGTGGAATGAGTGGCAGGGGAAACTAGAGGAAACCCGCTCTGATGCCGCTTCGTCCACCATGAATAACACATGCAGGTCCCTGGGATCGAACCCGGACCACCTAGGTGTTAGGCGAATGCCAACAAGTATTTTAATAGAGTTTAAGTCATACTCAACATGAGAACAGGTGAAAGGACTCTGGAAAAGTCACTAGAGGCAAATTAACTATTTTAAGCCTATGAACATAAGCATAAACATAATTTTTTTCAAGAAAGATTAACAAGGAAAAGAAATTCTTATTTCATTCTTACTTGCATATGGGAACAAAAAGTAGTACTACATAATGGGACATGGAAATTATAATACCCAGAGCCATGGGTTTTTTCTATTTGCAATAAATGGAAAAATGTTCTGGAACTTCAACTAAAAGTACCTACATGTGTCACAATAAATATTCATTAATTAAATCTGCAACTGTTAGGCGAATTTTCATGAATTTCTCATTTTCTAACAAAAGATTTTTTATAGCATAATTAACATGAAAATTGAAAAATTAATTATAAATATAAATATGTTGATAATATAAAGGTAATTAAAGCATTTGATTTTCTCTTGAGTCATCACAATTAATTGCAAAATCTGATGGCAATCTCAATTTGGTAAATATTACGCCTATGCAGTTAGCTGAATTTCAAAGTGAAAATAATGTGTACTTCTACGTTATACTGAATTCTTGAACAATGTACAAAATTTGTATCAAGACAGTAATGAAACTGATGTACTGCAAGCTCTATTGACTTTTTAAGCTAAAAATAACCAGTTTCATAGAGTTTGTAAGATATCTGTTCAAACCCTATGAATGACTAACATCAAATTTGGACGCTATAATTTGATAGTTTAGTAGTTACTGAGCTAATCAAAGGATTGAAAACAATAACTTGTATGTTACACCTTGATGTCATGGAATAAACAGTTGGAGTAAATAATATTTAATTTAACATTTTCCAGCCAAAATTAATATACTCTCAAAAATAACTTACATCTCTGTTAAATCCTGCAAGACAATAGATGATATTAACAATCAAATTTTACAGATAACAAAATATTTGTATGCTATAAAATAAATTAACCTTTTTTGTCCAAATAAATTTCAAAGTTGGTTATTATATAAACCATCCACATATTTTGCTTTTATTCTTTTCACAAAATTATTATAATTTTTTTTGTATTAACACAAAAATTTGAAAAGTTAAAAATGTATTAAGAATTCTATTAAAAAAAATTATCACCAATAAAACACATCCCTGATAACAGTCAATACGTATTCTCCTCTAAGGAAACTAGATGTTTTATTTAAACAAGAAAGAACATTTTAATAAATAATTCAACGAACATTTCTGCCTATTTGTTTATATTAATATTCTGTTTTATATATTTTGTACCTAAATTGCATCACAATTAACATTATTTCAGATTCTTTTCAACATTTATATATAAACATAATAATGAATGAATAAAAGATCAAAACCTGCTCACGTAAAAGTTTTAACCTTAATTAAAAATAAAATTTTTGAAGTGATGCATTCACATAGTTTTCTCTGCCAATGACAACTTCTAATCTAGCTGGATTATGATATACTTCAACTTAGGAATAGTTTCAAAGTAGCATGAAATTTTCAACATACTGTGGCGGGGTTTTATTATAAAAGATGGTCATATATCAGCGTGAATATAGCAGCAAATGGAGTATTGTTTTTACTAAAAGGTGGAAAGTTTGTTATAGCAGACGCCACTCTTATCTGCAGGGTTGGCGGTCTAAGAATGGAATGCAAAAGCCAACGTTCTTTTATCACAAACACATTTATTCGTTATTTACACTTCTTATCACAATATCAATTAGTTAACCACTTTTAAATTTCGACAGCGTCTACGCTGGTTAAAAGTTTGGGTGTAATTTACATGTTCACACACCATCAGCAATTATACGACCTCCCACTTTGAGTTCACAGACGCTAATGATAAAAGAGTCCGAGCGTGGGTATGACGCAACACCGCCATTCTTATGTATTCATCCGCGCGACAGTTCTCATTGGTTGAACTCAAAGTGACGAGAAGACATTGGATCTTGAGTACCAAAAAGAAATAGGTCCCTGATACACCCAAATTAAAAGAATTAAAAATTTACACACTCTTACAAAAATATTTACATGAACAATTTTCTATTATTCAATATTCCGTCTCATATGCCCCTTGTTTTGTTTTTCAAGTTGTCACCTTATTTACAATCTTGAAACACAATACAATACTTCTCCCTACTTCTATGATTCAATCACTTTGTACAATATATATATATTTTTTTTTTTTTTTTTTTTTTTTCAGTCTTCTTCACTGTTTGTCTATGTCCTTTGTTTTGACATAATACAACATATCTTTATAAGTTTCACATATTCGGTTACTACACAATGCATTCAGTTATTATGCAATACATATCCAGTTATTGTACAACACATTTAGTTATTACACAATATGTCCAATTATTACACAATACATATTCAGTTATTGTACAACACATTTGATTACTACACAACATGTCCAATTATTACACAATACATATTCAGTTATTGTACAATATATCCTGCTATCACATCACATATGTTCTGTTATTATGCAATACATATTCAGTTATTACACAATACACATTCAGTTTTGGCATAAAGCATTTAGTTATTACTCAACATATTCAGTTATTACACAATATATCCAGTTATCATACAATACATATTCAGTTATTGTACAACACATATTCAGTTCTTATACAACACATACTCAGTTATTGTACATTTGACATTGACACAAATATAATTTAAGTGTTTCATGTGGTTTTTGACTTGTATTCATTGCTATGAGGAGAGAAAAACAGGATACAAATTTTGAGCTAATGATTATGATCATATTTATGGCAATACTTTATTCAGTTCTTTGCCTTCTTTGTCTTATAAGCTTATTATGTATAGGCAGGTTGTTGAGTCGGTTCTTAAACTCTGATGTTACTAATGGTACTAATTTTCTTGATTGGGTTATTATTCATTGTTGTTTGGTTCAACATTTCTTCGAGCTTAGCATTGGCTATATTCATCTTAATTCATGGGCATTGTTTTTCTGGTTATGGTTTTCCTCACTTCACTAATTGTCATTTCTTTATCTCTTATTTCTATAAGAGAAAACTTCTATAGTTACAATTATTCTGTAATTGTATTATCTTTCTTCTCCATTTACCCTCGACATCTTTGTGTCGAAATATTATATCTTTTTCATCATAATTGATTCATTTTTATTTTTGTCCCTGACATCCTTATGTCAAAAACATATCTTCCGACGCTATGATTCATTTATTTAATGACAATCAGTGTCCTCGTCTGTTTTTTTTGTTAACAATGCTCTTTGTGGTCGATATAGCCAATGACTATGTTGATCTTCTTCCTTGTTGTAATCCTATTCTGAACATAATTTCCTATAAGTAACCCATCAAAAATTGTTATCTTCTTTCATCTCTACTACTCCTGCCTTACACATTTGTTGACAAAGACTATTTGGTCCTTTCTTTGTATGGCTTCAATTTATTTTTATGGTATCTTCCTACCAACTTGCCATTCGTATTCTGTAGCTCATATGTGTGGTCACCCAGCTGTTTTGTTCTGACCAGTGGTTCCATCTCTCTCTTCGTGTAGCCATCATGGTGTCGATGTCAATTGTAAGTTGCTGAGATTTTGTTGTTTGTCATCCACTCGGTTGGGACGAACTTAGTTGTTGTAATTTCCCTGAGTGTTGGTGGAGGTTGTCGTTTCTGTATTCTGTGCAGTATCTGTCCTATTTGGCACATCTTCTTCTACTTCCTGCTGTCTTGTGTTGTTAGTGTACCATTGGTCTCTGCCCCTTTGGCGTGAACCTCTGTCGTATGACGGTCTGTGGTTGTTCAAGTGTTCCCTACTGAATCGTATGTGATTCACTTGATGGGCATGGTCTCCTGGTCTTCCACGATCATATGTATATGTTTGATGTCTCGATTCATCCCTCGGTATTATGTCGTGGTACCGCTGTCTTGTGTTCTCCATCCTCTCGCCATGATTATGCGGTTGTGGGAAATGGTGTGCCCCTCTCCCCCTTTCATGGGTACTCCTAGTATTTCTATCTTCTCCCTCACACTGGTTATTCGTAGCCGTGTTCCGGTTTAGGATGGGTGAGTTTAGGTGACCGTTCCTATGTCTATGCTCATTAGGCCGACCATTTTGTGTTTCGAAGGCTGTCAGCAGTTCTATCATATCTGCAAAATCTACCGGCCTCGCAACAATTAATCCTGTTCTCACTGTGTCTGGGAAATGTCTTGTTATGCTGGCAATTAGTTCTGCCTCTGACAAGTTGGGGTCTAATAGCTTTCCTTTGTTGGCTACTTTCATAAAATAATCGACTAGCGACAACCCTTTGGTTGGATCGTATCTACCTGTCGCTAGCTCTACCCTAGTTTGGTTTTGTTTAGCTGGGCCCCAATACCTTGATAGGAATAAATTTCTGAATGAGCTATAAGACTCATGACCAGCTAGTGTTAACCTGAGCCATTCTAATGCCTTGTTTTTTAAGCTTTTCTTAACTATCATCATCCTAAGCTCGTTTGGTATCCTTTTCACTTTAAAGTATTCTTCCATCTCTTTAACAAAGAGTTTTGGATCGTCTCCCTTCTCCTCGTCAAATGTAGGTGGTGTAATTTCATGTAATATGCTGTTGGTGTAACATGTGTTATGTGTTGTGTCATTGTTTGGTTGTGAACCTCTTTCTCTGTATGGTGAGTCAACATTTTGTACATTACTCAAGTAACT
Organism: Tenodera sinensis; assembly: GCA_030765045.1. Classification (NCBI taxonomy): domain Eukaryota; kingdom Metazoa; phylum Arthropoda; class Insecta; order Mantodea; family Mantidae; genus Tenodera; species Tenodera sinensis. The sequence goes on from CM060972.1 coordinate 14,681,473, forward strand.
CTCATCTTGTACATTACTTACATCTAAATCATCTTGTCTTTGTAATGCTTTCACAACATCATTTACATTAGCCAAATTTTCTTTCCCTTTTTTCATTTCTTCACAAATTGATTTTAAATCATTCTTTATTTCTAAGTGGCTTTGTTTCATATCATTTATAGCATCCTGTTGTGAAAGCATCACATCATTCATTGTCTGAATTTTAGGAATTACAATTTGTCCTACAGTTTCATTAATAATGTCTTTCTTTACTACCTCAATCTCTTTCCTTAATTCCTCAGTTATTTCTGCTTTTACATTTGTAATCTTACAGTCTACACTTGTATTACTTTCTGTTATTTCATCCCTACATCTAGCAATTTCTTCTTCTAACACAATTTTATTCTCCCTCATCTCTGATTCTATCTTTCCCATCCTATCTCCTACAATTTCTATCCTAGCTTCTAAGGCTTCCTTTGTTTCATTTAAGTTTTTGTGAACTAATTTTAAATTAGTTTCCATTACTTTCATATTTTCTTTACACTCCTGTCTTCCTAATTCTATTTTCTGTTCTAAGTTCTGTCTACCTAATTCCATTTGCTGTTCTAAGTTCTGTCTACCTAATTCCATTTTCTGTTCTAAGTCTTTTCTCACTTCCTCCATTTTCTGACCTATCTCTTCCTTATTCTGTTCCAGTTTCTGACCTAAACTTTGTTCTATATCCTGTTTCAATTCTATGTTATTTTGTTTCATTTTCTGACCTAAACTTTGTTCTATATCCTGTTTCAATTCTATGTTATTTTGTTTCATTTTCTGACCTAAACTTTGTTCTATGTCCTGTTTTAATTCTGCATTATTTTGCTCCATTTTCTGACCTAATTCTACCTTGTTTTGTTCCAGTTTCTGTTCTAGTCTTTCAAACATCATCATCATTAACCTTTGATCTTTGCTTATTTCCGCCTGTTCACCTTCTAATCCTTCCTGATAACTAGGCCTATCTGCCCCTTCCCCCACTCCTGTTTCTATCTCTTTTCGCGACATTTTAATTCCTTTATCTAATTCATTTAATGTTGAAAGTCCTGCTACTTTGCCACTTCTAAGTAGCATTAATAAATGGAAATAAAATAAAGACAACAATTTTGGATCCTACTTTTTTTTCTGCTGGTTCTTCGTCCAGTTATTTACGTCTCCTGGGTAGTTGACTTCGCCAGATGATCTCCGGTGTTTTTCCCACGTTGATTCTCCGTGTATCGATGTTTTGACGGATCGTTGATATCAAACGATGTTCAATGGCGTCTTTTTCCTGCACGATGAGATGGCGTCCTTTTGATGTTAACACTTCGTAATTTTGCATTCCATTCTAAATTCGCGCCCCACGTTGGGCGCCATTTGTGGCGGGGTTTTATTATAAAAGATGGTCATATATCAGCGTGAATATAGCAGCAAATGGAGTATTGTTTTTACTAAAAGGTGGAAAGTTTGTTATAGCAGACGCCACTCTTATCTGCAGGGTTGGCGGTCTAAGAATGGAATGCAAAAGCCAACGTTCTTTTATCACAAACACATTTATTCGTTATTTACACTTCTTATCACAATATCAATTAGTTAACCACTTTTAAATTTCGACAGCGTCTACGCTGGTTAAAAGTTTGGGTGTAATTTACATGTTCACACACCATCAGCAATTATACGACCTCCCACTTTGAGTTCACAGACGCTAATGATAAAAGAGTCCGAGCGTGGGTATGACGCAACACCGCCATTCTTATGTATTCATCCGCGCGACAGTTCTCATTGGTTGAACTCAAAGTGACGAGAAGACATTGGATCTTGAGTACCAAAAAGAAATAGGTCCCTGATACACCCAAATTAAAAGAATTAAAAATTTACACACTCTTACAAAAATATTTACATGAACAATTTTCTATTATTCAATATTCCGTCTCAATACCAAAACAGCATTCAAATGTTTTTCACTAAAGAATGGATGTTTTTTGAACAAGTGAGGTTAATCACAATAATTGAAGATCAGTTATGTTTACATTCTACCTCACTTACTTTTCAAAGTAAGAAAGATGAGAATGGAAATGAAGGTTCCCTAAACACGTAATTTTCAAAAGGAAGCGAGATATAGTGTAAACATAATCAATCCTTTAATTGTTCAAATGTTTATTTGTAGTAGCAAGCTCTTGAAATGGAAAGAAAAGGGGAGGGGGCAAAATAAGGATTGCAAACTTTCAGCATGTCTGACTAATGGAAGGAGCAGCAGACAGGCAATGTGGGAAGGGGGAGGTAGTTACCTGATGACGAAATAGTTGGCCAATCAGCTGAGGATGAAAAGGATGTCTCTTTGAAACTAGTCCTCTGTGATTATTATTTACTTATGCCAACAAACTTACTGTTGGTGTTTTTAAACACACAAGCAGTGTGTGGGCAATGTTTGAGAGGTAGGACTCAAACTTAAAAATTCAATGCCACAGCTGGGATTTGATCCACAGACCCTCCGCTTACTAGGTGGGTGCTCTAACCACTAAGCTACTGTGACAACCTGTCAGAATGACACTGAATTCTCAAACCAGTTCGTATTTTTCCCAATAAACCACAAAGGAGTCTCACATCAGAGACAATTACCCCAATGGTGATTGTCCTCTGTGATTTTAAGAGTAGCAATAAGTGTTTTTAAATGTTGAAAAGTGCTTAAACAAAAATTGTATCCCATCGCCATTTAAACAGTCATACAAACGGAGGTGGAATACCTCAACTACAAAGGATATTCTCTAAACAGCCATAGACTGGCAATCATTTGATGGTGGCTAGGGATACCATAAGTGGGCTGATCGCGTTACAGGAAAGCTGTCCATATCTGTACATTGTGAACTCCATGTCTTATAAGACAAAGCAGATAAAGGGCACATGAAGAAATTGCTAAGTTTGATCATTTACAAGCAGCTTTATGTACATTAGGAATGAACATTTCAAACCTCTTTCACACACTCGTTTATCTATTTGAGTGAGAATGCTGTCAGAATTTCCCCCTACTCATTATGATGTGCAATCACTTTACAGAGAGATTCTGGAATCTGCATGCATACTCAGCGCTAAATAAGAAGGGGATTGACAGTTGCTACCCATGTGGTGGAAGGGACTAAATGAACAGGAGGGAAAGGATGCGTCATGGCGATCGTCATAGCAACGGAAGGTGCAACCAATTAGAGCTAAGATGTTTCCATAGCAACACTAAATGCTAAACCAGTGTTGTCAATATTTAACACGTGATTAACATGTGCTTGACCTGCAATCTAGCAGTAACATACCATCTTATCTTGTTTTCCCTGCAATGTATACAATGTCTCCCTCGAGCTCCAGCTTGTAATGTTTGTATCAGAGATTGCCGTTGACTTGTGCTGACAAGTTCATTTGCATCATTCTATTTATGTGATTATTTGACTTGTATTTACGTATGTCTGAATCTGTGTATCTGTGCATATGTTGTTAGCATTTACAACTGTGTCACTCTTTTAATGAATAATTATGTCCAAAAATATTGACAAAGACAGGTAGTCAAACGAAAAACTTAACATACTCAGGAAGTGAATGAAATTGTGTTTGGTAAGGTACATATCCCAATTAAAGACTTGTGCAGTTGATGATATTGCTGAAGAACATGTTCGCAAAATTATTTGGTGTTGTCCTTTTCTAGTGCACTCCGATTTAATTAATTTGGGCCGAAGTAAAGGGTTATGTTGTGCGAAACAAAGATTTCGTTGTGTCATCTGTAATATAGCTACATCAATAAAAAGCTGAAAACTGAAAAAGTGGTTACTGATACAAAGGGTATAATAAGTGCAACATGGAAAAATGGACTCTTAGAAGCAAGGTTAGAACATTCTAAAGTAAGAACAAATTAGAAACTAAAAACTTCACTTATCTTAGTAATGTTGCAAGTTCTTTTTGCACAAACTGACTGGAGTTTCAAGTTGTCTCCAACTCCAACTGAAACTCGAGTCAGTTTGTGCAAAAAGAACTTGCAACATTACTAAGATAAGTGAAGTTTTTAGTTTCTAATTTGTTCTTACTTTAGAATCTTCTTGCTTCACTGTTAATAGCTTCAATTTTCCTTATTTAAGGTTAGAACAGTTTGTCATTTCCGCGGGTAATTCAAGCAAATACAGCAATAACACAAGCAAGTCGGATATCAGCGGCATTTCCCATTACAGTATTCCACAGGTACGTTTCTTTTGTTAACATTAATCTTTACAGTGATATAATACTTCCATATTCCATCCTTTACATGTAGATGAACTATTTTACTATTGTTTTCGAATATGAATATGTTGTTGTTAGCTAATGCTGGACTTCTGACAATGAAGTCATTAATCCTCTTGCTCTCCAATATTTTTCACTGATGGATGGGGCACTAGAAGTGGCCGGGCATATTTGAAGGTGGTCTAGATCCATTTCCTCTTGCAGATCACATAGAGGACAGAGTGGTGAAGAATATATCCCAATTCTGTTTAAATGTTTTGCCAGACAATCATGTCCTGTAATCAACCTGAAGGTTGCAACTGCTGTTTTCCGAGGATACTCAGGAATCACTGTTTGAATGTTTGGTAGTTTCCATCTTTTATTCTTTGATTTTTCATAGTAATATTTTGCAATAATTTTTTTGAATTCAGAGTTGACTAGTCTTTTAGCTGCACAAAATGGTAGATTAACTATAGATTTTTGTACACTGCTGGTACCCTTTTTTGCAAGAAAATCAGCTTTCTCATTACCACTCAGTCCACAGTGAGCCGGTATCCATTGGAAGACTAGGTGTTTTTGAAGTGCTGTTAGATGGCTAAGCATCTTCCAACATTCTATAATTGTTTGGTTTTTTGGTGACAACTTGGAAGTAATTGCTATAATTGCTGCCCTGGAATCTGAGAGAATAACTGCTTGCTGAAAATGTGAAATTCTGTACAAAAGATTTTGTAGGGCCATTCGAATTGCTTCAATTTCTCCATCAAAATTAGTAGTTCCATAACTTAAAGATTTGTAATAGGAAAAGAGGTGACATGTGACTCCAGCACCTGCTCCATCTTGGTTTGATATCAATGATCCATCAGTATAAATATGGAGCCACTCATGTTCTGGGAATCTAGTATGGATTGTCTCTAATGCAAATAATTTTAGAACACTAGTTGGAGTATCACTTTTTTTAACTTCTTCTGTCAGGTGTAAATAATTTGTGATGTCTAACGTATGTGTTGGATTGACTTTAGATATGAAGTTTTCCTTTAAATTAGGAAGGTGTACATTCTTCTTGATGTCTTGAATATAAATTATATCATCTCTACATTCCAAACGCAATCCAACCATTTTCTTACACATAATGCTAACGCACCGTCCACGTGGCGCGATAAGTGGCAACGTCACCTCTCGTTCACCGCCAACTGTCAATACCTTTCTTGTTTGGCACCGATAATAGTAAGCAGCATGTTGACGGCATACTAGCTCAATGACCACATGCCTCCCCCTGCTCAAGATGTCCTAGGTGTGGGTGAGTGGAGGGAGCCTGAGTTCGCAACTGCCTTGCTGTTAACATCCTGTTCATAATTTGCCAGAGCCTGCATTTATTTATTATTACTACTGCAATGGATGCAAACATACTGCAATAACTATGCTATTCTGGGCAACTCAAAACAGAGACAAAAAAAAGTGATAAATTGTTGTTGTTAGCTAATGCTGGATTTCTGACAATGAAGTCATTAATCCTCCTGCTCTACAATATTTTTCACTCATAGAGCAATAGCAGTATAGTAACCGCTTTTAAGAGAGCACCATATTTTTATGTTTTGGCAGTCACATCAATTAGTTTTGTTTGTTTTCATTCTCCCTGTACATGCAAAACTTTTTTATCTCTTACTTCCCAAAAAAGCTGTTAAATTTAACATAAGTACCACATACAATGAAAAAACTGAAGCTACTGACAATGAAGAAATATAAATCAACAAATATGAATATTGGTGACTAAAACTTCATTTAAACTTTTGCAACAAAACAAACATTCAACACACCAAGGATGAAAGAACTGATTTCCAAAACATGTTTGGAATACAATACATATTACAAAAGATAAGTAACATTTTAGTCAATATTTATTACTATTTGTGGATTAAAACACCACATGTTTAAGATATTCACATAACAAATATAGTGCAGTTAATTTATATTCAAACCCATTCGCACCTTCTCTCTCCTTTGTTACTCCCATACTGACTGCCAGAACTTCGGACTGGCAATTCCTGCTCAAAAGTGCACCGGTGCCAACTCTCATTGGTATTGCTGCGTCAGGTGCTTCTGTCAGTAAACAATGGTGTGTCACTTAAGAATGCATGTTTATTTGTAAAGTTTACTTCAAGCATGCATCTGCTAGCCTTGTGCACAGGGAGTCTGTTGAAAAGTTTCCGAACTCTGTACCACCTGCAAGGACAACCTTACATGCGGTCATAAATAAATTTGAAGCTTCAGGTTGGTGTTGGATAAGAAACATTTGAGGAAGAGGTCAGTGTTAACTGAAAATAAACTGCATGACATTGGTGCTGCTTTGGAGCACTCGCCTCCAAAATCGCTGAAAACGCTAGTACAGAAGACAGGTACATCTTGATCTTATGTGAGAAATGCTATACGTCTGTTGAAACTGAAGCCTCATCACTATACATGAGTGCAAGCGTTATGGCCAAATGATCCCACTAAACGTGTGAAATATTGTAACTGTTTTTTTCAATCCATAGAAAGGGGTTTCACTCACCCACAACTTTTGTTTTTCACTTATGAATCTTGGTTTCATCTAACTGGACATGTAAATACTCACAAGTCACTACTGAGCTTCAGAAAAACCTGAGCTACTGGATGAAAACACCTCATTATGACCATAAAACTGGAGTGTGATAAGTGCTAGAAGAACAATAGGACCCATATTCTTTGACGGTGCACAAATCACTTGAGCGAAGCGAGCATGGTGTCTTAATATACTTGTGATTCACTGTTTGTAATATAAGCTAAAGTACATTGTTCAAGTACATTGAGGACTTGTAACAAACTGACTTTGAAACACATCTGCAACTTCACATTTCAATTTTACGATATGTTATGACAATGGCAATACCTACAAGTATTTTTATGACAAGCACTGCATCCATTCTTGTCCGTAACAGGCACCGCTGCGTCGATTGTTGTCCATTATCAAGTCATTTGAAGGCTGCTCCAATAAGAATCAACCAGGAGAGGGAATTATGCGATGTTTAATAGGTAAATAATTTTTAGTGATGAAAAATCATAGGGGTGCGAAATATATGAGCGGGGGCCTTATGCGATAAAATACGGTATATTGTATATTTACACTCATTTTCACAGCTATCCAAACCAAAATAGAACATGCTGACCTGTCATGGCATGTGATACGTCCTCTGATTGGTAATCAGAGGATATGGTCAGTGAATTTATTTTGATAACTCTCCCGGTCAGGTCGGTGAGACACGTAAACCAACGACAGGTGTGGTCCTCCAGACATTCTGGGGGTTGTGAGAGAGCGATGTGACCGCCAAAACATAAAAATATGGTGCTCTCTAAAAAGCAGTTACTATTACTGCTATTGCTCTCTTCAATATCATCAGTGAAAAATATTGGAGAGCAAGAGGATTAATAACTTCATTGTCAGAAATCCAGCATTAGCTAACAACATATTCTTTTACAAAACAATAAATGCAGTGTCATATGATACCGAAATTTAGATTTCCGATCGAATGGGCTTTTGAAAAAGACACGTTTTAATTTAATTGCCGGATATGAGATTTGCGATAAATATTGAGTAATAACATAAATAGATAATATAGCAGGAAGTGTTGTAAGGTGAGCAAGATATGAGTAAATAATAGTCGTTAAATTTGTAGAATAAACGCATTATTGGTTTGAAATTAACGAGTCATGACGTCATACCACATAGTTTAAATACAAGTTCGAAAGTCAGTTCTACAAACCTTAAAAGTCGCGCGATATATCTAATAAAATATAAAGTAAACATCGTTTAATCCTAAAAAGGTAATTATATATTTGAAATTCATAAAAGAACATGTTATAATAGAAAGGGACATTTCTAAATTGCGGGAAAAGAAAATAGCATTTTGGATACGAGGCTTTCTTGGATGACGTCATGACATTCAAATAGGAAGAGAACGGTTTTTCTTAGCGTGGGTAAGAGAGAAGCGTCTAGGCATTACTCAACCAGAGACCAGTACGGGAGGTCGCGCTACGTGGATGTGAGCGCGATGCCTCTACATATACAAATATTTTCGGCATAACTCCTGAAAATATTTAAAAAGGAAATAAAGGATCTGAAAAGTTGTTCTTGGGTTGTCCATTACACTTACGCAAACCCGAGATAAAGAGATCTTATGCAGAACTAGCCGAGGCGAGCTACATCTAAGGGCAACGTCACGTCACCAACGACTTCAGCTTCAAATGGCGATCCAATAATTAGGACACAACGATTATATACAGCTTCAAATTGGCTTCCCAACGTGTGGCGCCGAAAGAATGGACCAAACCCCCAAGACGACCAGATCAGCATCGAACCAGCAGACAAGAAGGTGCCCAGCGTGTCAACATCTGTGAAACGTGTAGTGAACAAGTTTAAGTGCAGTTAAAGTGAAATAGTGAAAATATTGAAAATTTTGGTGAGTAGAAAAACACATGTAAATAGCTTAGAAATGGAAGACAGTGACACAGATTTTTTAGGTTTTGACAGTCCGGAAATTGAGAAAAGTGTAAGTAGGATGGAAGAATTTAATCAGAATGTAATTGGTAGCAGAATATGCCAAGAAGTAGAAGATCAGAACGTTAGAGAAACACCTAGAGGTAGTTCAGAAATGTTTAGTAGTAATTCAGAAAGGCCAGCATTTATGTCAGAAATAGAGAATATGTTTCAAACGATAATGAAAAAGATGAGTACAGAGTTAAGTAGAAAGATAGATGAAAATAGTAAAGAATTAAGAACAGAGTTAAGTCAAAAGATGAGTAAGATAGACGAAACTAGTATAGAGTTAGGACAGAAATTAGAAAAGGGACAACAGGAATTGGGAATGCAATTGGAGAATCAGAGGAGAGTTTTCGAAACCTTTAGGGAAGAAGTTAGGGAGGAAATTAATAAAGTCAGTAGTGAAGTAAAAGAAAATAGAGAACAGGTTAAGGGAGAATTAGAGACAATAAGGCAAGAAGTAAAGAATTCTGAAAAGAAATTAGGTCAACAAGTGAGTGAAAAATTAGATAAAGAAAGGGAAAAAGTAACATATAGATTAGACAAACAAAGGGAAGAAATTAGAGAAGAGTTACAGGGGTGTAAAGTTAGAATAGAGAGATCTGATGTAGAAAGTGAAAGGCAGGCTAGAAATTTGGAGGATGTTACAGACCAAATAAAAGGAGTAGTAACAGAAATTACTCAGGTAAAAGAGGCCTTAGAAAATTTGAAATTAAGTGAAAATGCATGTAATCACAACAATCTTAGTAAAGAAGTTGCAAGAAACGAGGCAATACCAGGTGTATCAGCTGACATTTCGATGCAAAATAGGGGTAACAGTAATTCCCATTCTGATCTCGGAAATAGCTCAGGGATAGGTGACAATTCAAATTTACATTGGCCTAACCATGTCTTAAATGAAATGACACCTCCAGTTTTTGAAAATGAAGATTCAGATGATCCTAAAGCCTTTTTAGAAGGGTTACAAGAGTACTTCACGGTGAAACGTATACCAGAGGAGTACAAGATGGTGATAGTAAGAAAATGTCTAAAGGGTAATGCTGCTAATTGGCTAGGCCTTTCTATGGGTAACAATAATGATTACAGGACCTTTAGAAACATCTTTTTAACCAGATATTGGGGAGCTAGTAGGCAGGCTAATATTAGAGTTGAATTAAGCAATGGAAAATTTAATCCTAGATCGGAGGAATCGATGGTCAACTATTTTATGAGAATAGCGAGAAAATCGAAGATGTTGGATCCTCCCTTGGATGAAAAAGATCTAATAAATATAGTTACTCCACATTTTCCGGAAACGCTTCAACACTACCTAATCATAGCCCGACCCGATAGCATTGCAGCTATGATAGAATTATTATCAGCCTTAGAAGTCAATAAGCCAAAACACGCATTTGGAAATAAATATGAAGAAAAAGAAACTGTAAATTCTTTCGGGCAAGGGGCACAGTATTATCAGAATAGAAGTGAGATTAGGGAAAGATATAAAGGACCAGTACCAAGGATGGAATCATTCCGGTGGGAAAATCAAGGTAGATATAACCAGGAAGGGCATCACCAAAATAGAAATGGTAATCAAAGGGGAAGAAATATAAGGGTGAATTATATGAATACGAATAGATTTGATCGAGGTAGACGGGGACGTTATTTTGGACATAGTAGAAATTCAAATGATGGGTATTGGACAAACGGAGATAATGAGTTTAGACCGAGGTCACCAAGACAGGGAGAAAGGTATTCAAATGGACGAAATTCCCCCGAAAATGCGGAAATGGTCGAGGCCATTAACACGGTCAAAAACATGGTAGGAAGTAACCCCGATTTAATGCAGGAAAACAGAAGTAACAATTCGGGAAATAGTACAGGAGCAATACCTAAAAATCAGGGAAACGCCAGACCCGGTCAAACGCGCCTTCAGTGAGAACTGGGTATCCTAGTAATGATTGTGATAAGTACTCGGAAATAAATAGTCCTGGAAGGCAAATGATGATACAAAAGAAAAGAGAATGGAAAAATAGAAACGACGAAAACGAAAAAGTAGGAGATCCACCTAAAATCAAAATTGGAGTAAATGGAAAACAATACAATGCAATTATAGATACGGGATCAAATAGCACAGTATGCTCACAAAATTTTTATGATGATTTACAAAGTAGTGGCTTTAAAGTAATGTCTTTACCAGTTAATGGGATATATTGCTCGCTAGCTGTGGGAAAACGAAAAGAAAGAGTAAAATTTCAAGCAATGATAAATATTGAAATAAATGGGAGAATACTTGGAATTTTATTTCTGATTGTAGGAAGACTTGTGACAGATATTATAATAGGTTGTGATTGTCTTTATGCCTGGGAAGCTGTGGTGAATTTTAAAAACATGATTCTAGAAATGAAAGTTGAAGATGAGACCATTATAGTGCCTTTTGTGGAAGATAGTAGTTCAGAAACTATTGTAAGAGAAAAAGAGGAAGAAGAAATCCAAGGGGATACATTCTTTGTAGAATATGTTAAAGTAGGAGCTATGGAATTAACTGAAGTAAATGTCAAAGAGTACAGTGTCGATAATAAAGAAAATGTAGAATGGGATAAAAATGATTTCATAGACAATTTGAGGGTTTCTGATGCAACTAGGTACTATGATAGGGAGAGTAGTGAAGACTTAGAAGAATTGTTGAGGGAAAAAGTAACTCAGGCTGATCAACTAAATGAACAACAGAGGGATAAACTGTTTGAGATATTAATCCGAAATAAAGAAGTATTCTCTGAGAAACCTGGTAAATGTAATATTTATACTCATTCGTTTGAGATGATACCCATCAAACCTTTTACACATAAAGCGAGAGCTATCCCTAGTACAATAAGAGAAGAGGTAGATGCAGTTATAAAGTCAATGTTAGAAGATGAGGTTATTGAGATTTCGAATTCAGAATTTGTGAATCCCCTATGTATTGTCAATAAGGCCAATGAAAGATCAGGGTGACATTAGACTCGAGAAAACTAAATTATTGTTCATCATATTTTCCATCAGGGAATCCAACAGAACGTGTCCTCCGAGATATAGGAATTTATTTACATGTACTTACACATCATAATCACAAGGATTGGGTGAAATATTGTCCATTGATAGAAAAGATTATCAATCACACCATTAATGTAACTACTGGGTTTGCACCAATAAAATTAATGTTAGGAATTGAACCAGAACCAATATTGATCGGGGTACCAAAAACACTGAAAATTAATGACATTCAGTTAAGTGAGGAAGAAAGAGCGAAAATTGCTTTTGAACGAATCAAGAAAAAGGCAGAGAAGCGAAAATTAAAGAAAAAGAGTAGAAAACATAAATGGGAACCTAAGATAGGCGATTGGGTACTAGTTAAAGACCATAAGTTATCAAGTGCATTGCGAGGTAGGAACAAAAGGATGGAATTGTTATATAAAGGTCCTGCAGAAATTATATCAAAATTTGGTTATCATACCTATGAATTAAAAGATGTTAAAAATGAAAAATGTCTGGGAAGATGGCATAAACAACTCCTTCGACCATACAAGAAACCGTGTGGTGCCTTGCAACCTTGATTTAATGTAAAAGAAAAATTGGAAGTGTCATTTGTCTATTGGCGCCCAATCAGCTTTGAGATAAAATTTAAATGTTAGCTTACTTGAAAACCATACATTGGTCAGGTACTTACATATTCATGAAAAATGCAGAATGTGAATTGCTATCTACTACAAAGAGCTTAAAAATATATTGTATAGAGCTCACAATAACAGCTTCAGAAAGATTGTTAAATTGTTCATTTCCGCATAGAGAGAAAACAGAATATTTACTTTGTAAACATTTGTTAAAATATTTAGATGTATAGATAGTTATCACAGAAAGACAAAGAAAGAACTTGTCTGAAGAGTGTAATGGATTTATATAAATATATGTACATTTTAGTGCTTAAAGGATACAGTACAGATATGTGTTACAATAACAAAAGTGAAAAATCACAGTGCAAGTGATAGTGATAGCGAAGTGAGCAAACATGAACTGAAAGAAGGAAGTATAAAGAAAGACTCTTGAAATTTAACCTTTATATAAAAGCTTCACAGAAGAAACCATAACATATTGTAATTAGTATTTAAGGATTAATGTTAAGTCAAGTGTATAATTGTTTGTCATGTTAAAAAGATTAATGAGAAAATGTGTTAATAACCAATTTCAAAAACAGTGTAATTGAAAATTGTATATAATGGGAGTGTTGCCGATTATTCAAAATACAGGAGTAATTTTTAATTTTTCTTTCGGGCAAGACATTTACATTATTTTATTATGAAATAATAAAATAATATAAATGGGGGCATTTGATACCGAAATTTAGATTTCCGATCGAATGGGCTTTTGAAAAAGACACGTTTTAATTTAATTGCCGGATATGAGATTTGCGATAAATATTGAGTAATAACATAAATAGATAATATAGCAGGAAGTGTTGTAAGGTGAGCAAGATATGAGTAAATAATAGTCGTTAAATTTGTAGAATAAACGCATTATTGGTTTGAAATTAACGAGTCATGACGTCATACCACATAGTTTAAATACAAGTTCGAAAGTCAGTTCTACAAACCTTAAAAGTCGCGCGATATATCTAATAAAATATAAAGTAAACATCGTTTAATCCTAAAAAGGTAATTATATATTTGAAATTCATAAAAGAACATGTTATAATAGAAAGGGACATTTCTAAATTGCGGGAAAAGAAAATAGCATTTTGGATACGAGGCTTTCTTGGATGACGTCATGACATTCAAATAGGAAGAGAACGGTTTTTCTTAGCGTGGGTAAGAGAGAAGCGTCTAGGCATTACTCAACCAGAGACCAGTACGGGAGGTCGCGCTACGTGGATGTGAGCGCGATGCCTCTACATATACAAATATTTTCGGCATAACTCCTGAAAATATTTAAAAAGGAAATAAAGGATCTGAAAAGTTGTTCTTGGGTTGTCCATTACACTTACGCAAACCCGAGATAAAGAGATCTTATGCAGAACTAGCCGAGGCGAGCTACATCTAAGGGCAACGTCACGTCACCAACGACTTCAGCTTCAAATGGCGATCCAATAATTAGGACACAACGATTATATACAGCTTCACATATCAGAGGTTAACTCTGAGGCCATTTTTTAATCACTTGAAAGAAGAACAAAAATCACATGGTTGGTTCCAGCAAGATTCTGCAACAGCACATTCGGCTGCTGTATCATTAAATGCAGTAAGAGAAGTGTTTGAAGACAGAATAATTAGTGTTGATTTGTGGCCCTTTTGTTCTCCTGACCTAATGAGTTGTGATTTTTATTTATGGGGTTCTTTAAAAGACAAAATGTATTGTTCCTATCCTTGCACACTACGGGAACTTAGAGAAAATATTGTGCAAGAAATCACAAGAATTCCTGCTGCTGATCTTTGGAGAATGAGCAAGAACATTTGCACAAGATATGCTGCCTGTTTGAGAGCAGAAGGTCAATATTTCCAGCATCTATTATAAGGTAAGGATTTTAGTTCACCTCTGCCAGCATAAATTCCACAGCCACTGCTGGCTGTCTCACACAGTAGAGAAACACCGTGGGAGTGGGTTTGAATATAATTTAACTACCCTATACAATGCATTTTTCAGATTAAGCTCAAACCAGGCCTAGGCCCATCTCTACCTCACTCAATTTGTAGCAGCTGGAAGTTATAAAGCCTTATGATTGTCAAGATTCAATGTTATCAAAACTACAAACTATTACCTGCGTGGAATATGTACAACATCTACACCACACGTGGCTGACTGCAAGTCATGGGAATCAGGCTCAAATGTTGGTTTACTGAGAGTCTGCGAAATATAAAGGTCTGTGTCTCCAATCCTGTAATCCATCAGCATCTTATCAGAATATAAAAGCTGAAAAATTCTAAACGTACACAAATATAAATTATAATGATTGTTTAATTTAAAAGGTGAATCAATTAATAACACTAAACAACACTTACAATATAATTTTCCGGAAAATTATATTGTAAGTGTTGTTTAGTGTTATTAATTGACTCACCTTTTAAATTAAATTGATTATACAACACTGTTTTCAAACTTCTATGAAAGGAAGATATAATGATTGTTCTTAGGGATTTAGTCTATCATTGCATATTTGCTAGTAAAATATCAAATATATGCAATGTGCTATTGAATAACATTACCTAAGCTGCATACATTCTGGAGGAAACCAAAAAGCATAAAATGTAGTTTTAAGATAACAAAAGTAAAAAGCACCAAGGCCAGCAACCAAAACAAAAAATGTGCATTTATGTGTGTGTGTTTGTGCATGCATGCGACAAAGAGGGTGAAGGGTAAAGGAAGAGAGAAAACAATGCAACTCCAAATAGTAAAATTACACCAAACTTGGTAATTAGGTTCAGCATCCTTTAAGGATGTTGCACATTGATTTTCAAGAAAATCCTCATACCATAAACTATCCTTTAGTAAGAAGAGCTTCAACAGATTGGAGGAAAAAGGACAAGTTGCAAGCAACTAATCGCAATCAATGCTTTGAAGCAGATATATATTTGAAGGAATCTTTAAACCAAACCACGATTAATTTTAATAATTTAATGCTTTTCTTTTGTTATTTAATCTGTTATCAATGTTGTGGAAATGATCATTATTGTTAACCTTGTTTCAATATTTCAATTATGTTTACATAACTCATGATAGTTTCGCACCGTAACATGTTCAGAGGAAGTTTTAAAATATGAATTAACGTTATTTTATGGCATGACCGAAACAACCGTCAAATTCTATAATATGCACAATGTATGACTTCATTGGGATAATTCTCACAAAATGAGAAAAAGTATTATTAAAGAGGACAAAAGCTAAGCAATATTGCTATAGCTACATATAAACATTTGGTGCGGATTTTATTAATAAGTCTTTACTCATCAGCAGGAATAGATTCTTTACATAGCATACCGGAGATAGTGTTCTTACTGAATGTAGAAATAGAGTGGTAGCAGACGTGACTCTTATCTACAGGGTTGTGGTTACAGAATGGAATGCATAAATCAACGTTCCTTTTATCACAACATATTTATTCGTTAATTTACACTTTTAGCACCATATTAATTAATCAACAATCTTCACAGTTTGGTAGAATCTACACTGTATAAAGGTTTGGGTGAAAGTTCATGTTCACGCGCTATCAAAAAAAAACACATCCTTTCAACTTGAGCTCACAGATGCCAATGAATCTAGTTCCTGGCGTCAGTATGATGCAACACCGCCATTCTTATGTATTCATCCGCGCAACAGTTCTCATTGGTTGAACTCAAAGTGACAAGAAAACATTGGCTATCTTGGATATTGAAAAATAAGTCCCTGATACACCCAAATTAAAAGAATTAGAAATTTACACACTCTTACAAAAATATTTACATGAACGATTTTCTATTGATCAATATTCTGTCTCATATGCCCCTTGTTTTGTTTTTCAAGTTGTCACCTTATTTACAATCTTGAAACACAATACAATACTTCTCCCTACTCCTATGATTCCATCACTTTGTACAATTTTTTTTTTTAAGTCCTCTTCACTGTTTGTCTTTGTCTTTTGTTTTGACATGATACTGCATGTCTTTATAAATTTCACATATTCGATTACTACACAATGCATTTAGTTATTATACAATACATATCCAGTTATTGTACAACATATTTAGTTTTTACACAACATGTCCAATTATTATACAATACATATTCAGTCATTGTACAATATACCCAGTTATTATATCACATATGTTGTTATTATACAATACACATTCAGTTATTATACAATACATATTCAGTTATTGTACAACACATTTGATTACTACACAACATGTCCAATTATTACACAATACATATTCAGTTATTGTACAATATATCCTGCTATTATACCACATATGTCCTGTTATTATGCAATACATATTCAGTTATTACACAATACACATTCAGTTTTTGCATAACGCATTTAGTTATTACTCAACATATTCAGTTATTACACAATATATCCAGTTATCATACAATACATATTCAGTTATTGTACAACACATATTCAGTTCTTATACAACACATACTCAGTTATTGTACATTTGACATTGACACAAATATAATTTAAGTGTATCATGGTTTATTATGTGGTTTTTGACTTGTATTCATTGCTATGAGGAGAGAAAAACAGGATACAAATTTTGAGCTAATGATTATGATCATGTTTATGGCAATATTTTATTCAGTTCTTTGCCTTCTTTGTCTTATAAGCTTATTATGTATAGGCAGGTTGTTGAGTCGGTTCTTAAACTCTGATGTTACTTATGGTACTAATTTTCTTAATTGGGTTATTATTCATTGCTGTTTGGTTCAACATTTCTTCGAGCTTAGCATTGGCTATATTCATCTTAATTCATGGGCATTGTTTTTCTGATTATGGTTTTCCTCACTTCACTAATTGTCATTTCTTTGTCTCTTATTTCTATAAGAGAAAACTTCTATACTTACAATTATTCTGTAATTGTATTATTTTTCTTCTCAATTTACCCTCAACATCTTTGTGTCGAAATATTATATCTTTTTCATCATAATTGATTCATTTTTATTTTTGTCCCTGACATCCTTATGTCAAAAACATATTATCTTCCGTCGCTATGATTCATTTCTTTAATGACAATCAGTGTCCTCGTCTGTTTTTGTTGACAACGCTCTTTGTGGTCGATATAGCCAATGACTATGTTGATTTTCTTCCTTGTTGTAATTCCTAATCTGAACATAATTTTCTATAAGTAACCCATTAAAAATTGTTATCTTCTTTCATCTCTACTACTCCTGCCTTACACATTCGTTGGCAAAGACTATTTGGTCCTTTCTTAGTATGGCTTCAATTTATATTTATGGTATCTTCCTACCAACTTGCCATTTGTATTCTGTAGCTCATACGTGTGGTCACCCAGCTGTTTTGTTATGACCAGTGGTCCAGTATACAATAGCTCCATCTTTCCAGATCTTTTTTCAGATGCCTTGGATGCTTTGTGGCTTTTTAAGAGCACCTTTTCTCCAATTTGTGGGGACCATTTCCTGACGAATCTTTTCACCTTGTTCCTCCCTTTTTCAGCCTTCTGCTGTAATCTTCTGAATGCCAATTGACATTTTTCCTTCTCTGATAATTCTCTTTGGGCAGCCATCGTAGTGTCAATGTCAATTGCTAATTTTTTTGGTTTCGTGTTGGTCATCAACTCGATTGGGGCGAACTTGGTCGTGGGGTTCACCGAATGGTTAATCACCTCCTCTATATATCCGCATTTTTCCATCCAGGAAGTGTGGTCTCTGTGGCAGAGTAAGCGAAAATAAATACTTATATCCCTCATGATTCTCTCAGTTGGGTTTCCCTGGGGATAATACGCTGAGGAATAGTACAATTTTATTCCTAATGTTTCTAAGGTGTTCTGGAATAACTTGCTCTTATGCATTGTTGCATTGTCCGATAGAATACATTTTATCCTCCCATATTTTGGGATGTAGTCCTTGACGATTTTATCTAGGCATGTTCTGCTTTTGATGTTCTTAATGGGGTATATTTTGGTGAATTTTGTGAAAACATCAAACATGACAAAGATGTATCTGTTTCCATCTTTCCCCCTTGGTAGCTCTCCATGCTCGTCAATACACACCAATGCATTTTTCTCGTTCCTCACGATGGATTGTGGGATGACATCGTACCTTACATTAATTGGCTTGGCCTTCTGGCATAGGTCGCATGAGGAAATTAACTTCCTGACTTTCTTGCCAAGATGTTTGATGTACAATACTTCCTCGATTGCAAGCATTGTTCTCTCAGTGCCAGAGTGAAGCATCAAGTGGTGGAATGCCAAAATGACCCTGTCCTGTAAGGAATTTGGTACCATCATTTTCCACTTCCTTACGTCGTGACCATGCAATTTAAATAGGATGTTCCTAAATTTGCCTATCTTGGCATCCAATCTTGGTATTATGTCTGGAGCCTTGTCGAATAGCCTCTTCAATTCAGGGTCTTCTTGTTGAAGCTTCGCTATGTTTTTGAAGTCTTGCAAGATCTCGTTGCTTTCTTTGCTATTTATCTGCATGATTTTAATTTCATGGTGTGGATTGTATATCGTCTCGGGTATGTGACTCTCCGACCTTAATCTTGACAATAAGTCACTGAAGATGTTCTCCTTCCCCGGGATATGTTTGACCTCTATGTCGTGTGACATTATCTCATGTATGTACCTTGAGATTTTGGAGTTGGTTAGCTTGCATTTTTGAATGAAGGACAGGCTTACGTGATCTGTATATATAATTATTTTATAAAGATATATATATTGTCTGAACTTTTGTAACGCAAAATGGATTGCACCTATTTCTAATTCGGTTATGCAGGCATTGGCTTCTATCTTGTTTAAAAATCTAGAAGCTGTGGCAATCACATGTTTGTTGCCATCTGCATCTTCTTGTGCTAATATTGCTCCATATGAGTGCGCACTAGCATCGGTGTATACTAGAAAAGGCGAATTTGGATCCGGTCGTTCCAGGAGAATACTGTGCTTGAAAAGTTCTTTGATATTCTCAAAGGCCACCTGGTGTTCAGCATTCCATTCCCACTTAGTATCTTTTTTCAACAGTGCTCTAAGGGGTACCAATTCCTTAGTGTAGTTGACCACGAATTTTGACTGGTACTGTAAAATGCCCAGAAACCTTCTCAACTGTTTTAAGTTACGTGGGGGTGGTATATGCTCTATGGCCTTGACCCTCTCCGGATTAGGTTGTATACCATCAGGTGTAATGATGTGGCCTAGAAATTCAGCCTTTTTGACGAAAAATTCACACTTTTCTAAATTTAGGGTCATGTTGCTTTCCTGGAACCTGGATAATACATAATCTATGTGATGTAAGTGCGACTCGGGATTCTTGCTGTATATCAAAAAATCGTCGACATATTGCGTTACAAAAGTCTCGATGGTATCCCCAAAAACTTTGTCTAGAGCCCTCAGTAGTGCACTGCTACTGGTCGATAGTCCAAAGGCACATTTTAAAAAATGGTATACCTTTCCTTTGTGCAAGAAACAGGTATATTTCCTGACATCTGGATGAAGAGGAATTTGCCAGAATGATGCTGTCAAGTCAAGACTTGTAAAATGTTGACCTCCCTTCAATTTCGATATTAGTTGGTCTACCCCCTCAGGCCTGTAATGATCCGGCAAGGTATGTGCATTTATCTTTCTTGCGTCGATGGTCATCCTCAATTTTCCCCCTTTCTTATGGACCCATACTACTGGATTCACGTAACATGAGTCCGACGGCTCTATTATTCCGTCTGCCAACATTTTCTGGATCACTCTGTCAGCTTCCTCCCTGATGGAGTTGGGGATGGGCCTGAATTTATGTGAATAGGGGGTAATATCTGTTACTGTAAAAGTATGTACGTACTTGTTACACGTACCTGGCTTTTTATTGAAAACTTTCCTGTTTTTAACCAATATTTTCCTGAGTTGGTTTCTTTCCTCTTCAGAAATGCCATGTGCCCCCCAGATCTTCTCATCAATTAGCTGTGACATCGATTCTTCTCCATCTGTTGGTAGTGGTTCAGGTTGGTAGTTGTCCCAGGTAACATACTCGTCTTCTGTGCAGATCCAATGGCTGCAAACGTTAGTTTCCTCCTCGCTCGTCCAACCTGTTTTCTTCTTGTTTACCCTTAGGTCTACCAACCTATTCTCGTGGACATTGATGTTCTCCACAAAGAATTGTTCATCCGGATGGATCCCTGTCTGGTCTGGTTCCTCCTGGCATGTTTCTTCCTCCAGGAACTTCGCAGTGCATTCTGAGGCTCCTTCCTTAATAATAAATTCATGTAGGTCATAGTTAATCACCGACCTCCAAACGTTAAGCAAATCACTGCCAATGATTAGGGTAGCTGTTAGTCTAGGTATTACTAGGGCAATAAAATCGAACTTCCAACTTCCGATTTCTATTACCAGCCTTACCTGGTATTTAACATGTTCCTTTTTCTTGCCAATTGCTGTGCTGCAATACACTCCACACACAGGCAAGAATTCAGCATTTCTTTTAGTTATCAGTTCCTGGAATAGCTGTTCGTCACATACTGATGTGCTGGCTCCTGTATCAATCACCGCTGGCAATTCGATACCCCATACCTTCAGCCTAATCATTGGTGGATTGGTTATTTCCTTTCTTTCACTCGCCTGTCTTCTCAAGGTACCTACATTACATTGGTCAATATTGCCCCTACTGCCACACAGGTCAACTTCCGGGACACAAAGTTGACTTGTACTTAGTTTTCCTGGATGTTGGAGGTGATCGTCGTTTCTGTATTCTGTGCAGTATCGGTCCTATCCGGCACATTTTCATTCTGTTCCTGTTGTCTTACGTTGTCGGTGTTCCCTTGGTTTCTGCCCCTTTGACGTGAACCCCTATTGTATGACGGCCTATGGCTGTTCAAGTATTCCCTACAGAATCGTATATGATTCACTTGATGGGTACGGTCTCCTGGTCTTCCACGATCATATCTATGCGTTCTGTATCTCGATTCACCCCTCGGTATCGTGTCGTGGTACCGCTGTCTTGTGTTCTCCATCCTCTCGCCATGATTATGTGGTTGTGGGAAATGGTGTGCCCCTCTCCCCCTTTCATGGGTACTCCTAGTATTTCTATCTTCTCCCTCACTCTTGGTTGTTCGTAGCCGTGTTCCGGTTTAGGATGGGTGAGTTTGGGTGACCGTTCCTATGTCTATGCTCATTAGGCCGACCATTTTGTGTTTCGAAGGCTGTCAGCAATTCTATCATATCTGCAAAATCTACTGGCCTCGCAACAATTAACCCTGTTCTCACTGTGTCTGGGAAATGTCTTGTTATGCTGGTAATTAGTTCTGCCTCCGACAAGTTGGGGTCTAATAGCTTTCCTTTGTTGGCTACTTTCATAAAATAATCGACTAGCGACAACCCTTTGGTTGGATCGTATCTACCTGTCGCTAGCTCTACCCTAGTTTGGTTTTGTTTAGCTGGGCCCCAATACCTTGATAGGAATAAATTTCTGAATGAGCTATACGACTCATGACCAGCTAGTGTTAACCTGAGCCATTCTAATGCCTTGTTTTTTAGGCTTTTCTTAACTATCATCATCCTAAGCTCATTTGGTATCCTTTTCACTTTAAAATATTCTTCCATCTCTTTAACAAAGAGTTTTGGATCGTCTCCCTTCTCCTCGTCAAATGTAGGTGGTGTGATTTCATGTAATATGCTGTTGGTGTAACATGTGTTATGTGTTGAGTGATTGTTTGGTTGTGAACCTCTTTCTCTGTATGGTGAGTCAACATTTTGTACATTATTCAAATAACTCTCATCTTGTACATTACTTACATCTAAATCATCTTGTCTTTGTAATGCTTTCACAACATCATTTACATTAGCCAAATTTTCTTTCCCTTTTTTCATTTCTTCACAAATTGATTTTAAATCATTCTTTATTTCTAAGTGGCTTTGTTTCATATCATTTATAGCATCCTGTTGTGAAAGCATCACATCATTCATTGTCTTAATTTTAGGAATTACAATTTGTCCTACAGTTTCATTAATAATGTCTTTCTTTACTACCTCAATCTCTTTCCTTAATTCCTCAGTTATTTCTGCTTTTACATTTGTAATCTTACAGTCTACACTTGTATTACTTTCTGTTATTTCATCCCTACATCTAGCAATTTCTTCTTCTAACACAATTTTATTCTCCCTCATCTCTGATTCTATCTTTCCCATCCTATCTCCTACAATTTCTATCCTAGCTTCTAAGGCTTCCTTTGTTTCATTTAAGTTTTTGTGAACTAATTTTAAATTAGTTTCCATTACTTTCATATTTTCTTTACACTCCTGTCTTCCTAATTCTATTTTCTGTTCTAAGTTCTGTCTACCTAATTCCATTTGCTGTTCTAAGTTCTGTCTACCTAATTCCATTTTCTGTTCTAAGTCTTTTCTCACTTCCTCCATTTTCTGACCTATCTCTTCCTTATTCTGTTCCAATTTCTGACCTATACTCTGACCTAAACTTTGTTCTATGTCCTGTCTCAATTCTATGTTATTTTGTTCCATTTTCTGACCTAATTCTTTTTTATTATTTTCCAAGTCCTCTCTCACTCCCTCTATTTTCTGACCTAAACTTTGTTCTATGTATTGTTTTAATTCTGCATTATTTTGTTCCATTTTCTGACCTAATTCTACCTTGTTTTGTTCCATTTTCTGACCTATTTCCTTCATATTCTGTTCTAGTCTTTCAAACATGATCATCATTAACCTTTGGTCTTTGCTTATTTCCACCTGTTCCTCACTTCCTAATTCTACCTGATAACTAGGCCTATCTGCCCCTTCCCCCACTCCTGTTTCTATCTCTTTTCGCGACATTTTAATTTCTTTATTTAATTCACTTAAGGTTAAAAGTCCCACTATTTTGCCACTTCTCAGTAGCATAAAGATGGAAATAAAATGTATGTAAAAACGAAAAATTTTGATCCTACTTCCTTTTCCGTTGGTTCTTCGTCCAGTTATTTACGTCTCCCGGGTAGTTGGCTTCGCTAGATGATCTCTGGTGTTTTTCCTTTCCCACATTGATTCTCCGTGTATAGATGATATCAAATGATAGTCTAATGGCGTATTTTTCCTGTGCGATGGGATGGCGTCATTTGATGTTAACACTTTGTACTCGTAATTTTGCATTCCATTCTAAATTTGCGCCCCACGTTGGGCGCCATTTTGGTGCGGATTTTATTAATAAGTCTTTACTCATCAGCAGGAATAGATTCTTTACATAGCATACCGAAGATAGTGTTCTTACTGAATGTAGAAATAGAGTGGTAGCAGACGCGACTCTTATCTACAGGGTTGTGGTTACAGAATGGAATGCATAAGTCAACGTTCCTTTATCACAACATATTTATTCGTTAATTTACACTTTTAGCACCATATTAATTAATCAACAATCTTCACAGTTTGGTAGAATCTACACTGTATAAAGGTTTGGGTGAAAGTTACATGTTCACGCGCTATAAAAAAAAACACATCCTTTCAACTTGAGCTCACAGATGCCAATGAATCTAGTTCCTGGCGTCGGTATGACGCAACACCGCCATTCTTATGTATTCATCCGCGCAACAGTTCTCATTGGTTGAACACGAAGTGACAAGAAAACATTGGCTATCTTGGATATTGAAAAATAAGTCCCTGATACACCCAAATTAAAAGAATTAGAAATTTACACACTCTTACAAAAATATTTACATGAACGATTTTCTATTGATCAATATTCTGTCTCACATTTTTCAAACAGCATTTGGTCAATGCATTTGTGAAGGATAGAGGCCATTTTTTCGGTAACTTGCCGAAAAATAAATCATTATCTGGTTTCAGACATGCCAATTAGCTGGAAATGTTTGAGTAAGCGAAGAAATATTATGACAACATAATAATTGTGTGCAGTAACCTAAATTTGTAAATTAAATTGGAGAAGTCAACTATATGTTTTATTCCATTATTGTTACCCGAGATCAAGATAAGAGTTTTCATCGCACAACGCACAGAGCTATTAAAAACGACTGCACCAGCCTTTTGTAAAGGTTGCCAGTCAAGTATCCACAAGTAGAAAATAGACTTGGAGCCTTTATATATTCAAGGTGGCTGTTTTGTTATGAAATAATGACACAACATGCTAGTTCAAACAATGATTATTGTAACAAAGATCAGCGTTGCATAGAATTTCAAAGCAAGCAAGGGCTAGATTCTATGCTTTTGAGAAGTGCTACATATCCACTAAAATAGATGGGACAGAGGATGATGCAACCTGGAGCATTGATGGTCAGTCAAGTTCAACAGGGAGTCCAAAAGTGATAACAAGGATTAATTACCTACATGCGTAAGTATGATAACAATACAAACTTTGAGTAAATCGCTTATGTATTAGTTACATTAACCACATTGCACCACTGTAATACTAATATATTAAACTGTGCACAATGTGCATTTAGATTAATGGTCATTTACAGAATTCTGTTAATGTTCCTCTTCTCTTATTACAAACTTTTGCACGATATCTTTCACATGTCTTGCCACACAGTTCTCGTCTGGGTTATGGTAGAACTTCTTGCTGCACAGTTTGTAGTGAAAACCATGAACAGTGAATCGTGTCATGGTATGGCAAAGTTCATACATAAAATTCTTCCACTCTGAGGTCATCATGGCATCTGTCTGGTAGAAATCCCTCCAGATGTTGACTTTCTTCTCTTGTAGTTCTTGCAGTAGTAACTGATATTGTTTTGTAGATGGCAGTAACCTTCTTAGATGTAATTCTTCTACGTAAAATGGTTGTCCCTTTAGTTCATAGGTCGTCCTTGTTGGTGCATTTTTTGCAAGGCAGAGAATCTTTTTCATAAGCCTTTACCCTGTCTATCCAAGAGAGGTCATTTTTCGATAGATGCTCCCATATTAATTCTATTGCATATGTCATGATTGGTGATATTTTGATGCGAAAGAATTCTATTGCAGTCTGTATGGAGTCTCATTAGTCTTATGTCATTCATGGCTATGACAGTGGTAGCAGCTCATTGCACCACTGTGACAACTGTTTAGTTTACACATTGATAATGTGGAAGTTTCATGAAAATTTGGTTTATGATAAACCCACCAAGAATCATCTCAGCCAAATCTGGCCAACATTTCTTCACCGCGTTCAACATGGGTGCACTTTTGCACATCAGTTAAATTGTGGGGTACCCAATAGGATGACACCTTCCTCACAAAAGAATAGCCATGCAATATTTTGGAGAAACTGTTGGCAATACAATCTGCATAGTTTCCTTAATTTCTTCCAATGTGACACGATTATTTTCGCTGACCATTTTTTCCACAGCAGCGTTTTCCTCAACTACTGCTATAGACATGATCACTCCTAACCTCGCCCTTGAATGAAGTTGGCCCTCCATTTACTTCTTAAGATCACTGAAAAACTGTGGTATAATGTCCCCAAAAGCCTGTTGCAAGCGCAACAGGGGTCTCACTTAAACTGCTTTTAAAATCATTGTGCCAAAGTGCTCTCTTTCCACCTATTTTCTGGAAACTTGCTATCACCACACTATACTCTGTTCATCTAGAGATTAGAGGAGACGTAAACAAAGCCACGTGTGTTTTGACCACAGCGCGCCCTCTTGACGCTTTCGTCGTGTAAATAGTCCCTTGAAGAAATAATGTTACTGAGGTCTGAAATGTCATTTAATGTTTGCTAAAGCATGAACTAAGTGTACTAAGCATAGTTAAACTGTAAGAATACTTAGTTATGTGAATTTGTAACCAGCCTAATTTATTCTGCGCGCGCATTATTCAGTATGAAAGTAACATGGCGGAACAAGTGAGTGTTGTGAAACATAAGTGCGGCAAACCGTTGCGAAGTGGTGAAAAGACAACAATATTGAACATATTTAACAAGTTCTACGAGAAATATCCTGAACTTGCTATCGAAGACATGATGAAATTAACATCCGAGTTTACCGGTGTGTCAGTTGCAAGCATTGACAGCACACGCAAAGAAAAATCGACAGTTGGTGAAGATACCGGTAAAAACGACCACGTGCTAGATAAATGGTGGATGTAGTTTGCGATGAATTTGTGAGTGTGAGATCTGCAATCCGTCGAAAAGTTCACTAGTTCTTTGTTAACAATGAACCACTACCTTAAACAAAGTGCTGTTGGCAGTTAACTCTGATCTCGATCTTCCAGATTTAAAACGAACTGGTTTCGAGATTGTGAGCAGGAAATGAAAAAGTGTTATTGTGGACAGAGATGACGTAAGTAGCAGTTAATTTCCATGTGCTACATGTTATTTGGATCACGTAAATATATCCTTTAGTAGTGTAAAATGCATATTATAACTACGCGTAGCGGTAGGTAACTGTGTTGCGTCATTGTGAAAGCACGTTGCCGCGGAGTGATACAAACCGGTGCTTTGTTTATATCTCCTCTAATCTCTTGATGAACAGAGTATAGAGGTTGTTAACTTTGCATTGTGGACTGTGAGGGGGGCAGAGGGGAGGGTGGGGGGAGAGGGATTAAAACTGCTACACCATTTTACTCACAAAGCATTAGCTACCCAATCTATTTAAGTGGTTTAACCCTTAGCTTTCCTATATCTCAAAACGTTTAGTGACCCCTGTAAAATGTAATAAAGTACGAGTATGTAATTTATCATATTAATTCTATTTCTTTTAATTCACATTTCTAATCATTGAAACTGCACACAACAAATCACGTCCACAGTAGGTGTATTATGGCCTGTCTTCATGAAATAGGGACAGTATGACTGCTTCACATTCCAGAGCATTCAAATTGTTTTCAGGGCTAAAACTTTATGCTGAAAAAATGGATATAAGGTAAATAATCTCAGTGACTATGGATTCATTTCAGCATTAAATTTATTTATTCTCCATCTTATATAAGTTACATTATTAAAGAATGTTAGAGAAAGCCAAGTTACAGTATTGGTAAATAACGACTTTTTTCAAAAATCGGTGTTCGCAAACTCACTGTTATAGTTCTTGTTATTATTATCATCATGATCATAATAATTATTATTGTTGTTATTACTACTCGGGCACGATATGAATGCACTTAAAGGAGGGTGGCACAGGCTTGTTTACCAGCTTGAGTCTAAGGATCTCCGGGCAGCACAGGAGAGTCAGGGGAAAGACGATACTGGAATGTACAGTCGCACAATGAAAACAGTACTCACCTGCTGATATCTTCATATTAGTTCTCAGAAGCAGCATGTCTAGAAATGTTGCTTTCAGATCCTTTGTCTGCTGTACCCATGTCATTGTTTCCTTCATCAGCTGTGTCAGTGTCACTGCGTCCTTGTAAGCTGCTTCAATATCCATATTCTCGGAATAATGTTCATCATGATCACAATCTTCATCATCACTGCTCTCTAGACCCACATTTATAATTATATCTTCAATTGCTTCCTCCATTAACCCATCTCTGTGCTTAAAATCTTCCTCAATTTTTTTCATGTGTTTGCATGCTTCTATCCAATCATTTTGAGTAATTTCAGCTTTGCATTATCGCAGTGCCCTTGATAACACGGAATGTGACCTAATGAGATAACCTTTTCTTGTAGTCTCACTGATTGCATTGTCGGGAAGTTTTCTTTGTCTCTGCCAATAATATTTATTTTGCAGTATTGTTACAAGTTGATCTCAAAAGAAGCCGGGTTATTGAATTCATAAGAATTGAATGTGAATTCTTTCATTGTTATTAAAATCAAAACAAAAACACCAGCAACAATGAGTCAATGCATAAAAAAACTTTAAAAAGTTTAAAAAAGTAATACATCATATTACTGCTTAAAACAAAGCAATTATGATCATACTTTCAGTAATATCACTGAATATGTTTATTAGAATATGTTTACTAGAAACTCTAGAAACCGTATGATATAGTATTGTGGCAACACTGGCACTGCTTACAGCCCAACTGCCTTGTAGACAGTAATTTTGAACTGCTGGTGTTACTCTGTTTACATCGTTAGCACGCCACATTGCAAGCATCTCGGTATAGGTGATGTTCTCTTTATGCGACTGAACCTAAGAATGCCCGCCTACTTGTGACGTATATGTTTAGTAATACTTCTCACCGAGTGCACTCATATCATGGCTGACTAGCACTATTACTAATATTGTTGTTATTATTACTATTATTATCATCATTGGCAGAATGTGTACTTACGTTGAGTAGAGATATAGGGAGACACGGCCTTCATACATCAAACTGTAATAAGTATAGTTTCCTTGACCAACTTCCCCTGATACACTATGCAGTAATTGCTCGCCTAACAGAGGAGGAATAAGCAAGAACCAGCAACTTGCGAAGAGAAGTCTATCCATCTCTTGTTTACTGCCATCACCTGTCAACATTATAGAACATAATTAATATTTGTCATTAATCTATAGAATAATAAAGTTACAAAATAAAAGCAGAAAAAAGAAACTTTAATACACTACTAGCATTTTCAGGGAGAAAAAGAGATTAGTGAACAATGAGCAACACACTTGATACAGTTGAGAATGAGGAGATTCATTTTAGTAGTTTTGCTGCATCATTCAACTACAGGTTTAGTATGGGAGATCAAAATTCTGTGGTGCTGAATTTCTAAAGGTATTGTGTATCTGTAAACATGTGAGTTCACAGTTTTCACCTTCACTTTCACCAAGAGTTAATATAGCCCACTATGGCACTTCAATAATACTTATTCCTGAGTAAAGAAAAATAATGTTATTCCACTTAAAATGCAACATTTTCAATTTTTAAAATTCGATATATTGCAGATAAAAATTATCCTTCTGTTCAGTTTGTTAAACTAAATGGTTATAGTTTTTGAGAAAAGCATGCTCAAAGCTGTGAAATTTAAACTTGCAGTAAAATGCATAAAACTAAATGAATGTGCTTTTTCGGCTAACTGACCAAAATTTGAAACATTCCTGCACCACAATCTCCTTGTTCCAATGGTTCTTGATCCTCTTCAAGCTTTCTTGATTCTAGTCTCTCTAGTCAATTGTTGGGCAAATTTTGTGCAGTTATGAAGTTATAACAAATTTAGTATAAATTAAATTAAAGATGAAACTGGTACTTAAAAGGGGCATGACCCAGCAGACACCATATTTTAATCTCCATTTAATGGATTTAAATACTAAGAATATCCATATTGTAATACATCATTGGATTCTTAAAATCTCATAGATTTCATAAGAGACAAAACAAAAAAAATCAATTTTTTCAGCCATTCACACATAATACTGTCCTTAAAGGTAAATCTGTTTACTTCCTAGAATCCAAAACATGCCTTTGTTTGGTTGGTTCACAATAACCGAGAAAGACAACCAACACAAGAGCGACAAATACATACTTTCTAGCGTGATTAAAGGGTAGCTTTCCTACCAGGTCAAATGTCCCTAAAGATGCTGCATATGGACAATTGATACGGAACCCAGGGTATTGTGAACTCCATGTAACCGGGAGACTGACTTAGGGGAATAAGCATAAGGTTATCTCCATCTAGGGGATATGTGAATGGCGACCACAAGGTACCCAAGCTGAGCAGAACATTACTTCCACTTACTGGTGTTTTGCTCCTCACTGTAGCTTTTCTATCTGACCATACCTTGGTCATCTCTTGTTCTCTTCCGACCCCGATGCTATTAGGGTTCCCGAGGGCTAGGGAGTCTTTATTTTTCCAACCTCTCCATTTCTCTAATTTCTCTATAAAACCTTAACCCCTAACATGCTGACCTGTCATGGCATGTAATACGTCCTCTGATTGGTAATCAGAGGATATGGTCGGTGAATTTATTTTGATAATTCTCCCGGTCAGGTCGGTGAGACCCGTAAACCAACGACAGGTGTGGTCCTCCAGACATTCTGGGGGTTGTGAGAGAGCGATGTGACTGCCAAAACATAAAAATATGGTGCTCTCTAAAAAGCGGTTACTATTACTGCTATTGCTCTCTTCAATATCAGTGAAAAATATTGGAGAGCAAGAGGATTAATGACTTCATTGTCAGAAATCCAGCATTAGCTAACAACAACATAATACTTATTCCACTGTTTACTGTCCCTTTACTTTCTTCAATATTGTAGTGCCACAACGAAGTACACTCCTAGCGTCAGTGCCTGGACAGTTTACTTGCTAAGAGGTCGAGCATAAGATGACTCCAATCCCATGCAATAACAGCAGTCACTGTGCTTCAATAGTCATCACAAACTTGCTCAAAGAAAAGTGCTGTTCAACGCACTCGCTAACTGACTCACATAC
The DNA here is from genome assembly GCA_030765045.1 of Tenodera sinensis. NCBI lineage: Eukaryota > Metazoa > Arthropoda > Insecta > Mantodea > Mantidae > Tenodera > Tenodera sinensis. Next base: position 14,712,161 of record CM060972.1, read on the forward strand.
CCACTTTGCCAGACTCCCTCACTCTCAAGCACTACAAGACTTGCCTGTTAACTCCACCAGACTCATGACATATCCACTGATTTGCTTTGTAAAGTACTCGGCTATATATCCATAGAAGCTTTACTGAGCATTTGAGGTATCGAAACAACCACAAGGTTCTAGTTCTTTGGCAATATCGCTTATCATGTTTATGCTGGTAAGAAAGCTTCTTATCTCATTTGCAATGTCAAACTTCTGATAACCTTCTGCTACTTCCTCACACAGCTCTCTCCTCAGATCTGTTTGGTCCAAGATCTGCAAAAATGCAATCACTACGAACTACCAGCAGCTTCCCTCAGGATTGACACTAAATATATAGTTTGGGTGAAGGACCTGTTGCATGGATCACCTCACCACATCACTTTGAGGATACCACCAATAGTATTGCTGACATAGCTTATTATTATTCACATATAGGTGCCTTCAATAGTACTGGCATGGGTTTCCTCAAGTCCTTTCTCCACCATTCTCCTCAGGAGCACCAACTGTTCCACTTAGGTTTTTCCATCTGCAGATTCCCACACTCTCTTCGGCACACTGTTTCTGATCACCAGGAAGTCCTGTTGTGTGTGATTGCTCTTACAGGTGAAGGCCCTGAGAGCAACATTCACTCACGTGAATGGTATGCCAGATTCTCAACCCCTTGGCCCTATGCCATCTGTTCCCTCCTCAAGGCCTCCTTGTCCTAATTGCAGGTTGCATTGTAACCCCTTAACGACATTATGGTACGGGTGATGAGCTATGGGTAAATAATACCTGATATATACAGATGTTCATATTATTTACTTCAGTTTGTGTAATGGTTATGGTTATTATACTTTCCATATATTTGGATTGAATTTATTGACTTCATGTGTTTACATAAACATTTACATATGTTAAAACTTTCCTCTATTTAGAATACTTAGAATTCATCCTAGGGTTCAATACAGCCTAAACACAAAGTATTGTTATATTATATATGGTAATCCATTCCTTTTCCCAATGTCAATTTGTGAACATTGGCTTCCTACCTTTTCAGTAATTTTATCCTACTCTCACTTTTCCCTTTAATGTCTATTTTCTTATTTATTTTATCTCCCACTTTTATCCAGCATTTCTTGTCAGCTTCACTTTTGTAACTCTTATTGATTTTTGCTATACACTTCACTAATCTTCACTCTTCCATTTTCACTAATTCACTCTAACCTCACTTTCATTGTATATGCATTCCCTCTACTTTACTTTCAGTTTAGCCAGCTAATTACCTAAACACCTAAAAATGTACAAAGAAGATGTAATTAAAAACAAATTAACAGATTATTTAATAACAACAGTATTGTGTTCTACTGAAGATTTGTAAACTTTCATGACTGACAATGTATGAATAATTTGTAAACAATTGTAAACCATTGCCACTTTTTTTACAGCTAATGTTGGGTTTGCTTGTTTCTTCGCTTCCTCCAGACTGTCCACTCTTACTATCCCCCATCTGCCTCTGCCTGTCTCTTGGTCCATATTTTTCTTTTTTTTCTCTGAGCTGCTTAGTGAGGTGCAAGTGTATAAGAATATCTTGGAAGGTTATGATACATTTTATTGCAGAATAGTAACATCCTTTTTGGAACACTGTAAGCTATATGCTGGTCTATGCAAATTGCCTGCTTGTCTTGTCACAACCATTTCCTTTAATTAAACATAAATTCATTTTCGTAATGAAAACTGAAAAATGTTCTCTCAACAGTTCAACAGGTATTCAAATAAACAAAACAAAGCACTCTAATACCTCGTTATCATGCCTTTCATATGAATAACAGCAGAGAAACGTCTTGGCATTGTATGCATGTATGTATATGCTCACTAGTTAAATCTGAATCAATTTTATTCCATTCCAGAAGAATAATGTCTTTCAGCCTTGTTTTGCTTGTGATGTGGTGTTTCCTGAACCTATCTTAAAGTTCTGCCCCATTTTCACTGTGGCCACTCGCAGGTCAAGTTACTTGTGTACTGTATGACAGCAGACACCAATGAGGAGTTCTGAAGATACAAATGTCAACATTTCCATTGTTTACTGTGTTTTACTGCTGTATCATAAGGTAACATAATGTTTCTAAGAGAAATCACATGTTGAAAACACACACATATCCTTATCATTCATGTACTGTGTATCTGTTTGAAACATACAATAGCGCATCAGTGGAATTAGGAGATAATAAATAATGCTGCCTTGTGTTGATTAATTCAACATTTAAAGTTGAACATCCATAGATTTGAATACTTCTGTGCTGATCTGTTGTGCAAATTGTCAATAATTTATATCTTGAATGTGTATACTTAACTACTCTATGTTCTCTTTGATGATATGAAGCTTTACCTGATTAGGCCTCTTTTTCACCTTCTTTCTAAAAAATAAGATTGACACCCACAATGACAGGAACATGCCTCACACATTATTACACCTTAACTCTGTCAAGAGACACACATGTGCCCTCTTGCCTAAGAAGTTGAGAGCAAATTCAAAATGTTCTTGATATGATAATCACTGAATTATATAATGAAATGAAGGTGACAATTACAAGAAATGTATGAGCTGTTTCGTATAATAATATTAAGTAGCAACTATTTTGCTAATATATATGACTTGACTGTAACTTGATTGTACTGTGACGAAATTGGTGATGGATTTGAAAGTATATTAATCAGCACTCTTTACTGTCATAAGCTGTCACACAAAATTATATGGAAAAATGTTAGCACTGGGCTCCATGGGATCCACAGAAGAAAAACAAACAAATATAAGTAAATTATATAGTACTAATAAGCTCCAGCTGCTCCATTAAATTACTAATTTTACATTTGGTAAAAGTAAGTTATACCTCAATCATTAACTTACATTTCTCCTGCAAGTCATTGCCCAAATCTGATACACGTAACAAAACAAATAAATGGTACTGATAACTGTAAGCTCTAACTTATTCATTAGACAGAACTTACAATTAAAATTGTGTGTGAACTTTTCGACCGTAACAAAGTAATTATTCAATCCGAGACCACACAATTTTCAGTTGTCAGTCTGGGTGGTTCAGTTGGTTAACCTCTGACCTACAGATCTCAAGGTTGCGGGTTCAAATACGCTAAGACCTAAGGTTTTTAAAGCGTGGTTAAAAGCGACAGTCACAAGGCAGTAATTTGCTGGCATATAACAGAACTACATCCCACCTCTGGGGCTGATATGATCGTGGCAAGTGAAGGCGTGTTAAACAACAAAATATATGATTCACTACACCATAACCTCAATATTATTAATTTACAGTAAAACAACATTCCAGTAGATCACTGAAGAGCAAAGGAAAGAGTTCATCAAGCTCCTACCATGTAAAAAAGGCTGCTTATGAAAAGTACATCTTGTAGGTAGCAGAAGTGACACTTTAAACTACTGAAAATAATAATCAGATACACTGGTCTTGACAACTTAACAACACCCCTTTTAGACTCACGTGTCCCGAAACCTCTCATAACAATAACATGAGCTCCTGCCAACCACAGAACACCAACCTGCCAACAATATCACTTGTGAAACACACAGACACCCGATCCGCAGAGTATCTTCCTTACATTATATTCTCTGGCCCAACAATAGTACAAAAGCTAAGACGGAGAGACCTCCATGATTTCGCTGCATAAATTCATTAGTAAATTTTATTTTCAAATTCCTTTTTCAGGTAAGGGGTTGAAGGCTTTGAGGATGTGACTGTTGGTGCAGAACAGCAGCACGTCAACAGCATATAGAGCTATGCTGATCTGTGGCTGTGATGGGAAGTCTGCCATATAGACGCTGAATAGCGTGGGGGACAGCACAGAGCCTTCGAGGACTCTGCCTCTTATTGGTCTATATGTTTCCCCGCAACTATGGCATTAAATGTGCGATGTCTGAGGAAGCTGTGTAGGATGTTGATAATTTGTGAGGATAGTCCCAGTTGGATGAACTTGAATAGGAGCCCCGCTTGCAAGGTCGTTGAGAAGGCCTTTTCAACGTCTAGTGTTAGCGCAGCAATGAAGGCTCGTTCCTGGAAACCCAGGGCAGCAGCCTCTACCATCCACAACAGCTGCTGAGGCGTAGAATGCCCAGGACGAAACCCGAACTAGCGTTCAGGTATGGCTTGAATGTCCCCCAGCAGTGAGTACTCTAGAGTACTTTCGAGAGGGTCGATGGGAGACTTATGGATCGGTAGTTGGAGGGATGTTCTGGGTTTTTCACGGGCTTCAAGATACAGATCACCCGGCCAACACCATTCTCGCGAAAAGTGGCCCAGGGCAAGACACATGTTGAACATCCTAATCAGAAAGAGCAAAGTGTTGAAGGGAGGGTGGCGAACTGCTCACGGTCTGTCCTATTTATACTGGAGCCGGCGTGACGTAACCTCCCTCGAGTGCTTTCCATGTACACGTAGCTCAGTAGAAAGCGAGAACCTTCTAGACACTACGATGCTATCGCACTCTTCGATCGCACACAGTCAATAGTTGTCATGTAGTCTCGGACTTTCTTCATGTCTTTCCATTATTACCGTCCCGCACATACATAGCCAATCGTCGTATCCATGGTCACCCGGTCTCCTCTTGTCCATAAATCGTTGAACGACCCAATGTCACACTGTTGTTGTCGTTATCGTCGTCATCATCGCTATCGTTATCGTTAGTGTTGTTATTATTATTATTATTATTATTATTATTATTATTATTATTATTATTATTATTATTATTATTATTATTATTATTATTATTATTATTATTATTATTATTATTATTATTATTATTATTATTATTATTATTATTATTATTATTATTATTATTATTATTATTATTATTATTAGTAGTAGTAGTAGTAGTAGTAGTAGTAGTAGTAGTAGTAGTAGTAGTAGTAGTAGTAGTAGTAGTAGTAGTAGTAGTAGTAGTAGTACTAGTAGTAGTAGTACTAGTAGTAGTAGTAGTAGTAGTAGTAGTAGTAGTAGTAGTAGTAGTAGTAGTAGTAGTAGTAGTAGTAGTAGTAGTAGTAGTAGTAGTAGTAGTAGTAGTATATTATCATCACGGTCATTATCATTATCAGCATTAATATTACCATCACGATCACTATCATTATGATTAAGAAATTTAAAGAATTTCCTTAACGAAAACGCTTTAAGAGCAGCACATTTGGACTACTTTCCCTCCCTCTTTAGGTATGGAATTAGCTTCTGTGCTAACTCAGCACAAGCAAGCCGGTATTTAAATTACAAAAGGAACCATACGTATTATTTGTGACGTTGTTTGCAGGCATTCTTGTAGACCCTTATTTAATAGAATAATCCCTAGGGCGTCTCTATGCAGAGGTTACCCTCATCGCCCGGCCGCTGCGTCCTGCAGTTGCAGTGGCGGGGATCAGCACGCCGACTCCCTGGCCATTAAGCGACTACTTGGCCTTTTAGGGACGCTACATTTCCATCAGGATAGCTCCTCATTTGGCTGAGTACACCCTGTACCAGAAAGAAAATCCCATGCCGGTACCGGGGTACGAACTCGGGTCCTCCGCGCCAGAGGCAGGCACGCTACCAACTGCGCTACGCAGGCGGTCTAAAAAAAGCTTACCCGGATAATTTACCCTACTCTACTGTTGGTGTAGCAAGATCCGAATGAAGAGTAGAATTGCAGATGTACCGTGGGGCATCTGCTATTATTCGAAGAATCCGATTTTGTATTGTTTGGATCCTCCTTATCTGAGAATTTGAAGCAGAGCTCCATATCGCACATCCGTAATTCGAGATTGGCCTTATTAAGGAAAAATATATTATCCTCTTAACGTGTAACGGTAGCGGAGACGATTCTTTAAGTAAATATTTTAACTGGATGATTCTATACCGCAATCTTTTGACTAATGAAGAGATATGGGCGCTCCAGGTGAGTTTGGAATCCAATGTTGGGCCTAAGTATCCTACCGTTTTAGCGTGCGGAATTTCTTCGTTTCCAAAGGTGATTACATATTCTTCAGTTTTCCTTTTGTACGTGAACCTCACTGCTTTAGACTTTTTAGGATTCATGTGGATTCTCCATTTTGAGCACCATTTGTGTATTTTACCTACAAGCTGTTGCAGGTTGTCTACTGCTGAGTTGTCTCGTCCTTTGCAAAGTACTGCAATGTCATCTGCAAATTGCGCTATTGCGATGTTATCATGTGAAGGTAGGTCGAAAACGCAGATTAAATACAAGAAAGGGAGCAAGCACACTCCCTTGTGGTAGTCCAGCTCGTATAATTTGGGATTGAGTTTGATAATTAAAATACTTCACAGAAAAGGATCTGCTCGTAAGGTATGATTTGATGACTAGAAACAATGCAAAGGAGTTTTAATTTAAATAAAAGGCCCTGATGCCCGACCTTATCAAATGCATTTTGAGTGCCAAGAAATAGTCCAAAACAGACTTTTCTTCAAAAGAATCCAGCATTGTATCTGCGACTCGATGAAGTTGTTGAGGACACAAATGAGAAGCTCTAAAGCCAAACTAGGTGTCAGGAATTAGTGGCTCTAGGAGTTGAGGAGCTATGGAAGGAGCCTTTCGAAGACTTTAGAAAACAGTGGCAGCAGGCTGATAGAACGATATGATTGAGAGTCTTGTTTCGGTTTATCCGGCCTGAGAATTATTACTATTATAGCATGTTTCCAACTCTGTGGAAAATAAGCAAGGCGAACAGCAGCATTAAAGGGTTGAGTTACAAACACGGGTGTTCTGGATAAGGCTTTGAGTAATGCTGAGTGATCATGTCAATGCCAAGGGACTTTTTTCACCGGTGTTCTAAGTATGGCATTATACACCTGCGCTGGACTAAAGAACGAGGAAAATGGGGAAAGTTGAAGAGGCATTTAAATACTTTCACTTACATTTTAAGCGAATTCCAAATCTTCACTAGGATTAGGCGTGAATTGCTCCTGTAGCATTTCACTGAAGGGTGTTGCTTTATCTTGTATCGGTGTGTGCCCCACGTTATTAAGATGCAATAGTGGGATTATATTTGGTTGTCTAATAAAATATTTAGTCTTCTTCCAAAACGAACCATCGGCTGTATTCAAGGAGAGAAGATGATTGATTATACCTGGCAGTACTTCCTACTTTTCAAAGTGCAGCATGCAGGTGGTGGGTAACTCAATTGTATGCTGTTTTGTGAGTAACGTATTTAGTGCGTTCCCACAGTCTCCGTCAGTCTCTCTTTTCTTGAAGAAGGGTTTTAATATGGGATGACAGCGGCATTTGGTAATTATTTGACCTCCCGAATATTTTTTGAGTGGTAGATACACTAGCTGCAAACTGAATGTTTCTGGTTAGCACTGTAACAGCGATGTCAATATCACAAGGTGATTTAAATCAGTAATGTCTTCAAGTGTTGTTGTGTAACGAGTCCAATCAAAAGGCTCCTTTATAAGACTGGCTGTGGAGTAGTGGTTGATCTCAGGCGTGCTTAATGGTCTCAGTGTTACAGGATAGTGATCTGAGCTAAGACAGGACCTCCTAAATACCGGACCTGACACTGTGATTCAAGATGGCGGCCTATGTGCTGGGAACTACTTATAAACAACTCCTCTACAGGCTACGATTTCAACGCAGTAAAATAAAAATGTTATGTAATAACACGCCTATTTTATGAATATGGGCTGTGTTAAACACAAAAGCACTGTCTTAAACATAACCTCAAGTAAACAAAAAAGGATGACATTTAATATTAAACAATAACCCATGGGCAATGAAATATATAACCTTAAATGTCATTCATGCAATCTACAGGTTTACATGCCATTATGTAACTGCATTACACACGCAAATTACAAAGAAGATAGACAAAACTGCAAGCAGCATGTTATTTAAATAAAACAGAAGTGTTGACAATGAGTTGACTCAATTATTAATCATTGTTTACACTGTTTGTCACACTTGTACAATCTACATAATGTTATTTACCTACACAAATATACTATACTGGATGGCTGATATACAAATGCTGCCATTTAGAATAATTAGCTACCTACTAAATTCAAAAACTTTAGGGTGGACATTTGCTTTTACTATTACTGAAAACTTTTGATTACTCAGTTTGCAACAACATATTACTCAGCACTTCATGACACTTTATTTTACAGGGGGAATCCACAAAAGCAGATGGAATATTAAAAATAATAACCGTAAAACAGCACTGTAAATGAAGTACATATATGAAATACGTAACCTTAAATCAGCATTGTAAAGCAACTTTGGGTAATTATTTATAAAATCGGCCGCTCGAGAAAACGAATGAAACATAGTGAAATGGATGCAGTTTTTATTGCTAATTACGATTTTGAAAGTTTTATTATGTGCTTAAGCTTCGTTTTTTATTTATGAGCAAATTTTGCATGTGTTATACAGTGGTTTTGTTTCGTGCATGCGGCGGATATTTAGCAAATAAATGTTTATAAACGAGTATAATGTATGTTAGAATGATTGATTAATGTATTTACGTTGAAATTGTTATTGCTGATTACGGTTTTGAAAGTTTTATTTGCCGGTCAAGCTTCGTTTTTCCTGTGTTAGGTTAGGTTTAGTGTATGTATATGAGTGTAGTAACAGGGTCCTATGTTATCGAAATTTTGCCCGTGTTAGGTTAGGTTAGTGTATGTATATGAGTGGGGTGACAGGGTCCGGTGTTATCGAAATATTTACAATTTGGGCAGTGTTTATGCAATCATTTCAACGTAAATGCATTAATCAATCATTCTAGTATATATTATACTCGTTTATACACATTTATTAGCTAAATATCCGCCGCATAAGCGAAATAAAACCACTGTATCCCATGTACGAAATTTGCTCATAAACATTTTCCCAACTTTGTTATAGTCTACTGTTTTACATGCAGCAACATAACACATTTATTCTAAACTACAGCTACACATTTAAATTACAAAGACAAAAGATAATGAATAAATACAAGCAGCATACTACTTAAATGAAACAAACGATGTTGCAGCTGTCACCAATTGAGTTCACTCGAAATTATTGTCTTTCACTATTCACATTATTCACCATCTTATATATACACCGGCAACTAACACACAAAACGGTGCAATTTATAGTAATTAAATGCTGTCGCCCATCGCATTATTGACGGTACTACCGCAAAGGAGCCGAAGGGAAGAGACAGAGAATGGCCGCATTGTTGGGGCGCTTGCCGAAAGAGAGAAAGGGATAGAGACTTCTGGAATTTTCTGCTTTGTATTTCACCGCAAAAATAACTGAACTTTCCTGAAGTTTCCAGAATAGTGCCTGGGAGATATAAATAGCGGTAAAGTGTGAGAAGGGACAGTTTCGTGTGTTACTAATTCGGAGCCGTGCTGTTGGTGAATCGGAAAAGACTTTCTTGCTGTTGCAACGAGTGTAAAAAGTTACTGTTTACGGAAATAAAAGTGTTTCTTTATCTCGACTACATCTGTCTTCTTTACTTTACACCCACCAAAGTCACACTGGTGTCAGAAGCGGGATATGACGATGGAGCCTACATTGGTGAGCTTTTTTACAAGAGCTGAAAGCAGAGATAAAGACGGCAAACGACAACCTCGCTGCCGAGCTGAAAGAGATGAAGACGGAGCTATCGGCGAAAATTGACGAGCAACTGGCTGGCGTAAGTAAGGATGTGAAAGAGCTCGGCGGAAAGGTGGAAGAGCTCGGTGGAAAGATGGAGGACCTCGGCCAACGCGTTGACGCCCTGGAGAATGTCGGGGAACGGCTTAGCGTTCTCGAAGACAGGGTCGACGGTAGCGCCAAGGAGCTAAATGCAATAGTGGAAGGGATGCTTAGTGAAAAGCTCCAGCACGCGACACAACATCGACGCGCGCCAAACCACCGAAGTACGATGGCACGTCAACGTTTGAGGTCTTCCGCCGTCAATTCGACACAGTGGCCAAGCACAACAAATGGTCGCCAGAAGAAGAGGCCGCGCAGCTGATAGCCAGCCTCCAGGGACGAGCCGCAGAGGTGCTGAACGCAGTCCAGACAGCGGCGGCGCCCAAGGACATCTGGGAGGCCCTGGAGAACCGGTTCGGAAACCACCGCTTAGCCGCAGCCTGCCGCAGCCTACCGCAGCCAACTGAAATCTAAGATGCAACTGGCAGTGGAGACGCTGCAGGAGTTCGCCCTGGCAATCGAACAGCTGGCCAGCAAAGCCTTGGTCGACCTCCCCTCCGAATTCGTATCGCGAGAAGCCGCCTATACCTTCGTCGACGGGGTACGCGATGCCGAGATACGTCAACGCCTGATGCTCGGCGACTACAAGACTATCCACGAGGCACTAACGGCCGCATTAGGGATGGAAGCGGCCAAAGTGACGGCTACCCCGACCTCGAAGACAAGGAGTGTCCGCTACGATGAAGACCGCAGACCAGACCAGGGACGCCGACGAAGACCAGGTGGCGTGTGTTGGGGGTGTGGCCAGCCGGGACACCTGATGAGAGACTGCCGGCACCAAGAAGAACAGCCGGAAAACGAGTAATGGCCGGCGTGGCGAGGGGCACGTCGGCGCCATCACCATCATCCGCTCGAGTGACACTGCGCGCCGTCAACCGACGGATGGATGACAGCCTCATCGCGGACGGTTGGGTGAGAGGGAAGCCGTGCCGCGTGCTTGTTGATACTGGAGCAGCCGTGACTGTCATCAACCCTGACGTAGCCAGGGGCTTGCCGTCGAGAAAACCGAGCCGACCGTACCAGCTAGTGACGGCATCGGGTGACACCTTGCCTGTGGAGAGGTAGGCCCTGCAGCAGTTGACCTTGGGGCGAAGTGTCTTGCGTTTGTGGGTGTTCGTCGCGGAGGTGACTGAGGAGCTGATACTGGGACTGGATGCCCTCAGGAGCCACGAGGCGACGGTCGACATCGGCAAGAAGGTTCTGCGGCTTAAGGGAGAGGAAGTAATGCTCCGGCACCCCGAAGAACGCCTTGGAATCTGCAGGGTCATTCTCAGGGAAGACGTAGTTGTCTCCGCGAGAAGCGAGATGGTAATGACGGCGCGACTGGATGGCCAGCGCAAGAAGAACATGCTGCTGGACCGGAAGACGCATGTGCACGGGCTCTGTGTAGCCGGGACGTTGTTGCCGTGCCAAGAGGAGGTGCCGGTGAGACTGCTCAACCCAACAGATACCGATCACGACGTCCAGGCCGGGACGGAGTTGGGGGCGTGAGAGCCCGTGGTCAGCAAACACCAATAGACATGACCCAGGAGCCGGTGCCGACGCAACACCTGGGGCCCCGGCTGGAAGGCTTACTGGAGAGGGCGGCCAACCACCTGACCGCGGAACAGAGAGAGAAGGTCCAACAACTGCTGAGACGATATCAGCGCGTCTTCAGCCAAGGCAGCAGTGATTACGGCCGCACGGACCGAGTGCTTCACCACATCGACACTGGAGACGCCCGGCCTATTCGGCAACCACCTAGACGCGTTCCGTTGGCTAAACAAGCGGCGGTAAGAGACATGCTGGAGGATATGAGAACCAAGGGAGTGATCGAAGAGTCTGACAGTCCTTGGTGTTCCCCTGTAGTTCTGGTGAAGAAGAAGAATGGAGAGCTACGCCTCTGCGTAGATTACAGGAAGCTGAACGCTGTCACCAGGAAGGACTGCTTCCCCTTACCCCGGATTGACGACACCCTGGACACGCTTGCTGGTGCGCAGTGGTTCTCAACCCTGGACCTGAAATCGGGTTACTGGCAGGTGGCTCTAGACCCGAGAGACAAGGAGAAGACCGCATTCTCCACAGGCCAAGGGCTTTAGCAGTTCACAGTTATGCCCTTTGGTCTCTGCAACGCACCAGCTACCTTCCAACACCTCATGGAGTCAGTAATGAGAGGATTGACTTATGACGCCTGCTTGTTATACCTGGACATCATCATCGTCTGCAAGACATTCGAAGACCATCTTGACAAACTGAGCAAGGTGTTACAGAGACTGCAGGCGACCGGCTTGAAGCTGAACGCCAAGAAGTGGCAGCTCTTCCGCAGGGAAGTCAACTACTTGGGCCACATAGTCTCACCAACCGGAGTGGCCACGGATCCGGAGAAGACACAGGCCGTGAGAGATTGGCCTGGCCCAAAGGATAAGCGAGAACTGCGCAGTTTCCTTGGATTGTGCAGTTATTACCGCCGCTTCATAAAGGGTTTCTCCAGCATCGCCAAACCCCTCACTCGCCTGACGGAAGAACACCGACCTTATGTGTGGACGGAGGACGCCGAAGGCGCTTTCCGGCAGCTGAAGAGGACGCTCTGCAGTGCTCCTATTTTGGGATTCCCACAACCAGGCGACGCCTTCATTGTGAACACCGACGCCAGCGATCATTGCATTGGAGGCGTCCTATCCCAAGTCCAGAACGGCCACGAGCGGGTGATAGCTTACTACAGCAAGACGTTGTCCAAGGCAGAGAAGAACTACTGTGTCACCCGACGAGAGCTACTGGCGGTAGTGAAGACCTTGGAGCACTTCCACAAGTACCTGTACGGTTAGCCATTCCACCTGAGGACAGACCACTCCGCCCTAACCTGGCTACTTAGCTTTAGAAACCTGGAGGGCCAGACAGCCCGTTGGGTCCAGAGGTTGCAGGAGTACGACTTCACCTCCGAACATCGCAGAGGGAAGTGCCACGGCAACGCAGACACCATGTCCTGAAGACCCTGCCCAGAAGAGTGCGGCCAATGCACAAGAGTGGAAGAGAAGGAGCGTACCGCAGCTGTCAGAGTGGTCACGGCAGTGCCTGCGGATGGATGGGATAGCGCGGGCCTGAGGAGGGAGCAGCTGGCGGACGCCGACTTGGGGCCACTCTTGAGTGAAGTGTAGGCAGGGACGAGACCAACCTGGGAGGACATCACACCCAGAAGCGTTACATACAAGTCGTACTGGGCCCAATGGGACTCGTTGAAGACCAAAGAGGGCGTGCTGTTCCGGGTATGGGAATCACCTGATGGGAAGACCCAGAAAGAGCAGTTGGTACTTCCCCGAAGTAAGGTCCCGGAAGTCTTGGAGGAAGTGCACGCCGGTACCTCGGGTGGACACCTAGGAGCAAACCGGACGATCGACAAACTCCGACAGCGCTACTACTGGCTGAGGCTCCGAGCAGACGCTGAGAACTGGTGCCGTCAATGTCACGTGTGCGCGGCGAGTCGCGGCCCCCAGACTAGGAGCCGGGGTCGCATGCAGTAGTACAACGTCGGAGCGCCCTTCGAACGCATCGCCGTCGACATAGCTGGTCCATTCCCAGTGTCCGATCGAGGCAACAAGTACCTGATGGTAGCTGTGGACTACTTCACCAAGTGGCCGGACGTGTATGCCATCCCGAACCAAGAGGCGAAGACGATGACAGACTGCCTCGTGGAACAGCTGTTCTGCCGTTTTGGGGTCCCGTTAGAGCTCGACAGCGACCAGGGCACCAATTTTGAGTCGCACCTAATGAAGGAGGCATTGGAAAGACTTGGGGTGAACAAGACCAGCACAACACCCCTACATCCACAGTCGGACGGCATGGTCAGAGATACATCAAGACCCTAGAGGAGCTCCTGAGTAAGGTCGTGGCCAGCCATCAGCGAGACTGGGACCTCAAGGTACCACTGTTCTTGCTGGCCTAACGTTCGTCGACACACGACACCACCGGGATGACACCCGCAAGCCTAATGTTCGGCCGAGAGCTGCGCCTCCCTTGTGACCTGGCTTTTGGGAGCCCCCCGGAAGCGAAACAGCCGGCAACCGAGTATGTGGAGAATCTAGTAGACCATCTCCACGACATGCACGAAATGGCTCGTCAGAACATCCAGATGGCGAGCGACCGCATGAAGACCCCGTACGACAGGCAAGCCAACAGCCGAGGATTCCAGCAAGGTGACATGGTCTGGTTGTACCGCCCTACCCGGACCAAGGGACGCTGCCCAAAACTTCAACAACCGTGGCAAGGACCGTACCGAGTGGTAAAGAGGATTAACGACGTAGTCTACCGCATCCAGAAGGTGCCCCGAGGAAAGATGTTAGTGGTACCCCTGGATCGTCTGGCCCGTTACGATGGTGGTGTTCGGGACGACCAGCCTTGAGGAGGGAGCAGTGTCGCCCATCGCATTATTGTCGGCACTACCGCAAAGGATCCGAAGGGAAGAGACAGAGAATGGCCGCATTGTTGGGGCGCTTGCCGAAAGAGAGAAAGGGATAGAGACTCCTGGAGTTTTCTGCTTTGTATTTCACCGCAATAATAACTGAACTTTCCTGAAGTTTCCAGAATAGTGCCTGGGAGATATAAATAGCGGTAAAGTGTGAGAAGGGACAGTTTTGTGTGTTACTAATTCGGAGCCGTGCTGTTGGTGAATCGGAAAAGACTTTCTTGCTGTTGTAACGAGTGTAAAAAGTTACTGTTTACGGAAATAAAAGTGTTTCTTTATCTCGACTACATCTGTCTTCTTTACTTTACACCCACCAAAGTCACAATACTGAACTTACAAGCGTTACGTTTCAATTTACCTTTTGTTTTAACTGAAAGTCTCTGATTTTTAATTTGCATCGGGGAATGCAACAGTTACGGGGCATTGTGATGTTTGAGGTTAGGTTGAGGTATGACTACATTAACGAACACTACTGGAACAGTTTTTCTTCAACAACCTCTCACCACTGTAATCGTGACACAAATTGTACTTGCAAACATATAAATTAACCACACTATACGGCTAATGTAGCCATAGCCTTAGATGAAACACAATAAACATGAACACGTGGTTAAACACACGGCACAGTCAACACGTTATTAGATTTATTCCCGTTCCCTATACTGCCCAAATAAGTTTTTAAACACTCGCTTTGCTAATATGAAGACAAACTTACATAGGAATTGCTATAAGAAGCAATAACTCACCATAGAAAATAATACGAAGCATAGCGTGTGGAAACACCTCAGAAATCAGTCCCACCAGCCGACGCCATTTTTGATGGCAGAGTCAGGTCCGTTGATTCAGAGCACAGATTATACAGAGGGTCCTGGCTAAGACAGGACCTCCTAAATACCTAATCTAGAAGGTCCTGGGCTAAGATCATGAAGTACAGGTGGCGTCGTGAAGAGGTCGCCTACATGCTTAGTTATGAAAAAGTCTAAGGCATCTGGTGTATTTCCTGTATCCGACTAGTATGTTGGCTCTACTGGAAAAATGAAATTTAGCGAAAGCTGGTAAGCTACGTCATGTAGAATTTATATCCTCTTGGATTTTTCACATTTGAACCTCATCTAGGGTGCTTGTTATTAAAATCTCCCCCAAAGAGAACGTGAGAACACTTTACGTAAAAAATATCCCTAAAGCTTGCAATTTTCCGTCTATTTTCTGGGGCAGAGTAAAACGAGCGAAATTAATATTCTGTAATTAACATTTCATATCATACTTTAATATTTTGTTTTTCCTATATATTGAACCTCCTTTTCTAGTATTGTTGGGATGAGGATGATCTGCTTTGTGATAACCAGGTAGCTTAAAATAAGTATTAGAAGAAAGTTTTGTTTCAATATTGTATACTTGGACGAAGGTAACTAATTCGTGATATTTATTATTGATACTACCGGTGTTCCATATGCAGACTTTTATGAATTCTTGTGGCTCATTTTGTGCTGTTAATAATCACAGGCAGGACTTGATTTAATGTGTTAACCAGTGGAATAATGATTGAAAGTAGCGAGTCAATTTTATCAATAAGTTTGCTAATTCAATTCAAACTGGGAGATGTATGTTAGATGCTATATATCTATATTTTATGAATTACCTGAGCCAGTGGCTCATCTGTAGGGTAAATAAACACCGTCCCCGATTACGGAGCAACACAATAATAAACATGTGACAGCTAACATTCTGCTGATAAAGCATTCTATAGGCTAACAGAGAGTGTGAACTGTTTGTTGTCTCGACTAACAAATGCCTTAACCTGTTCAAAGCAATAATTCTTTTAGCAGACCATGTCCATAATGTACACTCCAGTTCTGTAATTACACAAATATGCCCATTACATTGCTTTGGTCGGGACCAGTCGTTATGATGTAACATATGGGTATGTTTATTCATTCATTTGTATTATGAAAAATATTTGATTTAAATATGTGGCTTTTGCGGTTATTTTACAAATATTACTCCCTACCTTCCTTGTACATGTTTTTTAAATTTGAATATTCTGATCTAGGCGCACATAGTATGCACTAGAGTTGGATTCTCTGGCGCGCGTCAAGCTCCGCTTAAGGGGAAAGCAATATGACAACACAGCAGGACTCCGATTGGTTGCCGACCTAGACTCGCTCAAGGACAAACTCTTTCCCATTTGAAAAGCACAATAGTGTGGTAAAAGATCATTGTATTGGAGGTGAAGAAACCGCGCTTGTGCATCAGAACTAAGGTGCGTGAGAGTTTTAGGAACATAGTTGTGGGTGGTTAGCTTGGCAACGTGAATACCCTAACTTTATTTAGATACTGTCAGTTTAGCAGTCATATTAGAAAACAACGCAATTTGTTTGCTTTGGATGTTCACGTTGTGATTGGATTATGAGTGCATCAGTTCGCTTGCTTATACACTCGTCTAATTCAAGTCACAGTAATTTATTTGGTCCCATTGCATGTTGGTACCCCTGGCAGCCCGTAGAGTCCATTCTGTTGTAAATGCTGTGTGCTAGGTCCTAGGCCCTAGGCACAGTAGGTACTACTGCGGTAAAAGTCCACTGATTGTAAGTGAAGAAACCGCGGTTGTGCATCGGAATCGGAACTTAGGAGCGTGGGAGTTTTAATAACAGTTGTGAGTACTCAGTTTGGCAACGTGAACACCTTAACTGTATTTAGAATCCAGATACTGTCAGTTTAGTAGTTATATTAGAAAACAGCGTATTTTGTTTGATTAGGATATTCACGCTGTAATGATTATGAGCGCATCAGTTCACTTGCTTATACGCTCATCAAAGTTACGGTAGATTTGTTTATTTGATCCCATCGTAATCAAAACTCAGGAACATCGAACTCGTCCAAGGACCTATTTAAGGGGTATCCGGACCTCCATCCCTAAATGTCCTTTCTGACTTCTGGCTCAAACGACATTGTCGTCGATTGGCTAAATCCAATTCACTCCTAAAGGAAACGTATAATAGCTAGTGAAATACGAATATGTGAAGTATGCTTAAAGTTCGTTAACATGTAGGCGAGTCAGGTACAGTAGCCGTACACTTACCAGCAGGGAATAGGGACGTCATTTGCTCTAATTCCTAAAATTAAATATTTTAAAAGTGATGACTGATCGATGAACACTCACATTGCCACACTTCGTGTTGCTATGTGTTTATTAAAAGAAGTCAACAAAGGCATAATGGGTTGTTAAAACTGATCTCTGCTCATTGTCGGTATTACCGTAATAGAGCACTCCAGCTATTTAGCTTTGAAAAGCAAGTAATGGTATCTTAAACCAGCTTATAGTTTCATAGCAATTATTTTAATGAAAAGAAGTTAAATAATATTAGTATGTCATACTAAAGTTATTAGTATACCTGTAACGGTTATGTATGAGATGAAAATATACGAGGAGCCCAATAATGAAACTTACAATTGTTTTGGATGTGTAGTAGTGATCAAAACACTTCATATACATTTTCCAGCACATTATGCACCTTTTGGAATAATAATTGACCGACATAATAAGCAATTTTGTGATGTTAATATGTGTAAACTACTTTATTGACGCAAGGTGCAGAAAGCGACATGTATAATCTGTGGACATGCCTTACCCAGCGCATGCGCGGTTTCCTCTCCCCCGCAAACCATCCCTCTCCTGTCCAGCTGTTGCCAATTTTGGCACTCGACACAGAAGCACGCATGCGCATGCCATTTCCTGCATATTCTGCTGACAGTTTTTGCATTTGATATGTTGGCAACACTACTTTTCCCGCCATCACCCACCTCGCGAATATCGCTTTTGGTCGTGTATTGTGTAACGAGGTTTTAAAAAAAGGTATTTTTGCGTGTTTTTAAGTGTTTGAGGAGGGAATATAATAATCTTAAAGCAATAATAATGCACTGAGATATTTATCAAGGCAATCATCATTCTTTAATGTAAGTATTTTTAACGAAATTGGGTTTAGGTCAATTCTATACATGATCCATTGTTTTTCCTTTCTTGCTTTGTAACAAAAATGTTTAACTCCACAATAATATTAAAATATGCAAAAGTATGATAGTGTGAAATATGCATTATGGCTCAAAATATATAAAAATATGTAATTTAAAGCTTAGAAATTAAGGTTCTTTCAATTTAATTTCATAAAATCATATTTAATCATATAAAATATATGAATTTTATGTTGAATGAAGGTAGTGGGGGCAACTGTGTCATTCCAAAGGGTGGTCAGGGTGCAGGTTGCAAGGAGGGGAAATGTGAAGCAAGAAGAGACCATATAATTCCTGTATTACCCAATGTATTGTTGGCATTAACATCTTCAGTAATAATACAAAATGGATATTTGACAAACTATTACACATTTATGAACTTCTGTTTTGAGTTATGTGCAAATGAAGGAAAACCATATCTAAAGTATAAGAAATGTTGAAAAACAGAACTGCAGAAATAAGTATTCCAATATGTATACATACATATAAGTTTTTGGTTTTAAATATGGCTACTATAATCATTAAAAGGGGCATTGAATTTAAAAATTCATTTGTATTGGTAAGGACATTTCATAAAAAACCAATTTTAATCATTTCAATTTTCATCAATTCATGTAACGAGATGGTGCATTATCGACTGGCCCTTAACCCAGCAGCAGGCTTATGGCGGTATACAGTGCTGCCAATTTAGTTTTCTTTTAATAATTAAGTTAGCGTGCCAAGTACACCAAAATTGTGCTAGATATACTTCAACGGGTTATTCAGGCATTGAATGTCACTATTGTCACATTTTTGTACCCATCATAACCGTTGTGACTGTGTAAAGTGGATAACTACACTGAGGCGGCACTCTGTACTGCACACGCCTGGTATTGGAAGTAAATGTAACCTTATCATTACTAAATGTTTCAAACATCAGAAGCTTTATTTAGCAAAAACTTTGTGTGAATGATTGTTTAGTTATGTAGATTACTTTGGCATTATAATTTTCTTCCAGATTCATGCAAAGAAAGAGATTGATTCCAGAAGAAATGAGCGTCTTCCGGAATCATCTGACAGAGAGGGTTATGTTGATTTCTTTGATAGCGATAATGAAGCAGAAATAATTGAGATAATTCCAGTAAATTTCAGCAATCATGTGATGAGAATGAGGTGACAGAAATACTACTTTCGGTTTTCAGTTTTCTGTATTAAAAAAATGTTTTCGACTGTAGTGATGACTGATGACTGCCATTCTTATACTGGTAAGGACCAGGAAACTTTATGGATGCATCATTCGTTAGCAGTCCTAGGGGAAAAAACTCAAGAACATATTCAGGTTCTGCCTGGGTTGAAATGGAATACTAGAGAAACTGAAACTGAAGGTCTTATCAAATTGTTTTATCCTGAGATAACCGAGTCTCTTTTTGCAAACACAAGCAGATACATAAATCACAAGAAATCATCTTTTACACAAGGAGCAGAGACTGCAGAAGCACTTTTGCTTCTGAAATAATGGCTCTATTAGGAGTGCCGTTTCTAATTGCTTACAAAAAGAAGGGCAACGAAAGATATTAGAGCTGTTGGCTTCAAATGGACTAGGAATGACTATTCCAAGGACAGCATTTACCTACAAGCACTTACTGTTCTTGCTCCAGTCAGTGAGGTTTGACGATACTTGCAATTGATAAACTTGTCGCTATCGCAATCTCCACTAGACCAATTGCCTGAGCAAACTGATAAGTCAGGTTTTTGAACATGTGATCTTGGAATTATTTTAACAATGGCTGTTTTCTATGCATCTAGAAATACACCCAATTCTAGATATTTATTGTAGATGCTTTGAAAGATCTTAGGTGCACACGATTAATTTGAGGCCTATTTCTTTTTTAACCTCCTATATTACATGAAATCAAAACCATTATGAATAGAGAAATGGTTTTATTGACAAAAGTTCAGCACATCAATGACCTTTTCAACGTAACCATCCTGAAGATTGAAATATTTGTCATGCTTATCCACCAGTATTCCAATATTCTCCACAAAATAACTTGCCACCTGACTCTTGAACCAAGTCTGCACAGTGTACTTAAGATCATTTAAGTAGAAATACTTTCTCCCCAAACAGTTCATCTGTGGATAAACATTGAAGTCACTTGGTGCTAGGTCTGGGCTGTAGGGAAGCTGTTCAAACATTTCCATCCCTGACCAGCTTCATCATCATTTGTTCAGCCATTTCTAAATTTCGTACATCACGTCGTCATTCATAAATTTCTCACCAAATATATGGCTCATTCTGCAATGGATTTACACTAACTTATGACCCTTTTCCTGTAGAAACATAGCATAGCTTGATGTGGCGGGGGATCCTATAGTAATGGACATATTTAAGTGCCCATAGTCAAGCTTTAACTGATCATATCACCATGGCAGTGATGTTGATAATGATGAGAAGACAGCCAATCACACCAAACAATCTTACATCTGCAGTTACTACTTGTGCCACCATCAGGCACCATTAGAGGTTGAAAAAAATAGTTGTCGTAATATTGGCTTAAATAAAATCAGAACCAGGTGCTTTATCATTCTGTTTGAGAGCAATATATTCAAGCTCCAGGGGATATCATGCTGGGTATCTGGAGGACCCAGTGACTGTTGAAGGATATAAACATGATTGCTGTAGTCTGGCGAGTTGACATCATTCAATACTGTTGCAGTTTCAAAGGGCAATTTGGTCTATCATTTCCTGTATCAATAAAATTGTGCTAAGAAACTGATTAAATTCTTACATCCCAAGGAGCTGGCTTTGTGATGAACACAATTCTGTCCAGCAATTTTATTTAGCTTCTACTGTATTTAAAGTTAAGATTTTGATATCTGAGTACATATATTTGTTGCAACAGGTCATATCTGCATCTTTTCAGCTATCTAACACAAGCTAAAGAGTGATTCCTCATCAAGTTAATTCTGGTGTCTACCAAGAATATTTGGAACTTTTATTGCTAATGCATTTAAGTTTTGGTAAATACGTGTTGCTAATATGTCTGACCGCCTCCGTAGCGCAGTTGGTAATGCACTTGCCTCTGGCACGGAGGACCCGGGTTGGATTCCCGGTACCAGCATGGGGATTTTTCCCCCACTGGGAGGTCTGGCACAGGGTGCACTCAGCCTCTTTAGGTCCCAGGGAGACCAATTGAGGAGCTACTTGATGGAGAAGTAGCAAACCCAGGTCGAGAAGGCCGTATAACTGGTCGGGAGGGCTCAGGGCACTGACCTCGTACCACCTTCCAGTACTGCACCCCACCAATGATGCCTGTAGTGGGCAGAGGGGAGGGGGGGGGGCCATAGTGGCTGGGCGGCAAGCCTTGGCCCTTCATGGGCTGTTGCACTGGGGTTAGAATATGTCTTGCAGTATCTGAAAAATCATATATCAAAGAGGTAACGTGCTAATATATGGTTCTTGAGGTCATAGTTTCAAACACAGTGAGGGCAATGGATTTTTTTATATAAAAATCCTTGGTATGGCTTCCTTCAGAAGGAAAGTAAAGCTGGTGATGCCATGTGTAGATTTGTGTCATGTAAAAGAACCTCAAGCCTGATAAAGAGGCCTCTGAGCAGAATCAAGTGGTCTTTCACACTTGATATAGAATGGAACGCTGAGAAGCGTAGTAATTAAAAAAGAGCGCCCATAAGTAAAAACTTAATTTGATTTTTACTTTCTCTACTGGTAAGTAGGGGAAGTACTGTATTCCACCCAAAAATTCAATGTTGAGATTTCACTGGAAATATATGCTTTGAGGCCCCCTGAATCCAAAAAAAAGCATTTTTAGAAAAAGGTCCGTGTGTGTGTCTGTCTGTCTGTGGACAGCATAGCTCAAAAACGAAAAGTTGGTTAAAAACCAAAGTTGGTATTTAAGTTCAATGTCTTTCAAGGATGCGACACGAAGATTTTGAAGAAAATAGCCCCACCCTAGACTACCCTTTACATGGAAGATTTTTCGAAAATTTTGATTTTCTTGAAAATGGCTCTAACGATTTTGATTAAAATGTCATATGTTTGACATATTTTTATGACAAATGAAATTATATCTTGAATTTTCTGGCTATAGCCCCTGTAGTCGTATTTACACTGGACAACTTTTGCATAACTGGTAAACGGTTAGAGATAGACCAAATCATACTGCACAAAAGATGTAGATCTTACTAAAATACACAATTTATGTCTTAATAAATTTTCTTGTAGGGTGAACCATTTCGGAGATACTCTTGTTATGTGTGTGAGTTTCAGAAAACTTAGAACTTTCGTGAAATGGATCATCGTTCATTTTTTTATATGTTAAGTGTGCAAAGACAACAGAATCTCAAAGCTTTAAAAGATTTGACTATCGCACAAAGCCTACTGTATTCTAACGGAAATAAGCAATGAGATAAGTTTTACAAATGTTTATTTTAACTAACACGAAGAAGATATAGGAATAAGAGTTTGTGAGAATGGTTAGTACAAGAGTAGAGAAAGTTATGTGAGTGCAACACATCAGATTTTTTCTTTCAAATTGCAATTATGTTTTATTATTTATGTTTTATTTCCTATATGTTTTCATTTATATTTATATATTTTATTTCATTTATGTTTTCAATGATGTAATGTAGTGATATAGCTAATTGAAAATGTTCCAATTGCATGTGTTAGCTTTGTATTTTGTGGTTAAACCATTCCTACTTATTGATCAGGCATTAAACTTTGTCTATTAAATTATAACCAGAGAATGCTCCTATGTCAGTTACATAGCAATTCAAAATATGGGAAAGGGGCTTGTGGCTGTACATTACGGCACCAATACTTAGCATATGGGGGCCCTGATGACCAAGTTGTCGACGGGCCCTTAAACCCAACACACTCACTCACTCACTTAGCATATGGTATTGATATTTCAGGAGGGGGGAGGGGGAACAAGTAAAACCAATATGAACAGATTACTAAACATCTGATATGTTGCACTCACATGACTTTCTGTACTGTTGCACTAAGCATTCTTACAAACTCCTATTCCTTTATCTTCATGTTAGTTGAGATAAACATTTTCAGAAATTATCTTATTGTGTATTTTCTTTAGGTACAAGGGGAATATGGGAATACAGTAGGCTTTAGTGATAGTATCTTCCATTGACAAAAGTTTTTCAAAACTCACACAAATAACAAGGAATATCTCCGAAATGGCTCATTCAACAAAATAATTTATTTGGACATAAATTGTGTGTTTTAGCAAGATCTACATTTGTTGTAATGTAAGATTTGGTCTGTCTCGGTCATGGTATTCAATTTTTCAGTCTCCCTTTCCAATCATGTCCTACACACGGCTATTGTGTGGAAAAGCATTAACTACTTTAATTGACCTTGTAGTTGGATAACTAGACGCCCGGGACTTAAAGTACTTACAACACTGTAAGTCACCATTAAAGTATGTTATCTTGGAGTAAATTGAGATCTTGTGTGGTTTACCGGGAATAATGCAAGTAAGTTGGCAAATTGAATGCCATATTGGCACGCTAGCCATGTGGTTAGAGCAGCCGGACAGTAACCGGTAGATTCATGGTTCAAATCCTAGTCATGGTATTCAATTTTTCAGTCTCACTACCATTTCCAACCATTCAAAGGAATGCTTTTGTTCTTGCCTTCGTTTCTTTAGTGGTACTAGTTTGCAGGCTTTGTTAAGGAGAAGGGCTTCTTTGTGGTTGAAGTTATTCAAACTCACCGGAAATATGTTTTGAGGCCCCCTGAATCCAAAAAAAGCATTTTTATAAAAAGGTTTGTGTGTGTTTGTCAGTCTGTAGACAGCATAACTCAAAAATGAAAAGTTGTTGAAAACCAAAGGTGGTATTTAAGTTCAATAGCTTTTAAGGATGCGACACAAAGATTTTGAAGAAAATTTCTCCATCCTAAACTACCCTTTACAGGGAAAATTTTTTGAATATTTTGATTTTCTCAAAAATGGCTCAAACGATTTTTATTGAAGCACAATATGTTTGAGATTTTTTTATGGCAAATGAAATGAATAGTTGGAACTTCTTTGGCTATAGCCCATGAAGTCCTATTTACTCTGGATGACCTTTGCATAGCTGGTAATCCATAAGAGATAAACCAAATCTTACTATACAAAAAATGTAGATCTTGCTAAAACACAATTTGTGTCCAAATACATTTTTTTGTTGAGTGAACCATTTCAGAGATATTCTTTGTTACTTGTGTGAGGTTTGGAGTACTTAAACTTCTATTAAATGGATACTTAGCCATGCAAAGAGAACGGAATCTCAAAGCTGATTTTACTATCACTCAAAGCTTACTGTATTCCCATATTCCCCTTGCACCTACAAGAAAGTTGCAAATGTTTATCTCAACTAACATCAAGAAGATAGAGAAATAAGAATACCGAAGAACAGTTAGTACAAGAGTAGAGAAAATCATGTGAGTGCAACACAACATTTTTATGTTCATGAATATCTATTGACTCTTTGCAATTGGGTCAGGTAGCTGAGACAAAATTTGGATGTCTTTGTAGTGTACATCATGTCCAAATAGTAGGGAATGTTCTGCCACTGCAAATTTATCTGTTTGTCCTAGTCTTCTGTGTCTTTCATGGACTTCTATTTTTGTTGCCACACTGTGCTTAGTGGTACTGATGTAAACCTGGCTGCAGCTGCAGGGAATTTCATAAGCACCTGCAGATGAAAGGCAGTCGCATTTGTCTTTGGCCGATCTTAAGTGCTTTATTTTCATTATTGGTTTGTAAACAGTGTCAACATTATGCACTCGTAGTGGCTTGCCTATGCATTCAGTTACTCCCTTAATGTATGGAAGAAAGACCTTAGTACAACCTTTATTATGTAATAATAACAGAACTGATATAGTTTCAAATTCTTCTGGTTCTAAGAACATCCCAAAATTGATGTATCTTCTGTAAGCCAGAGCCTTACAGGAGCAGATGATATGCTGGGCTGTTTTCAGCTCAGTCGCCTATAGGAGTGCCTCAGCTCATGCAATGGCCCCTAACCGGGACTGTATGCACAAATACATCATAACCAGGGGCTGGGAATTATGTGTTACCCAGCGACCCTTCGCAACTCCCCATCCTCCAGTCTGTGCGGCGGTAATCATCAAACTGAATTCAGAGACGTCTGAAGGTCAACTGAAGTTGATTGGTCTTTGACATTGGGTCTCTTACCCCCTAGAGGAACCCAATCGAGAGTGTGGTTCGGGACCACAGGAGCGCCATTACCCATACTTGCCATAGTATGCCCCAGGGGTTGAAAAACCAGTGATCATCATGTACTCTTTGTTAACTCAGGATTGCTGTGCATTACCCTGGAATCTCTAACATAAGTGTTTTTCAAGCTGTTTGTCTATTGCGGAACCATTAAGGACAGAACATTAATTTTATTGCAGAATAGTAGCCACCTAGTTGGGAAAATGCCAATCACACCATGCTGGCAAATGTGGTGTTCTTCAAGCATTTATGATCTGCATTATTGTAAGCAAAGACTGTGTGTAAATTTAACTTTTGTAAGAGGGTTTTAGTTAACAGGCAATAATGAAACTCCTGTATGAAACTTATTCAGTTGCTGTAAATGTATTCATGTTTATGTTTTGTAAAAATTGTGATAATTCATTCAGTGTCATTTCTGTGTTATTTGTGTTGTAGGTATTACCATGAGTGAGATCATTTTGACTACAGAAGAGACTGGACAGTTATGGAGTGCATGTGTGTGGGATCCAAAAACAGGAACTACGCTGATGACATACAGAGGTGCAGGTGCTGCAGGTCCACGCTCAGCTTCTTTCTTGGGAAATGATTACCTTCTACTGAGTGATAAGACAAAGCCAGTACTTAATGCTTGGCCTTTGAACAGCCAACAGCCAGTAACAACAGTTAAGTTTGATTGCACAGGCAAAGTAAATGCATTGGCTGTTACTCCTGATGGGTTTTTTGTTGTGACTGCAGTTGGCAACAACCTTATTGTATGGCAGATAGCATCAGGAAAACAGCTTGCAGTTCTTCAGCGCCACTTTCAACAAGTTACTTGCGTCAAGTTTACAAATGATGGATCACACTTCATATCTGGTGGGGAGGATGGCCTAGCTCTTGTCTGGTCCCTGGCACATGTTGCCTCTTTATGCAGTGGGGAGGTTTTCCCAGAACAGACAGAGCCTCGTTATGTGTTCTCGGATCATGCACTTCCTATTCAAGACATCTTTGTTGGCAATGGTGGTATCAGAGCAAGATTTGTTACTGTGTCATTGGACAAATCTTGCAGAATGTATGATCTGTCTTGTGGCCAGCTACTAGGAACAATCATTTTTGCTAATTCCTTGAGCGCTGTGACTATGAATACTGTTGAGACAGTGGCATTTGTAGGTGCATCAAATGGCAACATCTTCCAGTTGGACTTGACTTCTCCAAGAACACGGGAACATCATGTGACAGATGAAGAAAAAGGCAAAGTCTTTGTTGGACATTCCAAGGCCATCACATGTCTGTCTGTCTCCCAGGATGGAATGATTTTGTTGTCAGGCTCACACGACAGACAGGTCATTTTATGGGACATTCGTAGCAGACAGAGCATTCGAACCATTGAACACAAAGGTTCTATTACAAATGCTTTCTTTGCAATGGCGCCTAAACAAATGTTCAGTGATGACTTCAAGCCTGTATTGGTCTTGAACACCTTCCACAAATCTTCATCAGGCAAATTGACCTTTAAAGTAAGGACAACGGAAAATCAATGGGAGAAATTTTTAGACTATCAAGCACAAGCTGCTGTTGCAGATGAGGCAGACATGAAAGAGAAATTAATGGAACTCACCAGAAAAAATGCAGATTTGTACAAGTTTTCCATGGAGAAAATCTTTGAGGTGTTGGACAGTTCCCTAGAAAAGAGAACAAATGAAAAAGAACTAAGCAGCACTGAAGATTCCAAGTTACGGAGAAAAAAGAAGGCTCAGCCAAAACACAAGTAAGTGTAATGTGTATATGGACCAGAATGTATAAGGAAGAATAAACTTTTTTTTTTAATTACAACAACACTGTTTTCAAACTTGTATGAAAGGAAGATGAATAAACTTGTTTAAATGGATGGCTCAAATCTTTTTGTCCTTTTAAATTTCAATTTAAGACTGTACCAGGACAATGCAGAATGCTTGCGGAAATGGATGCAAGGAAACTTACAAAATGAATGTGCTGGTTTCTTGAGATTGCAAGAGTGAAATGTTTTTTTATTTAATATTACAAGAGATTCAGTGAAACATATTTTAATAACTGAAATATTCTTGGTATTATTGTAGCTTTGTTGAGGAATGTAGGATCCTCTCTATTTATTGTAAAGTGTTAACAGCAGACTCAAAAACTATTGCACACATGTATAAGTCATGCAATCGTTCTTGAACACTGAAACATTTAAATGTAAGTTTGTGTGTGAGTCACTTCCCTTCCTTCAGTGACAGTGATACTGTGTAGAAGTCATCTGCTCAGGTATCACTGGAATGTCTATACACACAGAGAAGATGTACAACCACTAACAAATTAAATACCACAGTTCCAATAGCCATTTCAGTCACAATGAATAAAACAGTTGTATTTTATTATATTTGAATCATTTTGTGCCTGACATATCTTCATCATTTGTGGAATTACCATCAATGTTAGTATCCTTGTCACTGTTTACCAGCCCATTGTCGTGAATAATAATTCTTTCAATTCTTGCTCCCATCTTTTGTCAGTTCCTGTTACTCTAGGTGAGTAGCCCCAAATAATGCTCTTTCCTCTCCGTGTTTTTACTCTTCTTGCAGAATTATGTGACATGCTAGAGGCTGCAGCAACTTTTTATTATGATTTTTTTTTTAAGCTTAGTGGAGTACTGATCCTTATGCTTGGCCTCTTCATGTATTCACGAACTTAAGGAATTAATTATTCCAAATGTTTATTTCTTCCGGGCTTGTAGGCTGTGGTCTAGAAGGCATGGTAGATACCAACGTTTCCCCAAGTACTGCGCTTGGCATCATCAGGGTAACACGATCCTCCATCTGCAACTCTCCAGAGTTAGAATGTGGAAGCAGAGAAGTAGTGGAAGAAATGACCGTTAATGTCCATTACGTTTATTTATATGGGTGGGGGTGGGCGGGGCATTGTTGTGCCATCTATGGTAGTGATTGGCCGGTTGTAGGTGGGGTTTTATTACAACTGTTGTTTGTGTCTGAAAGTCTATCTAAAACCGGTATCCATGCTTTATGTACACGTACAACCTACAACCGGCCAATCACTACTGTAGACGGCACAACAATGTCCCGCCCACCCCCATCCATATAAATAAACGTAACGGACACTAACGGTCATTTCTTTCACTACTTCTCTGCTTCCACATTCTAACTTTGACCAGTGCAGATGGAGGATCGTGTTACCCTGATGATGCCAAGTGCAGTACTTGGCGAAACGTTGGTATCTACCATGCCTTCTAGACCACGGCCTACAAGCCCGGAAGAACTAAACATTTGGAATAATCAAGACAGCGGCCGTGAAAGCCTAAATACATATATTAAGGAATTAACTCCCGAGTTTGAGCATAAAGTAGTTTTCCCTTCAATTTTGGAATTAAAGGAGGGGTTATATAAAGTTAAATCAACATATGGACACCAGTATGAATACAATACTTTACAGTCAACTGTACTCAGGGACAGATGATTCAAGCTGCGTATTACCTGAAATAACCTGAGCTGAATACACAAGAGAGAATGGCATATACAGGGTCACTATCTGTTTTCTGGATCAGGTTCATTGTTCAAGAACAAATGCACTAACTAAATCTCATATTTTTTTGGATAATGGCCTTTATACAGTTTACAAAGAAATAATGCATTTGTTACACTTAGTCCTTAAGTTTCCTGTGAACAAAGTATAAGTGCATTAAAACATTCTTAAGGAACTCTGGGCTAAGCAATTTAAGTACACTTAGAATGCAGAAACTTCTGCTGAATTAATCACAGCTTCAGGGAGCGTATTGGCCATATGGAGGTAATGTACAAGCAAATCTAAGGTAAGTCTCACACTCTCCAGTCAGTGGTGACTAGCTAAACCACCTTTGGTTGCGGTTGCAAGGTGCCATGGCACTAGTAAATACAAGACATATGTAATCAATTCTGTTTATTACATGTACAATAATATTTACACTGTCTTTGGTGCTAGTATGGTAACCTCCAAAACTCAAAAGTCCCAGGTTCAATTCCTGGCTGGAGGGTGGGAATTTTTCTTTAGTCAGGATAATTCTCCACCCTTCGTAGAATCTGGAAGTATGAATGACTGTTTGTGAAGCTTCTGTATGAATGTTGTCCAGAAAGTAATGCACCAGAGTTTAGTTTTTCTTCCAAAAATAAGAGAGGTCAAAAACCAGTAACTGGCAAATAAAAGTTTAAAGTGTAAATAGCCTGAAATCTTATGCCTGCTGATTACATCAAAGGGTCAATTATGCAGGAAGCACTGGCTGAAGGGAGGGAGTCAAGCCATGCCATGGTCCAGGGCATTGGGTTTTAGGGGCAACCAAATCCTAAAACATGAACAAACTATTTGAAAATAGAATGGAATTACAAATCATGCTTAAATTCTAGCATTTTCTGTAGATTTTTTGTTGTGAAACAAGACGAATGAAGTGCTACAGTCGATCACTTTGGATGTGACCCTCATTGATTGCTATCATCAAACATCTGCACAGCAGCTATTCAACAATACATCACATTTATAAACAGAAGTGTTTCAACACTAAAACTTTGACTTCCTCCTAGCGAATCATTGTGTGAGGTGCTCCTCACCTACTGTATGCCCAGTACCCTATAATAAAGATTATTATTATTAACAAGTGCCATTTACTGTAAAGTATGTTTTCAATCTGTGCCTGTTCTTAGTCCTTTAATTTGCTGGAAAAGGAGTAAATCCAAAATATGAACATTTTTATATAATGACTGCCTTTTTTTATAATTCGCTGAAAATTGTCTTGTTCTTTCACCACATACCAATCTTTTTGAGTTTTTGTGGTAACACGATTATGTGGAACTTACAAAATTTAGAAGGAACAAATAATCTGAAGGAAATACCTTAATAGCAAGTTCTTTATTATTATTATTATTATTATTATTATTATTATTATTATTATTTATTTACTCACCCACTTATTATTTTACATGACATGGGATATATCATATATAGCACACTATAATAAATACATCATTATTATACAATATACAATGGTGCAATTCATCTTAATTTTACAATATCTATATAACTCATATATTCTTCCACTGAGTAGAACTGGGTATTTAGGAATTTGTGAACTTCCTTATTAAACACAGCTTCTGATTCAATATTCTTTAACTGTTCAGTTGGTTAAAACATTTTATGCCACTGTATTTAAATATTTCTGAAAAAATTTAATTCTATGGGCCTTTATATGAAGTTTATACTTGTTCCTGGTGTTATGGACATGTATATCTGTAAGAGGTAGAACCGGAACTTAAAAATTCAATGCCACAACTGGGATTTGAACCACAGACCTTCCAGTTGTGGCATTGAATTTTTAAGTTCCGGTTCTACCTCTTAAACTTTGCCCACACACGGCTTGTGTGTTTAAAAACACCAACAGTAAGTTTGTTGGCATAAATAAATAATAATTACCATGTATATCTGTGTTCATTGTTATGTTACCCAAATTACTTTTAACATGAATTAACATCTCTTTTTATATAGAGGCTTGGAATGTGAGTATGTTTAGTTCTTTAAAATACTCTCTACAGCTTTCTCTAGGAGAAATACCCACTATCATTCTTAACACTCTCTTTTGTAATTTAAATATTGGATTACTATAACTTGAATTTCCCAATAGCTTTATTACATATAATAGTAGTGGGTGAAAATAAAAGTAATAGCAGGGTTTTAGCACTCCACTAGAAACATGAGACTTTAACTGGACAAAGAATAAATCACACTTTACTTAATTTCTTTGCCAATTTCTCGTTTATCCCACCTCAGATGTTGGTCAACTCACAGACCCAAGAATTTTGCTTCAATTTCTAGCTTTATTTTTGATCCAAATTTGATGCTTAGTAACCCTTGATTCTTTAGAGTTCTATTGTGGAATTGGACAGATATGGTTTTTTCCTCATTGATTATTAGTTTGTTGATTTTAAACCAGTTAGAAATTTTATTTACAGTAGATATGGTATCTTCAAGATTTTTACTGTCCTTTCCAGTAATGAATATACTTGTGTCATCAGCAAACAGTAATTTTTACCGTAGGTTTATCTTTTAAGTAGTATTATTATTTATAATGCAAGCATAAATCAATTAAATTTTCTTTCGTACCCTCTAACAAGCAGTAACCTGCATTACCAATACCTTGCTTTTGCAAAATGAGATTATACCGACAGTGTATCTAAATATTGACCATCAGCAAACACTCGACGCCATCTTTTGGGGCTCCAGAAAACTACTTATATGTGCTGTGTATCAATTTCCACATGCTGTTTGAAAACTGCATTGCTAAATTCTCCACAATGGTGACTTCAATGAAAAGTGACAAAAATCGGTCCCATGGAGGTGGTGGGGAAACATTTGTACAATAATAAATTACAGTACATAGTAAAGTATGTAATATATGGTAAAGTACACCACTTTTAAATGCAATTGCACACCAGTTATGTTAGGGGTGTATTCCAGTCCTGCAACCGATCTTAATTTGTACAGTACATAAAATTACACTGTACTCATTTTATGCTAACTAATTTTGCATGGTCTTAAAGGAATCAGTAAGTTTTGTTTGTTGGCATGTCACATTTTTTTCTCCTTGTATTGCTTGATTGTAGCAAGATGGAGATGAATACTGTTTGATTCATTTTGCTCCTTCATACACAGAATCATCTTGTTTATATTAATTACTTCACTAACTTGCTAAATATCTTCTTCTGTGTGCATGTCTCATTACTTTGGGAAATTCTTCACAGTGGCTTAGGTCAATGCTAGGAATGCAGCAGCCACAGTGGCCAAGGTCCACACTAGGGGTAGCAAAAAGTATATTCGAGTTCCCTTTAAAGAAAATTTTAAACTCAGCTTTCAAAAATAAATTAAAAGTACAACATATTTTCAAGGGACATACTTTCCCCTGCGTTAAATCTGAATCTGCTGTATTGGACTGTGCTATTTTGGGCTTATACATATTACTGAAAATTTCAACGGAAGCAATGCTTCCCTTATATGGAATGTACACCCCTGTTAAAAACAATTTAACATGTATATTTGTATATCTAAAATTAAAAAAAGAAAAGGTTCAAATTTCTGCTATGTTATATTCATATTACCTCTATCTTTTATTATTACCATTCTTATGAAAGTTTATTTTTCTGTCCCTTCATTTTAATTGTGATAAACATTTGTAGAAATAGCAACATTACACATTTTATTATAGATACAAAGGAAATAGTAAAGTCCAATGTTTATGATTCTATTTAAAGAACTTGAGACTTCTGACATTTCTTGGAGAGGTATGTTTCCATGGCAAGGTCCCCTCTGCTATTGCTCTAACCATTAAGGTGTCATCGCCCTCCTTTTCCTTCGTCTATAAGCTGAACTTTGAGGGGTAACGTGTTGAAATGTTACACTTTACTGTGGCACGTGGTTTAGTACTTATGTGTATTCCCTTTATTTTTGCCCTTTTTATTGTAGAAAGGTAGTGTGTGGCGAAGGTGTGGCCGAGCATTTAGACCATTCGCCTACCACCTAGGTGGCCTGGGTTCGTTCCCAGGAACCTGCATGTAGTATTCATGGTGGATGTTGTGGCGTCAGGATGGATTTTCTCTGATTTCCCCACCACTCATTCCACCGATTTCTCCATTATCACCTTTCCAATCATCGATTTTGCCTGCATTTCATATCATCTTCCTCACTATCATACCTGATGCTTCGCTGACCACCCACTTCCAGGTGTTCACTCTGTCCAGTCCATAGATTCCTGTGCTCTCCAACAGGCATCTGACCCTAGGCACTGGCTTGTAAGTCCTAGGTAAATCAGGTAAAAAAGAAGAAAAAGGTAGTGTGCTTAGTTTATGACCCTAACACTAACTGTACCAGACTTATTAAATGTTAAATTCATTCAAGATGTTTACTATTACACTTGCTGCAAAATAGCTGACCTGTCTCTGATATAATGTGGCAAAGCACCTCTACCTTCTCAGTTTGAGTGAGGTGCCAGGAGTCTCACTTGTTCAAATAGAACCCTGAATTCTATATGCTGGCCTTTAAATTTAATTATCTTTCCATGCAAGTGTGAGAAACAACAGAATATTGACAGGACATTGAAAAGAATGACAGAACATTGAATCCAAACCATTAATAACAGATAGTTCACAAACCACTTACAACCAAAAAGCTATTTGAAATAAATTATGTGCTTTAAAGAGATCTACATTTTTGTGTATACACACCCCCTGCTCAAGCCGAGCCAATCCTCCCTGTGAGTGGTCCAGATATAAATATGACACCTCCAGCCAGCGATTCTATTGTAAATGAACCTTCGCCGAGAAGACTAAGACCACACCACTGATGATGTCCACCGCAGGTATGGATGAAACGTCTGGACTAGGCATGGGCACGAGAGGAGAGGTAGTGATTGAACTTGCCTTACACACGCCACATTTTCTTGCTGAGTGATGAAGGTTGTTTTGGATACAACACTTGCAGTGGTGGTTTCTTTCATCAGTGCAGTAGTAATAACTTCTAAGCTGTTATTAACTATTTTGTTTATATTAAACATATTTTGCATACAGTAATTATTACTGTGGTTAGGCAAATTACATAATCTCGAAGCTTATAACCTTCATTTATCTTCTTCATGATTAACATACTAAATTGTTTCACTTTCACAATAAATAAAGCAGTCAAGTTCCATTGCTATTTAGCCATAAAAATATTTTAAAACTATTTGATCAACACAATGGACTTTTTGGTTCTAAGCTTAATATTATGTTCAAACTTTGAAACAGAAAATATAATAGTTTATATTAAATAAACTAATAAGAAACTAAACCGCTAAACATATATCATCCCTTTTATGTTTACAAATAAGAGTATTCAGAAAGTACCTTTAGAAATTATAAATAAATATCTAAGTTTGATTTATGCTTCTGATCAAATTGGCATTTAATATGGAAACACTTTATATTTGCAAATTGAAATTCACATATTAAACACCAAACTTTCCTATTTTTGTAACTTACAACAAATTCTCTCTACAATACTTGCCACTGTATAAGGTGTGTCGGAACTTGAACATCAGTGTATGGGAGGGATAGCTGGTGGAGTAAAGCAAAAACATGTTTCAGTGGAGTAGTCCAGTTGAGCTGATTTTGCCCATGCCTGATCTGGACTTTAAAACTCTGGCAGATCATGGCTTCTAAGTCCGAAAGTAATTTCTAGCTATAATTCTGACTCTTGCCATGAAAGCTTTGGACTACTCATATTGCTCAACATTTTACCAATTATAGAAGATTACACAACATTTCTTCCGAATGACGAGGGCTTTGCAGGCTATTCCCAGAAAATGCAATAAAACATCTTATTTGTTATGTAAGTATCTTTAATACGTGGTATTTTAATCAAAATCACCAGAATATTTTTGAGATTCATGAATTTTGAAAATCTTCAATGAAAAGGGCAATTTTGGTATGAGAGGATTCTCTAGAAATTCAGTTACATCTTAGTGGACAAGTACCATTCTTGGACATACTTGTAGCCAGGAAGTCTGATGGTATGCTCTCTCACACAGTTTACCGCAAACCAACGCACACAGACAGATATCTACACAAACTCTCCAACCACCATCCGGGCCAGAAGAGAGCTGTCATTAAAACACTAGTAGATTGTGCCAACATTATCTGCCAACCACAACTACTACCCCTGGAACTTTCTCACAGTAATGGTGCTTTGCAGGCCAATGGTTACACCAGCCAGGAAGTTAAACATTCCTTAAGCCTTGGTCTACACCGAAACAAATTGACCCTAAAGAGAAGAATAAAACATATCTGACATACATCAAAGGTATTAATGATTGCATTGTGAAAGTTCTCAGAAAACATGACATCCACGCCATCTATAAACCCACACAACCAAACACAACATGCTACATTCAGCAAAAGATCTAAAAGAACCACTCTGTTCTGCGGGTATTTACAGAATTCCCTACTTGTGTGGTTCTATATAGGGACCACTCAACTTACGGTAAACATACACATTACAAAACACAAAAGGTGTTGCTGTTTGGGACAAACAGAAAAGTCTGCAGTCGCAGAACATGCATTACTAACACCAGGGGAACACATTATACAGTATTCTGACACAGCTATCCTAACTTCCATGGATCATTTTTACACCTGTTTAATTTGCGAAGCCATAGAGATTTTCAAACTTAAAGCTAACTTCAATAGGAAGGAAGAAACAAGGTGCTTAAATAGAGATTGGCATCCATCATTATACAAAGCATGCAAAAAACCTGACTGAAGACAAATTTAAGATCATATGCCATCAACAGCCTCAGCTACAGTAAATGCGAGCCCATCGACGACAATCATAGACAATGGAAGCAACACCCACTTTAGCCCATCCCATACAGCAGCCACACCAATAAACAAAGACTAAACCAACCGTCAAATGCCCACACATGCTAAGTGTATAAAACCTGTGAAACCAAATGGCTCCGTATCAGTCGTTGCCGAGACTACCAGAGTACCACAGTCACATCACTGAGGATGTTCAACACACCTTCGAACAAAACATCTAGAAGGAGAATTTCCACAAGGCCAGATAATTATGTTCTATTTTATGACACTGGCCATGAAAGCTTATGTAATTTGATCAAAATAAAATGTGTTCGTTTCACCTTCAAGCTATCTTTTCCTTGTCCCATTCCTTAAAAGTAAAATATATTAACTTGTCAGTGTCCTAGTTTCGATTCTTGGCTGAAGGGTGGGAATGTTTATTTAGCCAGGATTATTTCATGGCTTCCCTACACCTAGAAGTATGAATGGGTGTGTGAATTTCATGTAACATAATACAAGTCCAAAGATTAACACATTGTAAGCCAGTGCAAAGCAGTTATTGTTCCAAAGATAGAAATCAACCAACATGACCTTAGAAGTTCAATGATGACAAATGTAACACTTTATTGATGCTAGTTGTGAATGCGTTCCTTTGAAATAAATTAATGTGCATCCATGTAATGTGCATATGATCCTTTCTCTGTTTCAATCATTTAAAAGAACTAAATTAGCAATACATCTAAGGAACCTAAATGTGAGAATAATTATCACATTGGTATAACCCACCTATTAGCACCAAATGTTGGCAGGTTTGCTCATACAGTATGACTGAGTGAATTTCTTATTTTAAAGTAAATGTAAATTAACATGCATTCATGTATCATGCAAATTAAACTTTCTCTGTCCCTATTCTTTGCGATGCATATGTAAAAAATGGATATTGGGTTGTACTCAGTGGTACAGCCATGGAAAAAGTGATTGAGTTCTTTCGGAGAGTAGAGTATTTCTAAGTCCCACATTGTGTTGCAGCATGGTTTACACAAGTTGCTATTTCCAACATGCAGCTGAGTTTATGGATGTATGTTATGTTATTGTCTGTCGGACACATAAATAGGCTGTGTCTGAATCACCAGCTGCATTTGTATTTGCTACTAAGTATACAAATGCCAGTGTGATTCATGACACATCCTATTTGTGTGTCCAACAGACAATAACATACGGAACAGACTATCAATAAACTAAGCTGCATGTTGGAAATATCCATTTTGGATAAACTGTGGTGTAACACGACGCGGGACTTTGAAATATTCTGCTCTCTTAATGCGCTCAATCGTTTTTTCCATGGCTGTGCATAATGCAGCTGAAGGTGGTGAGGGAGCCAAGCTTCTTGGAGGGGAAGTGAAAAAGTAGGTTAAATGTTGCCATATAGAGCAGTCCCAGCTTTCCTATTGCAGATTTTCAGCATGAATGGACCCATTTTCTGAATGTTCTTGCTATATAAAAACATTGACACTACTCCCTTGATTCTTTTAGGGCAATAATCTAAAAAAAACATCCCAAATGGAAGATACTTTGGAGGACTTTCAGTCCAAATGGGAAATTTGGCACATTACAGCAGATATCATTTGCAGAGGTATATTCAATAGTAGTTTTGTTTTAGTGAACAACAGATTGGCTTCATTGCAAAATAGTAATACTACAAATAAAGAAATTAAAATAAATAATAAGTAATAATAATAGTATTATAGTAATAATAATACTTAGCTACTGAAAACCAGGAATTGATAATGAAATTTATTCAGAAAGAAGACTCAGCTTTTCCGAACAGCAACCATCATCTAGACAAAGCATAAAAAAGGATAATTAGTACTGTAATTTAAGAAATAAGTTCAACACTAAAGTAAGAGAAATAAAGAATTATAATAACCAATGTCCAACTTGTACACATTTTTTAGCAAAATCTTTTGACAGAAATTTGCAACCTTTAATTGTTTAAGGCACCTTTCCAAATACATTTTAGTTACAAAAAATAATTATGCTCTTCATGGAGATATTAACCAGGACATAAATAATTGCAGCCCAATTGTTATTTCTAGAATAAGATGTATATTCAAATTGCACAAACTTTTTTTTCCTAGAGATATCGAATATCAAATAGGAAAATATACTATTCATGCATTCTATAAATTTATGCAACACATAATTGAAGCAATAGAAGCAACAATAACACTTTCTCTACTCTTGCACTAACTATTCTTAGAAACTCTTATTCCGGTTATCTTCTTAATGTTACTCAAGATAAACATTTGCACAAATGATCTAATTTTCTTGTACATGCAAGGGGAATATGGGAATACAGTAGCCTTTGAGCAAATAGTCAAATCTTTTAAGATTCCTTCTCTTTGCACAGTGAACATATAAATGAATAACAACCTTCCATTTGAGAAAAGTATAAGTACTGCAAAACACACAAATAACAAGGACTCTTGAAAATGGCCCACTTCACAAAAAAAAAAAAATTCTTTGGACATAAATTGTGTTTTAACGAGATCTACATGTTTTGTGTAGTAAGATTTGGTCTATTTCTTACGGTTTATCAGTTATACAAAAGTTATCAAGAGTAAATGGAACTACATGGGCTATAGCCAGAAAATTCAAAATATACATTAAATTTGTCATGCAAATATCATAAACATCTGGTATTTTAATCAAAATGGATAAGAGCCACTTTTTGAGAAAACCAAAATTTTAAAAAAATTTTCCATGTAAAGGGTTGCTTAGGATGGAGGTATTTCCTTCAGAATCTTCATGTCACATTCTTGAAAGATATTAAACTTAATTACCAATTTTGGTTTTTAATCAACTTCTCGGGTTTGAGTTATGCTGTTCACCGACACACACATTCCTTTTTCTAAAAGTGCTTTTTTTTTTTTTTAGATTCAGGGGACCTCAAAACAGATATTTGCAGTGAAATTTCAACATCAAATTTATGGGTCAAATACAATACTTCCCCTACTTACTATATGTAGTAGAGAAAGTAAAAATGGAACAATCTGCTTTGTTGGTCTCAGTAAAGATTTTGACTCCATTCACTGCAATAAATCATTTTATTGCACAATCATCACACTCATGCTTTCTGCATAAGTAAACATAACAGTGCAACCATTATGCAAAGAATAAGCAGTTTAAGACTGGCTTTCAGTGACTAGAGCAACTCTGCGCTTATTGACGTATAGCCACGTTGCTCATAACTGAAAAAAAAAAAGAGGGCAAGAAGGGGAAACAAAAGTGATTCTGATTCTGTAATGTAAACACCTACTCCAGTAAATAATAATAAAAATGATTAAAGAGAAATGTGACTATGGATTTATTGAATTATCTACTATTATTTAAAAAAGTATTTGGGAAACTGTTGAATTATATCTACTTCTTAACTGGAGTAAATATTATCAAATTACTGAACAAGTCCCTAATTTGGCTAACTTCCTTTCTGCAGCTCTATTACCATTTTGTTCCATGAATGCAATCACTCTTGGTTTAAAACCTGCTGTATAAGTTCTGTATTTCCCCATACTGGTGTTTCACAAAATAAGCACTCGTTAGAACTACAGGAACAAGCAGCCAGGCACAATTGAAGAGTAAGATGGTTATTGACATGGTGTGTGCTAACCAAATGGTTCACATGCCTTGCTGGTTCATTTACTTATCGCTTAGTCACATCTGCAAATTCCAGTGTTTTAGGTTACTTGAATCAGTCAGATTCATTGATGAGCTAGCGACCATTCTGGCAGTTGGCAAATTGATGGCATCAAAATAAGGGATATATTAAATGCACAGCATTTTTTTTTTTTTTTTTTTTTTTTTTTTGTTGTAGTATTTAACGCTCACTTTTACTATATACGACACTGCAGGCAGTGACACTAATGATACATGAAATGAAGACGGAGCTCTGGTGGAATGAGATGGTGGGGGAAACTGGAGAACCCGGAGGAAACCCGCCCCAGGCGTTGCTTCGTCCACCACAAATCCCACATGCAGTTGCCTGGGATCGAACCTAGGCCTCTTTGGTGACAAGCGAATGGTCTAACCACTTGGCTACAGCATGGCCTGCATACTCCGTAGTCTCTCCCATGAGCCTAATAGACTGCAGTGGCAGCATGTTATTTTTCAATATTTGTTCATAGTGAACACTTAGAATATTAAACCATTAATGCCCAGCGGTCTATTTATAGACCACTGCAGATATTTTTTTATTTAGTTTACATGAATTCTCAAGAGTTATTTGAACATATGTCATCACTGATATCTGATTATGTGAACACATTATTGTCTCTTAAAAACAAAATATTGTGTAGTTTATTAATTTGCAATAATAAACTGCAAATTACTGCAGTGCCAGTGAAAGCATATTATTCTTTTTTTCCTTGTCAAATTTCCCTCCCAACTTTCTGTAATACTGTCGATAAAGGTTTGTATTATTGCATCACACAAAGAACATGCCAGGGAACTTTCACTCAGCATGGACAGCATCTAAATGTACTAGGAAGAGACTACATTTCCGATAAAATTCTTAGTATATTAGGAAAAAAGGGCTCAAAAAATATACCTATTCCATTAGGACTAGCACCAATTAGTGATTGACTGCAGGATAATTTGGTACATAATGTGAAGGTAAGTGATCAAGCAAATAAGATGTTCTTGGTAAAATTACTAGTAATCAGTTGAAAGTGATACATCATAATGTGCAGTCTTTATCAAATAAAATTGATGAAATTGAGGTTCTGTTAAATGAGGATTTGCTAGATGTTTTTGTAATGTTTTTCCCAGAACATTGGCTAAAGGGAAACTATATTGGAAACAACAATTTGACTAATTTCTACCTTGCAGATTATTACTGTAAAACTATATACAGCCATGGGGGAAGTTGCGTTTATGTAAGGAAAAATATTAAGTATGCAAATTTACCACATATAAAAGAAAATACTAAGGAAAAAGATATAGAAATCTCTGCTATAGAATTATTTGATTATAATACAGTATTGATTTTTCTATATCGATCTACTGAAGGTAACTTTGGCACATTTCTTAAAAAACTAGAAAGAACTCTGGATCAACTAAAATTCATAAATAAAATATGCACAATATGTGGTGATTTTAATATTGACTCTGGAAGGATAGTAAACAAAAGGCAGATTTAGAGTCCCTTTTGTCATCCTATGGTTTAATAACAACCCTAGGCACTGGCTTGTAAGTCCTACATAAGGGGAGGGTAATCACGGAAAGAAGAAGAAGTGAATCAGAATGTCGCCACTCATGTAATTGTTGTTTGCCTCAGGTGTAAAGTGGGAAGCCCAGGTTTCATCACCCATGACTATTGAATCCAAAGGGTTATCCTTTTCATCTGCATAATGTTGAAGAAATTGGCGGGAACTTTCAGTGTGCTGCCCTTTGTGATCTTCTGTCAGCACACTCGGACGCAGCTTGTACACACTTTCCGCAATTTCAACTCTTCCTTCGAGAAATCTCAGGCAAAACAATGCAGAGCTCACCCAGAATGACTCGCTGATTGTGAAGCACAATTTGTTCAACCTGTGTGATTTTCTTGTTGGGAATTGACAGTCTGCCTCTTCCTTCCTCGTCATGAATTTCCGTATGACCATTTGCAAACTCTCTACACCACTTTGAGAGGTAGAACTGGAACTTAAAAATTCAATGCCACAACTGGGATTTGAACCACAGACCTTCCGCTTACCAGGCGGCTGCTCTAACCGCTGAGCTATTGTGACAAACTGCCAGTATGGCATTAAATTCTCAAACCAGTTCGTATTTCTCCTGGTAAACCACAAAGGCAGTCTCACATCAGAGACAAATTACCCCAATGGTGACTTACTATTGTAAGTACTTTATATCCCAGGGTTAAATAACCTTCAGATGGTAATTATTATTTATTTATGCTAACAAACTTACTGTAGGTGTTTTTAAACACACAAGCCGTGTGTGGGCAAAGTTTGAGAGGTAGAACTGGAACTTAAAAATTCAATGCCACAACTGGGATTTGAACCACAGACCTTCCGCTTACCGGGCGGCTGCTCTAACCACTGAGCTATTGTGACAAACTGCTAGAATGGCATTAAATTCTCAAACCAGTTCGTATTTCTCCTGGTAAACCACAAATTGTGTGGGTTTCTGTAGAGTTGAGGAAGGAAGGAAGGAAAAAAGCAGTATGGCCAACATCCATGCAAACAGTTTCCCTGCGACCCCAGCACATTGGAGACCTTACTTTTGGGATTACCCTCGTACATGCAGAATCACTACTCAGACTGAATCTGCTGTCCAAGAAGAGCACATGACCACACTCCTTGTTGGTCCAGTCCTAATACTCTTGGTACCGTTGCAAACAGTGCCACTGATTGACAGGTGTCAATGGAAATGTGATGTACCAGTCGTCAAGGGATAGAGACCACCCCATGCAGTTGCCAAGTCACTGTAAGCATGAGATGGTGTGCCTTTGTAATTTTGTTATGGATTGTTGCATGGTTTTTTCTAGTTCTGTACTTTTGCTTTTTGGTTTTGAAGTCCACATTACTAAGTCATCAGCAAATAGTGCACACTTCACACCTGATTCTTGTATTTGTTGTGGCAGATCGTTAATAAATATATTAAAAAGTGTTGTGCTGAGCACTGCTAGTAATGTTCTAATAAGGCAGTGAGTAATGCTTCGACAGCATTCAGCTGCTGCTGGACATCTTTGTTTGCCTGAGGTTGAAGCTGTGGTATGATGCAGTCTTGGATTGTTATTTCAATTCTGTGTAGCTTTTGCTTAATTGATGAGCTGATCTCGGGGTCTGCTTCATTGGCTGTCTGAGTTGTAAGGTGGAGCATCTCTAGGAATCCGTGGAGTTTGGCAAGTTCATCGTGTGTTGCAGGGGAGGCATCATACAGTTTGGACAGCTGGACCTGGATAATTATCAGGGGGTTGGTGGTGGCGTCAGTGTGGCACTGCAAGAGTTTGGTGATGCAGTCCATGGTGGAAGCTCAGAGGTTCATGATGATTGTGGTGTCGAATGTGTTGGCTTCTTCAATTGCTGCCAGGCACAGTTGGCGACGTTGGGTGCTGGTGATTGTGAAGCTGTGGCGGCTGGTTTTGTGGGCGATTCTGTACTGGCTTGTTCCTTAGTTTTTGTGCTAGCTTTCGGTTCTGAAATTGGGCTGTACGCTGATGACAATGGTGGAGACGGCTGCAAGGATGTTCTGGGCACTGCTCCTGGCCCGTAAAATGGCCGAAGCCATTGCAGCAGCACAGTACATGCAGATTGTTGAGGTCGTCGGCTGAGCATTCGGCTGTCAGACTGCGGGCGCCACAGTAAGTGGCACCTGTGTGGTGCAGCGCAGGACCCAGTGTTGTGGCCGAATAAGCACCAGCGACGGTAGGGGATGTGGCGATCCGTTGGGCTGGCCTCGATGCACAGGCGGTGCCCTAACAAGGGCAACCCCGCTGTGAAGTTCGCCAGGGTTTGCGAGTTCCAAATAGACCATCGACGTTGAACCTCGTCTAGACATGACGTGAGTGATCCGTATTGCTGAGGAACACAGCTGTCTGGAGGTGGCGAGTAGGAAGCTGCACGGGAGATCCCTTGATACGCCGCACACTACTGCAATGTGCCTTCAGAAAGACCTTGCTTGCGGAGTTTGCGGCAGCGGTTGGCGGGGTTCCACTGCTGGTGCGACGCAGGATAGCTGCGGGTGTGTTGCTCAGGGCAACTTGTGCTGGCGGGGTGGAGTCTGAAGAGCTGACGAGGCGGGGACTTTTTGTGCCAGCAAATGCTGCAGTGGCTGTTTCGTGAGATCTCTCTGAGCCGGCTAGGGGTAGCTCAAAGCTGCGGGCTGTGTCGCAGGCGATATGTGCGCCCCATCGGGTGTCGCAGAGTCGGTGGATGCGCTGGCTGCCTTCTTCTGGTTTTAGCTATGGCTGGGCAATATTAAAGTAGATAGTTCATTGAATGACAGAAATTTAGTGAGTTATTAAAGACTTTTTTTATGTTAAGATTGGCGACAGTTGAAGCTGGCCGGTTGGTGCCTCTGGCAGCCCGTGGAGTCCATTATTCTAAATGGTAGGTGAACTGTCGTGAAGAGGCCATTGTATTGGAAGTGAAGAAACCGCGCTTGTGCATCAGAACTAACAACGTGCGTAGCATAGTTGTGGGTAATTAGTTTGGCAACATTAAGACCTTAACTTTATTTAGATACTATCAGTTTAACAGTTATATTAGAAAACAACGCAATTTGTTTGCTTCCGATATTCACGTTGTGATCGGATTATGAGCGCATCAGTTCACTTAACACTCGTCGGATAATGTATAGTATTGACCAAAACCTAAATTTAGTCACAAATATTTACGTTAGTGATTCTCCTACATTGTCATCTTATACATTACCGTTACATATATACTAATAATTTTTGTATGACATACTAATGTCATTTAACTAACTTCTTTTCACTGAAATAATTGCTATGAAACTATAATCTAGTTCAAGAGACCATTACTTGCTCTTCAAAGCTAATAGCGCGAGTCCTTTAATACCGTGTATTGTTGGGGTGATGCCGACAATGAGCAGGGAGGACTTCGATTGCTAAACCCATTGTCTCTGTTGACGCGTTTTTGTAAACACATGGTAACACTTAAGTGCAGCAATATAAGTGTTCAGCGATCACAGTCATCACTTCTAAACCTTTTACAATATTTAATTTTAGGAATACGCACAAATAGCGCCGCTATTCGCTGCCGATAAGTGTAGGGTTACTGTACCTGGCCTGCCTACATGTGATTACGAACCTCGACTATGTACGTCGTTTGGGCCAGAAGTCAGAAAGGACATTTAGGGGTGGAGGTCCGGACTGCCCTTAAATACGTCCTTGGACGAGTTCAATGTTCCTGAGCTTTGCTCACGATGGGACCAAATAAACAAATCTACCGTAACTTTAATTAGATGAGTGGGGCAATGTATAGTATGACCCACATAATATGCCTAATAGAGTGTTCTGTGATAATATGCAAGCACTTTA
Source organism: Tenodera sinensis (assembly GCA_030765045.1). Taxonomy (NCBI): domain Eukaryota; kingdom Metazoa; phylum Arthropoda; class Insecta; order Mantodea; family Mantidae; genus Tenodera; species Tenodera sinensis. Next base: position 14,757,023 of record CM060972.1, read on the forward strand.
TTGAGGAAGGTGCAGAATGCGACTCGCTTCACCCAAGGCATCATGGGAGCTTACCTCTGCCCGCAAACCACCCGCAAACCATCCGACTTATCCAGATGTCGCCAACATCGGCACTCGACACAGAAGCATGCACGCCATTTCCCGTGTCTGCTGCATACGTTGCTGACATAGTTCCTGCGTTTCATCTGTTGGCAATACCACTTTCCCCGCCTCTCCACTACGCTAATGCCCCCTCTACGCACCATCGCTATAAGTTGGCTGGTTTCTAACGAGGTTAGAAAAAAAGGTTATGTTGTTCGTTGTTTTTTAAGAGTTTCAAGAGGCAATTTAATGATCTTAAAACAATAATAATGTATTGACGATATTTCGCAAAGCACCCAACATCCTCTAATATAACTATTTGTGATGAAAATTGGGTTTTGGTCAATACTATACATTATCCATTGTTTTTCCTCTCTTGCTTTATAGCAAAAATGTATAACTCACAAAAGTATAAAAATATGCAAAAGTACCTATTATAGCATGAAATATGCATAATAGCTCAAAATATATAAACCTATGTAATTTAAAACTTTGAAATTAGGGTTTCAATGTAATTCTTTGACATTTTAACATTTCTTATAACTGCATATATAGAAATAGAATATCTAATCTCATAAAATTGTATTTAATCATATAAAAAATTATATGAATTTTATGTTGAACAAACATAGTGGGGGCAACCATGTCATTCCAAAGGGTGTTCAGGTGGGAGGTCGCAAGGAGGGGGGCTGTCACGTAATACTGTACTGAGATGTGGTGGTATGTTGCAAGGAGGGGAAATGTGAAGCGAGGTGCAGAGACTATACAATTCCCCTATTACACATATACTGGTGGCATTAACACCTTCAGTAATAATACAAAATGGATATTTGATAAATTATTACACATTTTTCAACTGTGTTGAGTTATGTGCAACCAAAGGAAAACCTTATTTAAAGCATAAGAAATGTTGAAAAACAGAACGCAGAAATAAGTATTCAAATATGTACACTAGCAACAGAAAGTTTAAACTCACCAACTACATTTTGGCTTGTGTGTTGTTTATTGTTATTGATTTGAATAAAATTATGAATTGTGAATTACTCTTTTAAATATGTTAAGGAAAATTACAATATGCTTCATTACAAGTGGTTTGAACCTTTTCACAATATTTTACTTTCTCTACTATGTATAATGAAGAAAGTATTCCATTCCACTCAAAATTTGATGTCGAGATATCACTAGAAATATGTTTTGAGGCCCCCTAAATCCAAAATAAGCATTTTTAGAAAAAGACCTGTGTGTATGTGTGTGTCTGTCAGTCTCTATTGCACAGCATACTCAAAAACGAAGTTGGTTAAAAACCAAAGTTGGTATTTAAGTTTGTGTGCATGCATGTTTGTGTTGTGTGTGTGTGGACAGCATAACTCAAAAATGAAAAGTCGGTTAAAAACCAAGTTGGTTTTTAAGTTTAATGTCTTTCAAGAATGTGACACAAAGATTTTGAAGAAAATTGCTTCACCCTAAACCACCCCTCACTGGAAAATTTTTAGAAAATTTTTATTTTTTTTGAAAACGGCTCTAAGAATTTTGATTAAAATGCCATATGTTTGAGATGTTTTTATGACAAATTAACTGTATATCTTGAATTTTCTGGCTATAGCTGCTGTAGTCATATTTACTCTGGATGATTTTAGCATAACTGGTAAGCCATAAAAGACGGACCAAATCTTACTGCACAAAAAATGTAGATCTTGTAAAAATACACAATTTATGTCCTATAAATTTTTTTTTAGAGTGAACCATTTCAGAGATATGCCTTGTTATTTGTGTGAGTTTTGGAGAACTTAATAGTTGTCAAATATAACATTGTTATTCATTTTTACTTTCTCTGTATTCCACCCAAAAATTCAATGTCGAGATTTCACCAGAAATATATGTTTTGAGACCCCCTGAATCTAAAAAGAGCATTTTTAGAAAAAGGTCTGTGTGTGTGTCTGTGTGTCAGTCTGTCAGTCTGTGGACAGCATAACTCAAAAACGAAAAGTTGGTCAAAAACCAATGTTGGTATTTAAGTTTAATGTCGTTCAAGGATGTGACACAAAGATTTTGAAGAAAATAGCCCCACCCTAAACTACCCTTTACATAGAAAATGTTTTGAAAATTTTGATTTTCTTGAAAATGGCTCTAACGATTTTGATTAAAATGCCATATGTTTGAGATATTTTTATGACAAATGAAATGTATATCTTGAATTTTCTGGCTATAGCCCCTGTAGTTGTATTTACTCTGGACGACTTTTGCATAACTGGTAAACCGTTAGAGATAGACCAAATCATACTATACAAACAATGTAGATCTTGGTAAAATACACAATTTATGTCTCAATAAATTTTCTTGTAGGATAAACCATTTCGGAGATATTCCTTGTTATGTGTGTGAGTTTTGGAAAACTTAGAACTTTAGCGAATGCAACAACGTTGTTCTTTTTTTTATATGTTAATCGTGCAAAGAGAACGGAATCTCAAGGGTCAAAAAGATTTGACTGTCGCACAAAGCCTTCTGTATTCTAATATCTCCCTTGCACCTACAAGGACATAAGCAATAAGATAATTTGTACGAATGTTTATCTTAACTAACATGGAGATATAGGAATAAGAGTTTGTTAGAATGGTTAGTACAAGAGTAGAGAAAGTCATGTGAGTGCAACACATCAGATTTTTTTTATATGTTAACCATACAAAGAGAACAGAATGTGAAAGCTTCAAAAGATTGGACTATTGCTCATAGCCTACTGTATTCTCATATTCCCCTTGCTCCTACAAGGAAATAAGCAAAGGAAGTAAGCAATAAGATCATTTCTGCAAATGTTTGTAAGAATAGTATGAGATTAAAGAAAGTCAGGTGAGTGCAACACATCAGATTTCTTTATGTGTTAACTATGCAAAGAGAATAGAATTTGAAAGCTTTAGAAGATTTGATTCGCTCAAAGTCTACTCTATTCCCACATTCTACTTGTACCTACAAGAAAATAAGCATATAAACTGGGCATTTCTGACTATAGTGTTTGCTCTGCATTGAAGTGCAGGGAAGAAACTGGTTCCCATGCTGATCGACCATGCAGTGGACATCCAAGAAAAATATCAGCAGTGGACAATAGAATTATACTTTTGAGCAAATGTAATAGGCAGCGTTCAGCAGTGAAATAAATACTACCAGGGCAGAGCCAGTGTAAGGGTCAACACTGAAAGGTTGTCTATGTGCAGTTTCATTGTTTGGATGTGTAGCTGTGAAGAAGCCATTTCAACCCATCAGCACAAGCAATCAGCCAAAGAGCACCAGAATTGAACCTTAAACAAGTGGAAAAGTATTCTGTGGATGGATAAATCCAAATTTGAGAAATTTGGTTTAAATTTTCGGCAGTATGTTCACCGTCTCCTTGGGGGAGAATGCTTGAAGCTTGCCTCATCCCCTCTGTGGAACATGAAGGTGGAAGTATAATGGTGTGGGGGTGTTTCAGGAACAATAAACTGAAGACTTAGTGAAAGTGGAGGAAAAACAGTGCCATCAGATTCTTTCGCACCATGCTGTGCCATCTAGTATCAGACTTATTGGATGTGGTTTTGTTCTTCAACAAGATCATGACCCAAAACACACATAAAAGTTGTGTAAGAACTGTGTGAATAGTAAGGAAGAGGCGGGAGTACTAAAATCCATGACCTGATCACAACAATCTCCGGATCTATCCCCAATTGAAGTTCCCTGGGAGGAGCTTGGGTGGAAAGCAAAACAGATGGTCTCTTAACAGTGCAGATGAGCTATGGCAGTATCCTCTGCAGCCCTGGGGTAATATAACTCCAGAGGTGTTACAAAAATTGACTGCAAGAGTGTCCCAAACAGTCATCAGAGCAAGAGGTGGTCATTTTGACGAACAAAAACTTTGAACAATTTCCTTACAGTGTACAAAAAAGACCACAGACAGTATAAAAACATGCTTTATGTGAGTGATTTTGTGTATTTCATAGCATATGCACTGAAGTTTGTTGCAGAATAAAATAAGTATTTGATCTCAACTATGCTTACAAGAACAGCACCTAAAAATGAGTATCTTGTTTTTTGTATGGTGAGCTGAAACTTTCTGTCGCTAGTGTGTACATACATATAATTTTTTGTTTTAATTATGGCTATCACAGTTTTTAAAAGGGGCATTGAACTTTAAAAAAAATAATTTGTATTGGTAAGAGAATTTCATAAAAGACTAGTTTTAATCATTTCATTATTTTTACCAATTCATGTAACAAGTTGGACCCCAAAAATAGATTTTTAATTAATTCTTGAACATGCCATACAGTTATGATAATTCAGTAGATTTTTAGGTGATATATACTTTTTATGCACCAAAAAAAGAAAGTTTGGAAAAACTGTTAAATCATTTTACTTAAACTTACAAAAATGATGGAAAATTATTAATGTATTATTGTTAGAGGCATGGGCATCGCGAAGGGGTGGCAAGGGGGGGCCGCGGCCCCTCCCTGAAAGTTGGTCAGCTTAATGTGCAATCAATTACTGATTATTAAACTACTATTTTAAAAGATCAATTTTTATTTAACACAAATTAATTTGGTTGTATGCAACAAATATTATAAATTTTGAGAGTAAAATAGTGAATTAATACTATCTGATTGCGAATTTCAAACATGTGCCCCTCCCTGGAAAAATGTCTGCCGACGCTCATGGTTAGAGGTACTCAACTGTTCCTTTATAATTGCAGAGACAGCAAAAGTCCACAAATAAAATTGTATCTAAATAGTGTGTTACACTGCCCACTTCACAGGACATTCATATTTAACACTCCTCACCCCTCTATCCAGTTTTTAAAAAGCATTGCAACAAGTTGGTTGAAGGAGAAAGAAACCAAGTCATTTTTTGATACTTTTCAGGAGAGGAATTGTTTAGCCAATAAATATCTTTTCAGAATTTTCTGCTTAATATTTTCTTATTATTACCTATTTATTCTCCATAAAAAAAAAACTATTTGAGCCCTATTGCACCAAATGGCATGTTAATATTATAAATACATATACAAAATCAAACAAACAAATAACAAATTAACTTCAAAGCCTTCCTTTCGAAACAACTTAATGGCAAGGGAATGTGCAGCGTGTAGTGTAACAGCCGACTGCTGACTGGCGGAAGGTTTGTTGCCAACCTTTGTTGGAAACTTTGTTGAAAACTCTTTCAAGCACGCTTGTGCATCTAGTTGTCAGAATGAGCTACGTTGTTTTAATTCAGCTGTAGTAAAATGTATGTTCTGATATGCTATAGATGACAATGGAACAGCAGATGTTTCTTCTGACATTTTACACTTGCAAATAGAACATGTGGTGACAGTAAATGAGAACATTGCATATAATTATTAAATGTTCCATACCCAGTAGCAAATTGTCTAGGAATATAATTTGGTGGAAATACTTGCAAGACGTAGAATCAGAAACTGAAGAAAAAAAAATATTTATTGTTAGCTGTCCGTTCAAGTTGCTGAACCAGAAGTTATTGAAGTTTCTATTGTTAGAAACCTTTCAAATATGAATTAAGGCTCAACAAATAGTTGAGTCCCAGGTTCGATTTCATAGGAAGTTCTGCAATTTCATCAGCATTCTTGTTCCTAGCATGGCCCTTAGTTCATGATAGACCAATACATGGTCATTCAATTGGTGACAACAATGTATCTGGTGCTACCAGTGGCACATGATGCAAGCTGATAACAAGAATATCTCATGTGTGTTATCTGTGAGTTTGAAGACACTAGTCTCATTTATAATATATTTATAGTGAGCTTAATTTGTCGACTGTTATCTGTGGTGCTCTAAAATGTGAAGTAAATATAATCAGAGATGATTAATTAAAATTCAGATTGCAAGAGGCAAGAATGCTCGACAATGCCATGCACGCTTGTGTTAGAGAGACTTAACCATATCATACCGTGGCTAGGTAGGAAAGATGTTTATAAAAACTTGTAGCAATTAGCAAGTGAATGCTCTAGAGCATGCTGGAGTACCATGTTGTATTGAACTAGCAGGGGAAGTGAAATTGCTTCGACTAGGATTCTTCATATACTTAAGAAGGTAAAGGTGAGGAAAATCTGCACTGAAATCTGAGGAGTTTGCTTTAGAACCAAGGCAACTGTAGCAGCAGTAGAACAGTCTGTTTGGAGATTAGTACACAAGATGCTGTGAATTACATCCATCGTCTTCCTGAGGTGTGAAGGCACGTAATTCATGTTGAAGAAGAGCACAGCAATAACATGACTGCTCCAAAAATATTTTCTTACTTGTTAATTCAAATGTTGCCATTAATTATAGAATGGTCTATGTATTTTGAATAATGCTCTTTCTAATTTTATATGTTGTTATATTTGTCTTGAATGCCATTTGAATCACTGTAAATATATGCATTAAGTTCATTTACAATACACTCTTTAATAGTTTGATCTAAGGCAAACATTTCTGCTTGAAAAATGGCGCATGTCGTAGAAGCTAGATACAATACTTTGTATATCAAGATCTCTGCAGTTGTAGGCTGCATCCATTAAAGTGCATCCAATAAAATTGGTATTATCAGCTTCTTCAACTGTTTGGGAGCTGTTGGTAAACATCTCAATATTATTATAGCATTGCTTAACCATGAACAGTGGATTCCCCTGGGCTGATAAGCCATGGTCTGCTGGCATTTTCATGTCCAGACATTTCAACCACATCTGTGGTGAACATCATCAGTCATGTGGTCTCAATCTTCTTGACGAAGGTTTAGTCACAACTTACTAATTTGAAGATAATTGAAATGTTCTCAGAATGTGAGTTTTGAGTCTACAGTAACTCCAAGATAACATAGTTTGTTGGTGATCTTTACTAGCTGGTTGTCAACAGAGATAGAATTCTGGAACTCCTTTCAATCTCCTCCTGGTAACTAGTTACACTATAAGCCTGGGTAGCACAGCAAAGAATAACACTATCCAAAGCATGTATTCACTATAATATGGTGAATACAAAGAAGAGATAGTCATAGGCTTTAAAATCAATCATCTCTAACAGCTCATATGACATTTATGTCCAAATTCTGCACTGCTCAATTCAAATCTCATTTGTTGAAAAACCCAGTGTCATATAATATTCATATAATATATTGTAACTAAATGGCAAAATCCAAGTCCTGTTACTTTTCTATCACCTTATTATCCTCTAAAATTTTACTACAAACACAGTTTTCTTCTCGTAGTTAACACAGTTCACAGTCTTTCCTACTATCACAACTCACAACTGTTCTTCTCATTACCTTGCTCTGTCCTTTCAGAGTCTTTCTTCACTTTCTTTGTCTGTGACACACTTATTATGATGTCCCAGATGCTCGAGCTTCTTATGATGCACCACACGACAACACATGCACACTCACTGACACACTGACCAACTCACTCCCATAGCTCTACGCTAACAACTAAAAACTAACTATACACTAACTGAATAATCACTAAAGACTTGCTGAGGTTCGTTTATACTGTGGATGACATCACAAGACCTTTCAAGAAACTCTTCAAACACACACACACCGCGGTGACTCAGGTGGAAGCTTCGGGAAGGTGCTGGATAAGTCCCCTTGTTTCTGGTGCCCATTGTTTATGGCCATGTACACACAGTAAGCACGCGAGGCAGCCTGACCTTGTCCCGTTGTTTGCTCACTGACCATTGTTATTTGTCACATACACTCACACATACCTTTTTTTTCTTGCCGGCCTGGGATGTGGAGTGAGCAGTCCATCCATTGTTGTTTTGCCACTACTCAATGTCACAATATTCGTAAAGATTCATACCATAAGACTCTGCACCACCTCATAAGGCTAAACATGTGCAACAGTGGCTTAAGGACAATGTTCTCAAGTTTACAGCACACCAAGATTGGCCATCAGGAGGTCCAGATCTGAATTTGCTGAATTAAACAATGAGACATCATCAAGAGTAATCTGTAGCCAGAAAACAAGATTTGAAGCATACTGTGCAGAATTTGGACATGCGTGCTGCTATGGGTGATTGGTTTGAAGGCCTGTGTGGAGAACATCTTGAATAACTATGCCTTCTTTGTGTTCATTATATTAATAAATGGTATAAAAATGTTGTGGATAGTGTCATTCTTTGTTGTGCTACCCATGTTTATAATTGTGACCAAACTTATATCACTAGATACCATAGCAGTGGTCTTGATTACATTAAACGCTAACTTATTTTCTAGGCCCCAGTTAATTATTTGATCCAGAGCTTTGTTCATTACTTATGTTAACTGTCATATTTCTCCAACTCTGACTAACAGCAAGGTATCATCTGCATAAGCAACAGTATCACTGTTTTCTGGCAATTTCAATTGTAGAAAGTCATTAGACTGTGTTCTGGAATCAGGGCTGTACACAGGACCTTGCGGACAACCTTTGATTATATTCTTCTTCCATAGGATAAGTTGTGCTTTCTTATATTTGAGTGAGAATGAACAAATTCTTTGGACAGTTTTTCTTCCTAAGTTGGAAGAAAGTTCTTGGCCACCAAGCGTGGTTGATGGTACCAGAAATATCCAACCATACAAGTATTCCATACGTTTTAAAACCAAATGTCTCTTTGATCTGTTTATTACTCTTATAGTCACATCTTCTGTTGATCTGTTTGGTGTGGATTCTTATTGATTGTTGCTGAAGGTAGTACATTATTCAATCAATTAAAAGTTTTTCCAGTTCTTTTCCCATTACTGGCAGTAAACTTATTGGCCTGACCAAGCTGATAGACAGGTTTTTGGGAACATGCGATTTTATCTTAAAACAGTGGTTATTTTCCATGCATGTGAAAACGTCCAAATTTAGACATTTATTGTAGATCCTTCGAAAGATCATAGTTACACATGATTAATATGAGGACTATTTCTTTTTTAACCTCCCATAGAACATGAAATCAAAACCAATGTGAATAGAGAAATGGTTTTATTGACAAACGTTCATCACATCAATAACCTTCTTTTCAACATAATCATTCTGAAGATGGAATTATCCACAAACATGACAAAAATTTCAAATACTCTCTACAAAATCACTTGCCACCTGTCTCTTGAGCCAGGTGTGCACTATGTCCTTAAGATCATTAAAGTAGAAATACTGTCTCCCCAAACACCTCTTCATCTGTGGGTAAACATGGAAGTCACTTGGTGCTAGGTCTGGGCTGTAGGGAAGCTGTTCAAACCCTTCCATCCCTGACCATCATCATCAACATTTGTTTGGCCATTTCTAAATTTCATATATCACCTCATCATTCATAAATTTCTCACCAAATACATGGCTCATTCTGCAATGGATTTACACTAACTTATGACCCTTTTCCTGTAGAAACATAACATTGCATAGCTTGATGTGGCAGGGGTTCCTATAGTAATAGACATCTTACGATCTTACATCTGATGTTACTACTTGTGCCACCATCAGGCACCATTAGAGGTTAAAAAAAATAGTTGTCCTAATATTGGCTGAAATAAAATCAGGACCAGGTTTGAAAGGAAAACTGGGACTGAAATATTCAATGCCATAGTAGGAATTTGAACTATGGATCTTCTGCTTCACACAATGCTGCTCTAAACACTGAGCTACCATGGCCAACTTGCCAGTATGACATTTAATTCCCCAACCAATTCATGGTTCAAATTTCAGCTATGGCATTGAAGTTTTCAGTCCTGATATTACCTCTCAAACATTGCCCACACACGGCTTGTGTATTTAAAAAACACTAGCAGTAAGTTGGTTGGCATATAAAAATATCAGAACCAAGTGCTTTATCATTCTGTTTGAGAGCAATATATTCAAGCTCCAGGGGATATCATCCTGGGTATCTGGAGGACCCAGTGACTGTTGAAGGATAGAAACATGATTGCTATTGCCTGGCAAGTAGACATCACTCAATACTGTTGCAGTTTCAAAGGGCAATTTGATCTATAATCTCCTGTATCAATTAAATTGTGCTAAGAAGCTGATTAAAGTTCTTACATCCCAAGGAGTCTCACTTTGTGACAAACACAGTTTTTTTCAGCAATTGCATTTAGCTTGCATTGTATTTAGTCTGTTTTTAAAGTTAAGATCTTAATACTCTGAATACATATACAGAGTGTCCCAAAAAAAACCACAGACAATGCTTAGTATGTTGTGTGGGATGGCAAACTGATTGGTTTTCAAATAGGAACCCTTGTCCAGAAATGCACGGTTTGGACGCTGTAGCATATTGAAGTGTGAGATGGGTGTACGTTCACATTTTGTCAATAAACCCAACATTGAGCTGTCTACATTACAAATGGGCTTTGAACTGTGTACTTCTCACGTCATTGCAGAGCCTATATCGACGGTGTTGAGCCTCATGCATATGACCCAATATGTGCAGATGTCTTTGAAGATTTTCAGTCGCTCCCAAACTGAAGCCGTAAGATACTCTGCTGACATTACAGGAGTGACATACAACTCCATACATACAACTCCACAGAAAATAGCTGAGAGATCTGGCAACCGTGCTGGCCATGGAATTGGTCCACCTCTACCAATCTATCAATTTGAATATACAACGCCTAGGTGATTCCGCACATTTACATCAAAGTGTGCTGGAGCTCAAGTCATCCTTTTCACTAGTTGTGTACTGGTATGTGTCGCACTGCTATTAAAAACATTACTGTACTAGAAACTACACAGATGGCTAAAGGGTTGCACCTTCTGTATTAAGATATCAAAATGAATGTTAACAAATTGTCACAACTGTTCATACTCAAATTTGATGCTCTCCAGCGTCCAAACTGTGCATTTCTGGATGGGGTACCTATCTGAAAACCGATCAGTTTGGCATCCCACACAACATACTAGGTGTTGTTGGCGTTTTTTCGGGACACCCAGTATTTGTCGCAACAGGTCACATCTGCATCTTTTCAGCTGTAAAGCAAAAGCTAAAGGGTGTTTCCTAATCAAGTTAATTCTGGTGTCTACCAAGAATATTTGGAACTTTTATTGCTACTACATTTAAGTTTTGGCAAATACGTGTCACTAATATGTCTTATAGCGTCTGAAATATCATATATCAAAGGGATAACAGGTTAGTCTCTGGTTCTCAAGGTCATGGTTTCAAACACAGCTGAGGGTAATGGATTTTTTGGTATAAAAATTTGTGGTATGGCTTCCTTCAGAAGGAAAGTAAAACTGGTGATGCCATGTGTAGATTTGTGACATGTAAAAGAACCTCAAGCCTGATAAAGAGGCCTCTGAGCAGAATCAAGTGGTCTTTCAAACTCGATATAGAATGGGATGCTGAGAAGTATAGTAGTTAAAGTAAACTACTTTACATAAGTAAAAGCTCAATTTTAATTTTTTCTTGCAAATTGCAATCATTAAGGTTTTCAGTGATATTATGTAGTTGATGTTTAATAGCAGCTTGAAAATGTTCCCATTGGACTGTGTTAGCTTTGTATTTTATGGTTAAACAATTTCTACTTATTGATCTGGCCATAAGCTTAATGTCTATTAAATTGTGACCAGAGAATGCTTCTATGTCAGTTACATATGTGGTGTCTAGCACCCTGGAAATCCTGTAATATTCTGGAAATCATTTTGAATTTAAAATTGCACCTTGAAAACCTGGAATTCACCTTGATTTTCAAAAACTCTCCTTGAAGTTTTCTAAAACTCTTCTATGTTACATTTTGGGATCATACTTATGCACTTGAGATTCATACTGCTCTGGGTATGATAGTGACATCATTGACACTCTTGCACGACTTATGCCAGTCTTCCACTGCACTGTTTTTAACCAAGATCGAAGCTACATGAAGACTTAACCTGCCAGTAGCACTACAATTTGTTCACCAGCTCACTTATTTGTATTTTTATGTAAGTGTAAGAAAAAGGAAAAGTTCTGTTGGTCACAGCTTATAGATTAAAAAAATAAGTGCTACTTAGAGAGAAAATTGTTCATAATAAGGGTTACATTCCATGTTTTGTTCTGATAAAACTTTTTCAATAACTTGTGTAATTCTTAGAGTTACAGTATTTACCAGAATTACTGATTTCTCATAACAAGCAAGTGGGACTTCAAATTCAGAAGTAGCCTACATCATAGTGCCACCCTCTTTTATCATTTGGCTACATATATAAATGGGAGTGTGGTAAACAATGATGTCATTAAAGAGAATATATTATGGAGTTCCTTTGTAAATTTTAGCTCCATGTATATATGCCATGTATTCTAGGTTACATTCATTTGCCATGGTTAGCTCTTTCCCAGTATTGTTTAAAAGTTTGCGTGTCTCCTTGAAAAGGAACTTTTTCACCTTGAAAAACTATGGAAATCATCGTGAAATTGGTTTTCAAATTTTGCAAGACACCATTGAGGAGCTACTTGATGGAGAAGTAGCGGCTCCAGGTCGAGAAGGCTGTATAACTGGCCGGGAGGGCTCGGGGCGCTGATCACATCCCACCCTCCAGTACTGCACCCCACCAATAACGCCTGTTGGGCGTGGGGGATGCAGCATCTGGGTGGCAAGCCTTGGCCCTTCATGGGCTGTTGCGCTAGGAGTTTAGTTTTTAAGACACATGAAAGGGGTTTGTGGTTGCATATTACAGCATTATATACCCACACTTAACATATGGTATTCAAATTTTTTTTTGGGGGGGGGGGGGGCAAGTAAAACCAATATGAACAGATTACTAAAAATACAGTGAGTGCAATACGTCAGATTTTTATGTTTATGGATTTCTATTGCCTCTCTTTGTAATCGGTTCAGGTAGCTGATGGAGGAAGACAAAATTTGGGTGTCTTTGTAGTGTACATCATGTCCAAATAGCAGGGAATGTTCTGCCACTGCAAATTTATCCGTTTGTCCTAGTCTTGTGTCTTTCATGCTCTTTAATTCTCGTTGCCACAATGCGCTTATTGGTACTGATGTAAACCTGGCTGCAGCTGCAGGAATTTCATAAACACCTGGAAAGGCAGTTACGTTTGTCTTTGGCCGATCTTAAGTGTTTTATTTTCATAGTTTGTAAACAGTGTCAACATTATCGGCTCGTAGTAGCTTGCCTATGTGATCAGTTACTCCCTTAATGTATGGAAGAAAGGCTTTAATAATAGTTGTAATAGCTGTTTCTCCACTTGCCATATTTCCTTGTCTGAGTAGAAATCCATAAACATAAAAATAACTTCAACCAAAAGAAGAAGTTCTTTGCCTTAATAAAGCCTGGATACTAGTATTACAAAAGAAACAAGAAAGCAAGAACAAAAGTATTCCTTTGGACTACCCACCTATTAATTCTGAACAATGTCCACCAGCCATTTAAAAGTGATTTATTCTTAATGGAAAACTCATTTGAGCTCTGACCAGGCAACGAATCATCTGTGAAGATGCCAAGCATAGTCCTTGCTGAAACGTTGAGAAACTGCAAAACCACTAGACCATGGCCTACAAGCTTGGATAGTTTGTTTAATCATCAGTCAAAAGGATGTTGTATCTTGTTACATGCAGATCCATTCTGTGGTTTCCTTGGTCATTTTTGCTTCATGTCTTTAGCTACAATGAGGCAGTGTTGATCATCATTATGGCAGAAGCATTCAATCTATTACCTAAAAACAGTAAACTGTTCACATTATCGTGGATCACATTAGCATGTTTACCATAAAATATTAATGTAATGTGTTATTAATTTGCTACTGCAATGGTTATACAGTCTTTGTTCACTTACCTTTACTTTGTTTCAAAGCTTTTTCCAATTACAAGATTTCCCAAGTATTTTAAGCCATTATCTCTTGCATGTTTTATTTCTTTCTGCTTGTGCTGTTCATCATTTCTCTTTCTTTTAGGTGGCATGATTAGGTACTTAATTACTACCAGCTTCCAACCAAGCAACTGACTCAAGGATTACTGTGAGACAACTATAATCGCTCCACCATTAGATCCGCACTTGATGTAAACACAAGCCATCAACAACGAACTGCCTTAAATATCGGCGATTATCTGTGAGTTTTCAAGATGTATGATAACCCTGGAAAAGACTACTTAAATGTTACGCGATATTTCTAAAATTCCTGAGTAAATATCGTCCTGTTGCAACATAAATACGAGGTATGAGTCCACGTGGTGTTTGTTTTGTGTTAGTCGCAGGTGATAACATCGGGTTATCGCGGAGTGATACAAGGTGCGGATCTAAGGCTGGATGGAGTATAGGTAATATGCCACCCATTGTTGCAGTGCATTCTTGGTGCAACAGGAGCACTTCATGCAACCTTACTGAGGAGAAAAGAATTAAATCTATACATTTCTCCTCCCAATGAAGACATGGAAATTGGTTTTTCTCTGAATAGCCAAAGTACACAACTCCTTTCAACACAGATCAATGTACTTAACCATATGTGAAATTAAAGTAGATGTGTGAAACATGCAAAAGGGAAAAAAGTGACTTTGTTTCTTTCTCCATTGACAAATTTAAACAAATTTTTAAATTTGTCTTTAAGTACTTTTAGTTCTGGTAACAAATTAATTTTCAGCCTGCATCTCCTTAAGCATTTCACCCAACAGGTTTTTTGAAGTTTCAAGTTTTTGTATGGAGTCACACAAAATGTTTAGATTCATAGAACACCAAACCATTTTTGAAGTGGCAATTTTTCCATAAATCCTGAACTATTAGAATAAATTATGCATTTTTTGGTCCATATTGTTTACAACAGACACAAACTGTTCAAAATTTATTCCACCTGCACTTAGTCAAGTGTCCATTGCACAGGGGGAAGAGGAACAGGAAGACTTCAGTCCTAAATGGTGATTTGATACAAGCCTAGGAACAGGAATAGGACAGATATAGAAGGGGTTTGACTCTGAAGCCAGGCTTATTGTATCTATGCCCCAAGGGGGCACCCCACGGAGGATGGATGAGGTAAGAGTAGACACTGTGTGGCCAGATCCAGGATACAATGCCCCTATGTGCTGCCCTCTTACCCAAATTTCATGGACGAGAGAGAAGTTCCTGTGCACATATCATCCCTGCTAAGCTGCGCCTAGCACTTCTCTGACACTTGCAACCTTGAAAGAACCAACGTGAAGAATGATGAATGAAATGATTAATGAAGTAAAATGGAAGGACAGGAAACTTGAGGGATGTAATTGCCCTTCCCAGCACTCTCTTAGTGACCCAGGGAAATCCCTGAAAAAACCTATGGGCCGGGAAGGTTTGGCCACAGGAATTGAACCCATGACCTACCAAATGAGAGCCTCACACATTACCATGGAGCCATCTCGTTTGGTGATACAGACCTGTTGAGTATGATACATTCACATGAATCATTTCAGGAAAACTCACTTGACATGATGCACCATCTGCCATATTTTATACCATATGGCCGTCTCTAATGCATAGTTTCATTGAATAACCTCACAATCATTGCTACAGATAGTTCTTTACACATCACTAAATATCACCAACTATTTCATCATTTTTCAATATACATTTCCTATTTTTTGGAACTTGAACCTTGAGTTTCATTAATGCCCATCCAAAGTTTTTCAATGTCACATGCTGCTCCAAGTTTTTGCAAAGTGTCGTGATAGCACTTAGGAAGGTTGTTCTTTCTTAATGTTGATTTTTCATGAGTCTTAATATTGATATAGTCCTAAGTTGAACATTATTTACTTTGTTGAGTGGGATATTGGCTGCAATAATACTAGAAACACTCTGATCGTCTAACACTTGAAGAAGTTGGTTCACTTATTGTATTGCAGCAATAATATATTTATTTTCAGATAAATGTTGAGTTACTTGTAAACACTGATCTGTACTTATGTTTTTCCACATCTTTGGCAAAACAAAACTTTATTACTCATAGTAAATTCATCTATGTATTGCAGAAGATGCAAATTAACTTTCGGCTTGTTTTCAAGATGCACAAACACTTATTCATAAGAATGGGAAAAGGTCATTCAGACACTTTATCACAATAGCAGTATACAGCAATATAACATACATAGATACCAGATGAGGAATAATCAGCAGGCTTATTATGTTTGCCTAATCTATTCTATTTACCTTACACACCAATACACTGTGATGTAATACAAGAACTTCATTAACTTATCCTCCATATTTATAATAGCACAAATTAAAAATTATGCAGCATAATTAATGGCAAAAATCTAAGATTAATTCATCTTCATAATCTTATTACCCTCCCCATATGGAGGACTTACAAGCCTGTGTCTAGGGTCAGATGCCCGTTGGGGAGCAGAAGAACCTATGGACTGGACAGGGCAAAGACCTGGAAGCGGGTGGTCAGCCCAGCACCAGGTACGAGAGTGAGAAAGAGGATGATATGAAATGCATGAAAAATGTATGATTAGAAAGATGATGAGCATTTGGTGGAATGAGTGAAGGGGGAAACCAGAGAATCCCCGTACAGATGCCACTTTGTCCACTATGAACACCACATCAAACCTGGGCTGCCTTGGTGATAGGCAAATGGTCTAACTGCCTGGCCACAGTGCAGTCCTTCTAAGATTAATTCAGATTTATGTATTCATGGAAGATTATGTGTAAATATGTATTTACATACCTTTTTTTTCCCTTCTTCAACTTTCCTGCCCTACCACTAGCATGGTGTCATGGCTATACCTCGGATCTTCTGAGGCTCACATTTTCCTTTTGAATCTGACTTTACTTAAGTTGGGGGATTAGTTCAACGCTTAAGGTTCCTGTTTTATCCCCAGGATACCCGGGTAGATCCTCAATTCTTGAGGTAGGTATTGGGCATTTCCTCCCAACTCCAAAAGGTTTTGGTTTTCCCGCCAATACTCGGGTGGCTGTTTGCAGTGGTTTCCCACTGGGCGATGGGGTCGCCACTTCCCTACGCCATTCTTTCTTTTCTTCAAAATATATATTTTTATGCAATGTAAGATTTCAGGTTAATGCTTATGACTCTTTATTCTGAGTTTTCTCAGGCATTTATGTGTTTGCAGAAAGAATATTTTTCTATGTAAGAATCAACTACCTGCTAATAACATAGCCAGAATGTTCTTGGTATCTTTTTCCCTTCCATCTTGCACTGTGTAAGAAAAAATGAAAATTTGTAAACTACCACCATTTAGAGAGTAAAATTTGCACAATCACATGGAATCTGGTCTATGTCTTGAATATTTGCCCCTAAAGAATTTTTAAATAGTATATTGAGAGTATTTAAAACTACTTTAAATCTTTTGAATATTTTATGTCAGGATTACTTAATTGTTTTAGGTAATACTTATATATGTTTATTCCTGTTTTTATAGTCCCAACAATTGACAAATTACACATTTCATATCATTCCTTAGTAAAAATACCCCATAAATAGGATAAAATATATGTGAACTGCACTTAAGAACACTAATATCGTATTTATAAAATAAATGTCAGAAGTAATATAGCTGAAACTCAAGACTGCATCACAACACAGATAGATACACACATAATTAACAAGTATAGCAAAATATATTGAGGGACCTAAGGCACAAAGGATAGCTGAAATTGTGGGCCCTAAGCTAAAAGTACACCTAGACTATTGAAGGCCCTAAGTCACAAAGGGTAGCCAGGAACTTGGGGGCCCTCAGTCACAAAGGGTAGCCAGGAACTTGGGGGCCCTCAGTCACAAAGGGTAGCCAGGAAATTGGAGGCCCTAAGCTACAAGTGTGGCTGTAGCACTGAAGGTCCTAAACCACAAAGTGTAGCCAGAAAATTTGGGACCCTAAGCCACAAAGTGTAGTAGGTTATTGGGGGTCCTAAGTCACAAGGTGTAGCTAGAATATTGAGGGCCCTAAGCCACAAAGTGTAGTAGGTTATTGGGGGTCCTAAGTCACAAGGTGTAGCTGGAATATTGAGGGTCCTAAGCCACAAAGTGTAGCCAGGATATTGGAGGACCCAGGCCACAAAGTATAGCTGGGATATTGAGGGCCCTAAGTCACAAAGTGTAGCTGGGATATTGAGGGCCCTAAGCCACAAAGTGTAGCTGGGATATTGAGGGCCCTAAGCCACAAAGTGTAGCTGGGATAATGAGGGCCCTAAGCCACAAAGTATAGCTGGAATATTGAGGGCCCTAAGCCACAAAGTATACCTGGAATATTGAGGGCCCTAAGCCACAAAGTATAGCTGGAATATTGAGGCTCCTAAGCCACAAAGTATAGCTGGAGTATTGAGGCTCCTAAGCCACAAAGTATAGCTGGAATATTGAGGCTCCTAAGCCACAAAGTATAGCTGGAATATTGAGGGCCCTAAGCCACAAAGTATAGCTGGAATATTGAGGGCCCTAAGCCACAAAGTATAGCTGGAATATTGAGGGCCCTAAGTCTCAAAGTATAGCTGGAATATTGAGGGCCCTAAGTCTCAAAGTATAGATGGGATATTGAGGACCTTAAGCCACAAAATGTAGTCAGGATATTGAACCTTCTAAGTGATGAAACATAGCTGGGATATTATAGGCCCTAAGCCACAAAGGGTAGCCAGAATATTGAGGGGCCCTAAGCAACGTGTAGCCAGGATATTGAGGGCCCTATGCCACAAAGTGTATCTGGGATATTGAGGCCCATAAGCAGGCCCGAATTTAGGACCTCTGACGCCCCTGGGCAAAAAAACATTTGCTACCCCCCCCCCCCAACTTGCAATACATATATTACTTAAATTTTCACAACATAGAGAATGGTTTCACTAAGTATGAGTGGCAAACATCATAAGTGAGGTTATTAAAATTTAAGTAGGAACATCTTAATAGAAAGAACTTTCACTAAAGAGGCATCAGCCCCTATTAGATGTCAAAACATATACTGTTTAAATAACAAGAGGCTTCCTCCTTGCCCTGTCATTTGCAAACAAGTTTATGAGTTCCTTGCAGTCCATTTTCACTGGTAAGTCAGATTCAATTGCAAGGACACCAATATAACTAAGACGATCCTTCACTTGTGATGTTCTTAAATAATTATTTATGCGTCTTAGAGCAGAAAATGATCTCTCAGTTGAGCAGTTGGAAGCAGGAGTGCTCAAGTATATTTGTAGAGTTATGTTTAAGTTTGGGTAAACACTCTCTAGACAGTTACCTTACAACTGTGTAAGAGAGTGTGTCGCATTTTCATTCTTTTCTATGTAGCTTCTGAAGTGTAAGCATTCAAGTACAAATGCTGATTCTTCAAGATCCGAACTGTAGACTTTCTGAAGTCTGGATGATGCTTCCTAAATTTCAGGTGGACTAAGCATCTTCAGATTTGTCAAAAACATAAATGGTTCACTGAATTCCTTGTAGGAAGAAACTCTGTTCAGTTCTTCAATCAATTTATCCAGAATCAAAAGGAACTTGATGTTTCATGTCTATGCTTTTTTTTTTTTTTTGGTGCAGCTTTCCAGTAATTTTGCCGCCCCCTAAAATGTGCCGCCCTGGGCAATTGCCCGGTTTGCCCTTACATAAATACGGCCCTGGCCCTAAGCCACAAAATGTAGCCAGGATATTGAAGGTCCTAAGTGATGAAACAGTTGGAATATTATGGGCCCTAAGCCACAAAGCATGGCTGGGATATTGAGGACCCTAAGCCACAAAATGTAGCTGGGGTATTGATGACCTTAGGTGATGAAACATAGTTGGGATATTATGGGCCCTAAGCCACAAAGCGTAGCCAGGATACTCAGAGCCCCAAGCTGCAAAGCATAGCCAGGATATTAAGGGTTCTAAGCCACCAAGTGTTACAAGCATACGCTAGGCTGCAAGCACAAATTGGCAATGGGGCATAGCAGAAATATTAGATGATGTAGTTCTAAGGATAGTCAACTACTTGGTCATCAGTGCCCCTATAAAATCCAGAGTTAAACTTCAATATAAAATGAAAATACCAGTAAAATAAACAAATGTAGATAAATCAAACTAATAAGGCAAAATCCAGAATTAAAATGAATCTATAAAAAGTTCCTAAATGTATGAAATCTTGATATAAAACATTCTAAATCCTTATATTGATGTTTGCCATTGATACAAATTTCAAACTTCTTTTGACTGCTTGTTTATCATCTGCCAGGACCTGTGTAAGACTGATAAGTGGTTGCAGAGAGTCTTGAAGGTGATAAAACTCCTGATGGAATCAATTGCTATAGCAAACAGTGTAACACTTAGTACTGATCCCTGAGGTACACCATTCTCTTGAACAAAAAGATTCGAAAAAATGAAGCCAAACCTTACCCAGAAAATACGGTCTTTTGTAAACTCCTGAATGAAAATGGTAGGGATCCACATATATTCCAGATGGGTAGGGAATGTAGTATCCCTGCTTGCCAACATGTATCATGTCTTCTAGAGGCCAAAAAACATGCCAACGGTTTGACAGTTCTTCATGAATCTGTTCATAATCTGCATTGATATTAACACAAGGTGGTCCACAGTAGAATGACATCATCAGAAACCACACTAAGTGTTTATGAGTAGGTTGCGAGTTTCCACCCAGTACACCAGTCATCTGTTAATCATACGTTCCATCACTTTGCAAACACAGTTGGTGACAGAAACAGGATAGCGGCTTGGTCAACCCAAACACGATTATAGACTTCAAGCAGGAATACCTTTCCTTCAAAAGAGAGCTGTTGTAACATATGTATGTGTATACCACCTAGTCCTGGTGCTGATGGCCATGAATATGAAAGAGAATGCTGTAACTTCGATATGATGAAATGGTGATTGTTATCATCTACATTTCTATAATGAAACACAAAACCTTGAGATTTCATTCGAATCTTAATTGGAAGAAACTCAGGTGAGTAGTTACCCCAATTAGACACCTGAGCCAAAGTACTGCCAAAGGCATAGGCCACATCAAATGAATCTATAACAGCTCCTGTAGCTGTTTTAAGAGCAGCATTTGGCATGTGGGTCAGTTTTCCAGCTACATGCTTTAACTTGCCCAATACAACCAAGGAAGGTGTATGTCGGGTTGATGTCTTTTTGCTCTCCTTAACCTCTTCAGCGATATGGACATGAAATCACGTCATGGATGAGCGATATGGGCGTGTATACATGTCCTGTGCGTTTGTGCATTTAACCCTTATGTATCCCTTATCTAAGTCAACTTATTTTAATTTTCCTTTTATGAAACATTTAAGTAAAGTCTATATACTTTACTGGCTTACCTTAATATGTTTGTTCTACAGTGATTTACCTCAAAACAGGGATAAACACACAAGGGTACCTACATCTCCACATTCGCGAATTCCCTTCTTGTGGCACACGAAACACTTTCGAGATGGACGGGACTTCTTTGCTGTTGGTGGTATCCTTTTAGGATAATGTTTTCCTTGAAGTATGAGGGGTGCAGGGGTTTTGGATTTTCAACCCCCAACGTGGTATTGTTCAATTAGGCTGCGAGCTATTGATAGTCGGAAGTCAAGGTAGGTCATTGTCCTGTGTGGGTTTAGAGCTCTCCAAATTACCAAACAATTATATATGGTTATATCCAGTTGGAGCAACAATACCTTTTTATACCACTTCTCCCTTCAGCTACAAGCAGGAAAGTATATGTATGTATTTCAACAAAGAAAGAAACGGAGTCTACTAAGTTACGAAACTCGCGTAACCAAAAGTTGCAATGTTGCTCTATTCTGATGACTCAAGAGACCACGCATACAGTAGTGCTTTATTACACAGTATGCTGACGCATAAGCCACACATACAATGGGTCGACTACTGTTTCTTTCAGAGAATTATATTAGATACGTTCGACAGAACAAAGTTAACTTTTCACCACAGTGAAACAAAATAGTGCCATTTTAACGTTTTGTGAATACAACTCAACTTTGCTGATGACGTACATTTATACTGCATATAATGAGTTTTATACCAGTTTTTGTTTCATTAAAATAACTTAATATGTAGACAAAATACAGCTGTGTATATACGAAGCACTTTAAATGCCCTGCACTGGATATTGGGTAGCAGTTCTCGGAACGCGGACGTTTTAAATGACCATCGCTCAAGAGGTTAATGACTTGCCTAGATCTGGCATGCATTTTCTTGTATTAGATTGAGTTATCCAATGTAGAGTGATGTAAGAAAACCCTAAGAGCACCCCTTCGAGCATGAATGGCATTCCGGCATTCATCCATCCACAAAGGGACAGGAAATTGACGGGTGTAGTAGGTCAACTGGGGAATAGATTGTTCAGCAGCAAAAAGAATGGTTTCAATGATATGTTGGAATTAAACATTCACACAGTCATGCTTGTTGTAAGTAAACACAGCCAACTGGGTGTACAGGTTCCAGTTGGTATGATCCAAGTGCCATATAGGCATAAGACATGGAAAGTAGTCACTAGAATGTAGATCAGAGATGACATTCCACTGTAACGAAAGTGCTAACTGTGGTGAACAAACTGCCAAGTTAAGGTATGAGAAGCTACTGAAGGAGTCGGCAAGAAATGTAGTTTCTCAGGTGTTCAGGAGAGCTAGGTTATGACTAAGCATGAAATCAGCAATTAGTTTGCCTCTCGCACAAGCCCAAGTTGAGCCCCAAAATGTGCTATGCTCACCGAAGTCTCCCACTAATAGAAAAGGTGTTGGTAACTGGGTAACTAGATCTTCTAAATCAAAGAGTGAGAGGTCATCAGATGGAGGCAGATAAATATTGCAAATGGTAAGTTGGATGGATGGCAACACAATCCCTAAGGCGACTGACTGGATGTGAAACTGTAAGGGCACAGATTTCACGAATATATTGTCTCTGATGAGCATCATTGTGTCCCCATTTGCAAGAACCCCCTCTTCCAGTCTAAGATCACACAGTGATGCATGTACTATCTTATTTGAAAAAAGTCTTACAAACACAGCTTAATCTATTGTAAACATGCAACCAAAGGCTCATTCTTACAGAGTAAAAGAAAATTTTGGTTCGATAATCTCAAACCAAATGGAAATGAAGATCAGCAAAGATGAAAGTTGTTGATGTTGATGCTTTTAGTGATGAGCTTGCTGAGGTTTTCTGAATAATTAGAGACTTTGTAGAAGTTGATGTGGACTTAAGCGATGATATTAAAGGCTTTGGATGAGATCTAGCTACGAGAATTTTGTCTGAAGAGATAGCCCTGTTTGACTTGCTAGTTTGGGTTGCGATTTCCTGACATGTACCGGTTTAGCTGCAACTGAGCTATAGATACCAGACTTCAGGAGCTGATGCCAACACAAGAGTTTCTGGGCTTCTGAGGGGGACACCTCCCTAATTTGGATTTCTTGGATAGGTCTTTCCTCCATAAAATGGGGAATTCTTGGGTACTTGATGGATGTTCACCACTGCAGTTAACGCAACTGAGAGGTAATGTACCCCTGTGGACAAAAAAATGAGTCATGTCTGGAATGTCAGCTTACTTTAACAGCAGAGAACAGCTCCATGAGAACCAAATAACTTGCAGTTTTCAACAAGTAGATATGTCTGTCAGTCCATCATTTATGTGTGTATGTATGTCTGCCTGTGTGTATGTAGGCACATATATATGCATTCCAGACATCACTAATTCTTTTTCTCCACAGGTGTACATACATCATCATGTATGATGATTATAACTCTACAGTTAACGCAGGTAGCTTTACCATTAACAAAAATCAATAGTGTGAGCAAAGCGCTGACACTTATAACATCTAACAGGTTTAGGACGCATGTTCTAGCTTCAGGGTCTTCATATCCTGTCTTAATCCTTTGCAGGAGATCTACCCAATCAAAGGTAAGGAACAGGGTACAAGTGGCCAGGGATCCGCCTTGTTCTTTCTGCTGAACCCAATGTGACACCTTAATTGTGTAGGTTTTCCTGAGTCCCCTTATTGGACATACTGTCCAATGTGCAGGTGTATACCACACTACGAGAGGAGTTCAAATTCCTGTACATTTCTGCACATACCAGATAGCTGGCTAACAAATTGACTTAGTATTGTCACTGCCTGGGATACTAAATGAGCTTTGATCAGAAGCCTGCCATTGCAAGATCTATTTTGTCAAAACCATTCTGGATGATGAATGGATTCACTGACGTAAATTTCTTTCCTTCCTATGTTCTAGTAATTATTAAATAGTGAGGACCATTTGACTCTGCTACTTCTGTTACACTTAACTTCTGTATTTTGTTTGACTTATTTATATGCACCATGGCGGCTTAATCCTTCACCATTGAAAATGTCTTCAATGGCATGCTCACATCCTGGCTACCACTCCAGCTTAGGTAAGAGACCTGGCCTGGACCTTACTCATCCTAGGGTCTCATATCTTTGTGTAAAGACAGAGGGACCCAGTTGCCTTCTTCTAATTTTTATTTATCGATACAGATTTCCATCATTTCTCCAGATACACTTCAGTCTTGGGCTTATTGTGCTACCTGTATCGTTTGATAGCCAGTTAATTATGCCTACAACCCTTATTATGCAATACAGTCTCAGAACTGGTAGAGTCTCAAATTCTGCTGGTTCTAAGAACATTTTCCCAAAAGTATGTATCTCCTGTAAGCCAGAGCCTCACAGGAGCAGATGATATGCTGGGCTGTTTCAACTCAGTCGCCTTTAGGAGTGCATCAGCTCGTGCAGTGGCCCCTCCCTGGGACCGACTGTTATCAGTATATACAAATACAGTGTTACATGATAACCAGGGGCTGGGGATTATGTGTTACCCAATCACCATTTGCAATTCCCAACCCTCCAGTCTGCACGGCGGTACCTTTCAGACTGAACTCAGAGAGGTTTGGAGATCAAATACATATCTGGACTGAAGTAGATTGGGCATTTGACATTGGCTCTGTTACCCCTTAGAGGAACCCAATCGAGAGTGTGGCTCAGGACCCCAGGAGCCCTATTTCCGATACCTCAGTGTAGCTAAGAACTAATGATCATTATCTACTCTTTATTAACTCATGATTACTGTGCATGTACCCTGGAATCTCTAACATAAGTGTTTTTCAAGCTGTTTGTCTATTGTGGAACCATTAAGGACAGAACATTAATTTTATTGCAGAATAGTAGCCACCTAGTTGGAAAAATGCCAATCACACCATGCTGGCAAATGTGGTGTTCTTCAAGCATTTATGATCTGCATTATTGTAAGCAAAGACTGTGTGTAAATTTAACTTTTGTAAGAGGGTTTTAGTTAACAGGCAATAATGAAACTCCTGTATGAAACTTATTCAGTTGCTGTAAATGTATTCATGTTTATGTTTTGTAAAAATTGTGATAATTCATTCAGTGTCATTTCTGTGTTATTTGTGTTGTAGGTATTACCATGAGCGAGATCATTTTGACTACAGAAGAGACTGGACAGTTATGGAGTGCATGTGTGTGGGATCCAAAAACAGGAACTACGCTGATGACATACAGAGGTGCAGGTGCTGCAGGTCCACACTCAGCTTCTTTCTTGGGAAATGATTACCTTCTACTGAGTGATAAGACAAAGCCAGTACTTAATGCTTGGCCTTTGAACAGCCAACAGCCAGTAACAACAGTTAAGTTTGATTGCACAGGCAAAGTAAATGCATTGGCTGTTACTCCTGATGGGTTTTTTGTTGTGACTGCAGTTGGCAACAACCTTATTGTATGGCAGATAGCATCAGGAAAACAGCTTGCAGTTCTTCAGCGCCACTTTCAACAAGTTACTTGCGTCAAGTTTACAAATGATGGATCACACTTCATATCTGGTGGGGAGGATGGCCTAGCTCTTGTCTGGTCCCTGGCACATGTTGCCTCTTTATGCAGTGGGGAGGTTTTCCCAGAACAGACAGAGCCTCGTTATGTGTTCTCGGATCATGCACTTCCTATTCAAGACATCTTTGTTGGCAATGGTGGTATCAGAGCAAAATTTGTTACCGTGTCATTGGACAGATCTTGCAGGATGTATGATCTGTCTTGTGGCCAGCTACTAGGAACAATCATTTTTGCTAATTCCTTGAGCGCTGTGACTATGGATGCTGTTGAGACAGTGGCATTTGTAGGTGCATCAAATGGCAACATCTTCCAGGTGGACTTGACTTCTCCAAGAGCACAAGTACACCACATGACAGATGAAGAAAAAGGCAAAGTCTTTGTTGGACATTTCAAGGCCGTCACATGTCTGTCTGTCTCCCAGGATGGAATGATTTTGTTGTCAGGCTCACACGATCGACAGGTCATTTTATGGGATATTCATAGCAGACAGAGCATTCGAACCATTGAACACAAAGGTTCTATCACAAATGCTTTCTTTGCAATGGCACCTAAACAAATGTTCAGTGATGACTTCAAGCCTGTATTGATCTTGAACACCTTCCACAAATCTTCATCAGGCAAATTGACCTTTAAAGTGAGGACAACGGAAAATCAATGGGAGAAATTTTTAGACCATCAGGCACAAGCTGCTGTTGCAGATGAGGCAGACATGAAAGAGAAGTTAATGGAACTCACGAGAAAAAATGCAGATTTGTACAAGTTTTCCATGGAGAAAATCTTTGAGGTGTTGGACAGTTCTGTAGAAAAGAGAACAGATGAAAAAGAACCAAGCAGCTCTGAAGATTCCAAGTTACGGAGAAAAAAGAAGGCTCAGCCAAAACACAAGTAAGAGTAAGTATAATGTGTATATGGACCAGAATGTATAAGGATGAATAAACTTATTGAAATGGATGGCCCAATACTTTTTGTCCTTTTAAATTTCAATTTAAGACTGTACCAGGACAATGCAGAATGCTTGCTGAAATGGATGCAAAGAAACTTACAAAATGAATGTGCTGGTTTCTTGAGATTGTGAGAGTGAAATGTTTTTTATTTTTTATTTAATATTACAAAAGATTCAGTGAAACATACTATTTTAATAACTGGAATATTCTTGGTATTGTAGCTTTGTTGAGAAATGTAGGATCCTCTCTATTTATTGTAAAGTGTTAACAGTAGACTCAATAACTATTGCACACATGTATAAGTCATGCAATCATTCTTGAACGCTGAAACATTTAAATGTAAGTTTGTGTGTGAGTCACTTCCCTTCCTTCAGTGACAGTGATACTGTGTAGAAGTCATCTGCTCAGGTATCACTGGAATGTCTATACACACAGAGAAGATGTACAACCACTAACAAATTAAATACCACAGTTCCAATAGCCATTTTAGTGACAATGAATAAAACAGTTGTATTTTATTATATTTGAATCATTTTGTGCCTGTCATATCTTTATCTTCTGCGGAATTACCACCAATGTCATTATCCTTGTCACTGTTTACCAGCCCATTGTCATGTATAATAATTCTTTCAATTCTTCAGAATTGTGTGACATGCTAGAGGCTGCAGCAATTTTTTATTATGATTTTTTTTTTAAGCTTAGTGGAGTACTGTTACTTTTATGCTTGGCCTCTTCATGTGTTGACAAACTTAAGGAATCAACTCCCGAGTTTGAGCATGAAGTAGTTTTCCCTTCAATCTTGGAATTAAAGGAGGGGTTATGCAAAGTTAAATCAACATATGGACACCAGTATGAATACAATACTTTACAGTCAGCTGTACTCAGGGGCAGACGATTCAAGCTGCATATTGCCTGAAATAACATGAGCTGAATACACGAGAGGCTGGCCCCATAGCACAGTTGGTAGAGCACCTGCCTGATGCCAGAGGTCCCAGGTGCGATTCCCGGCAGGCGTGTAGGAATTTTATCCAGCCAGGATTGTTCCTGATCCTTTCCTGAGTTTGGAACTATAATGGCAGCGCCGTGGCTGACCCGCATGTGGTATTCGTGGTGGACGAAGCGGCATCTGGGCAGGTTTTCTCCAGTTTCTCTTGCCATTCATTCCACCAATTGCTCCATTATCACCCTTCCAATCATCTATTTCACTTGCATTTCATATTATCCTCTTCCTCACTATCATACCTGGTGCTTGGCTGACCACCTGCTTCCAGGTCTTCACTCTGTCTGGTCCAGAGGTTCCTCCGCTCCCCGACAGGCGTCTGACCCTAGGCTGGCTTGTAAATCCTACATAAGGGGAGGGTAATCAGGGAAAGAAGAATACAGAGAGAGAATGGCATATCCAGGGTCACTATTTTCTGGATCAAGGTCATTGTTCAAGAACAAATGCACAAGCTATACCTAGCTAAATCTGTATTTTTTTGGTTAATGGCCTTCATACAGTTACAAAGAAATAATGCATTTGTTACACTCAGGCCTTAAATTCCCAGTGAAAGAAGTTTGAGCACATTAAAACATTTTAAGGAACATTGGGCTAAGTAATTTAAGTACACTTGCAATACAGAAACTTCTGCTGAATGAATCACAGCTTCAGGGATTGTATTGCTGGCCGTATGGAGTTAATGTACAAGTAAAGCTAAGGTAAGTCTCAAACTCTCCAGTCAGTGGTGGCTAGCTAAACCACCTTCAGTTACGGTTGCAAGGTGCCATGGCACTAGTAAATCCAAGACAGAGATGTAATAAATTCTATTTATTACATGTATGATTATATTTATACTGTCTTGTGGTTAGCATGGTAACCTCCAAAACTCAAGGTCCCAGGTTCAATTCCTGGCTGGAGGGTGGGAATTTTTCGTTAGCCAGGATAATTCTCCACCCTTCATAGAGTCTGGAAGTATGAATGACTGTGTTTGTGAAGCTTATGTATGAGTGTTATCCAGAAAGTAATGCACCAGAGTTTATTTTTTCTTCAAAAAACTAGAGAGGTCAAAAACCAGTGACAGACAAATAAAAGTTTTAAGTGTAGATATCTTGAAGCCAGATCTTAAGAATTACTATACCTGCTCATTACATTATGGCAGGGGTGGACACAAGAGGGTTGGCTCCGAATCCACTGTACATGCAACCAGCATAACATTCTTGCTGGTTGAAGGAGTATTTCTTCGCTTCTTAAACTGTTGACAGTGACATACTGGTACAGTTAACGATCAGCATGTTTGTTTCACACAGGAAAGAGGTGGTCATACTTCTATTATGTGAAATCAGAATTACACTTGGGGCATTCCATACTAGTCCTACAGAGAGTCTAAAAATTGCAGCAGATGAACCACCACTTTCTTTCCGACGTAAAATGTTAAGTCTTACTTATTTTACCAAGACCTTAACCAGACCTAATTCTGGTGCAGTTGCTCATATATCACGCCAAGATAATACTCAACCCAAAGGGTTCCCTATCCAACCCTTCTCCCAAAGAATTGTTACATACCTTGAAGAGTTTAATCTGACTATTCCTTCTTTCATTTCCCGTACCTTCAACATAAATGATATACCATGGAGAATAAAATTACCTGTCATCAACACCACTTTGACAAAATATGTGAAGGCAAATACCCAAAAATCTTGTTTTACCATGCTGTTCAAAGAATTGTGTGACACGTATGCCAATTTTGAGCCAATTTATACCGATGGTTCCCGGTGTGACAACAATAATGGCTGTGCGGTGGTTGCTCCTAACCAAACCATGATGTATAGTCTACCAAACACTCTCACCATTTTCTCTAATGAACTGTTTGCTATACGTTTCGCCATGGACTATATATCAAAGAATGGAGACTTCAAATCATTCATTATATACACAGATTCCCTTAGTGCATTAATGGCTATACAACAACGATCTCCTTGCCACACCTTGGTAAGGGAGATACGTGAATTATACAGTGAGCTTATTTCATCAGGTAAACAACTAATCTTGGCATGGATACCATCTCACTGTAACATACTAGGAAATGATCTTGCTGACACTGCCGCAAAAGAAGCTACCAAGCATCCTCCAAGCTTACCAGATCTTAAGCTACCTCATGAAGATTATTTACGGCATCTTAAAAGAACTATCCTACACCGATGGAAGACAGATTGGACAACTACATCCAATAGCAAACTGCATGATATCTGTCCAATACCTAACCTGTCCACAACAATTACAACACTAACCCGACGAGATCAGGTGTTAATAACCCGATTATGCATTGGCCACACTGCGCTTACTCACTCCTACATTCTGTCCCGTGAACTTCCTCCTAAATGTACTCTGTGTGGTTCTACTCTTACCGTTCAGCATCTGCTCACTGTTTGCCCAAGATACACTCACCAGCGACTTCAGTATGGAGTTCCTGAGAACCTTCAGCTAGCTTTGGGTGATCAACAATATCACAAGAAAATAATCAAGTTCATCAAAGCATGCAAAGTTAATATTTAAACTCATTGTAAACTTCATGATATGTTTCCTCCTTTTTTTTTTCCTCAATGTTTAGTCGCGATATGACTTTCATGTTGAAGCGACTTCAAATAATAAATAAATTAAAAAAAAAAAAAAAATTCTCTTAATTCAACATATATTAGCTTAAGCAGTTCATTGAACACGTCTGTGTCAACTAAATCTCTGCACTTATTTTTTCTCACTAGATCTGTTTGTAGATCTATATGTTCACATTACAAGTTAACTCTTTCATCGACTACATCTACAGTAAAAGGGTTAACTAACATTGAAATGTCATTCTCAAGATTCTGGAAATCATGGAATCTATGTGAAGTAAACACGTTTCTTCAAGAATGGGAATATAATATATTTCATATTTTGATTTGTTGGTTAAGAGAGTTAAATAAATAAATAAATAAAATATTTGGTTAACAATGCTGTCAAATGTCAGGATCATATCAGCCTTGCCAGTGTCGAATTTCGTCCCATAGGAGTTCTTTTACATCCCAGTAAACCCACCAACATGGAGCCAACGTTGTTAAGCACACTTAAAAACCACAGTCTAGACCAGACTTGAACCCGTGAACATGGGCGTCACAAAGGCGGGGGGGGGGACAAGGGGATCTGCACTCCCCCCCCCTTGGAAGTTGGTAAACTTAATGTGCAGCCAATTACTGACTATCTATTGAACTATTATTTTAATTTTTATGTAAAGAACAATTTTTATTTAACACAAATTAATAAGTCTATCTGCAACAAATATAAATTTTGAGACTAAATAATGATTTAATATTATCTGATTGCAAACTTCCAACATGTGGCCCCCCCCCCTGCCTGGAAAAATGTCTGCCAGCACTCATGCCTGCGACCTTGGGATCAGTAGGCCAGCATCTAACCAACTGAGCCACCCAGACAAACTTAAGAGAGTTGTCACATGTTATGGTATGTTATGCTTACATTGTAAACCTTCTAAAACTTTGGCATGCTCTAAATCTGTAATCATAATAGAGATGATATAATAATGATAATGATAATAATAATTACAATAATAATAACAGTAACAATAACAGAAAAAGTATACATCATATGTAAAAAAAATGTAGGTTAGACAACACTAGTCTTTTTTCACTCTATGAGGCATGATATCTACAATAAAGCCGTCCAATGTTGGCTCAAAGAAAATCTAATACTTTGTTACAAATGAAGTGGACAGTGTTGACAGACGCAATTCTTCCACAGATACCGGTTGCAAGATAACCCTTTGACTTCTGAAATCAACTAAGGAATGGGGTATGTACCACTGAAGCTATTTGAAAGTAGGATGGAATTACAAATCATGCTTAAATTCTAGCATTTTCTGTAGATTTTTTGTTATGAAACAAGACAAATGAAGCACCATAGTCAATCTCTTTGGATGTGACCCTCATTGATTGCTATCATCAAACATCTGCACAGCAGCTATTCAACAATATATCACATTTATAAACAGAACTGTTTCAATACTAAAGCTTTATGACTTCCTCCTAGCAAATCATTGTGTGAGGTGCTCCTCACCTACTGTATGCCCAGTACCCTATAATAAAGATTATTATTATTATTATTATTATTATTATTGTTATTAACAAGTGCCATTTACTGTAAAGTATGTTTTCAATCTGTGCCTGTTCTTAGTCCTTTAATTTGCTGGAAAAGGCGTAAATCCAAAATATGAACATTTTTATATAATGACTTTGCCTGTTTTTATCTTTCGCTGAAAATTGTCTTGTTCTTTCACCACATTCCAATCTTTTTTGAGTTTTTGTGGTAACACAATTATGTGGAGCTTAAAAAATTTAGAAGGAACAAATAATCTGAAGGAGATACCTTAATAGCAAGTTCATTGTCATCGTCATCTCGCCATCGTCGTCACCGTTGTCATCATTTCTATTATTATTGTTGTTGTTGGTGGTGTTGGTGGCGGTGATGGTGGTCGTTGGTGGTGGTGTTGGTGGTATTATTATTACTATTATTATTACTACTATTATTTATTATTATTTATTATTATTATTATTATTATTATTATTATTATTATTATTATTATTATTATTATTATTATTATTATTATTATTATTATTATTATTATTAATTTGGTGTGCTGTTTCAACAATTTAAATTGTTTAGCAAATCAATGACTTTTACAATGTTGTCAAGGTCTACATTCAACAAAACTATTCAAAACATGGCAGCACCAATTATAAGAATACTTTGGAATCAAGAAAAAAAGAATATGGATTCTTTAAAAGGTAGTGGTAAAGTTAAATGTTTGGCAGGATCTCATTGATTTACATTTACATTTCTGCAAAATGTTTGGTTTTGAACTTATTCAAAGAGACATGGTGAAGGCAATTTGGAAAAAGGAAGCTTGTGACAACATAATGACTAGGCTTGCAAAACAGGAAATGTATAGAACTAAACTTTTCTCTCTGACATAGAGAAGTAAGATATCTATTAAAAACCAGAGGTGTATGGTGACTATATCTATTTATGGAAGTAAAAATGTTGACAAAACCAGATGTGACCAACAAAAAAATGTGGCTCTACTTTTACAACCTGTAAGCCATTCTATGCCTTAAAATGTTACAAGTTCTGATTTCAAATCCTGTAGTTTCCCTACCTTTTTCCATGATTTCTTTCTTTGCATAAATAAAGAGAAACATAAATTCAGAATTTCACACAGAACATGGCACTC
This sequence comes from Tenodera sinensis, assembly GCA_030765045.1. Lineage (NCBI taxonomy): Eukaryota > Metazoa > Arthropoda > Insecta > Mantodea > Mantidae > Tenodera > Tenodera sinensis. Next base: position 14,789,998 of record CM060972.1, read on the forward strand.
TTCTCTGTTTCATACTCCCAGCTGCATTTCTGCACACACACAATCAGTTCACAGTTTCAAAATTGCTTCTACTAAGTGCTATTGTTAATTACCCAAACATGTAGAATTCTGTCTTTAGAAATGAAACTTGTCAAACGTACGTTCCATTAGAAACATCTGCCACATCACATAATACTAAATTGCTATTGTTATTTATAAAGCAAACATAAATCAAATAGATTTTCTTTCCTAACCTCTAACAAGCAGTAACCTGCATTACCCACAGAAAGGTGATGAGCAAGAAATACCTTGCTTCTGAATTCTAAAAGTGATAATGGAGCATGGGAGCCTCAACAGATGGCATGGAGTGTTTGCTGAAGGTCAATATTTAGATACATTGTCGATATCCATAATGGTGCCTTCAATGAAAATTAAAGTACAGTAGAATCCCGAAATAATGCAGTTGTTGGGGAACATGCTTTAGCCTCACGGTATATCAAAATGTGAGCTTAGAAGTGACAAAAATTGATCCCATGAAGGTGGTGGGAAACATTTCTACAATAATAAATTACAGTACATTGTAAAGTATGTAATATATGGTAAAGTACACCACTTTTAAATGCAACAGCACACCAGTTATGTTAGGGGTGTATTCCAGTCCTGCAACCAATCTTAATTTATACAGTACATAAAATTACACTTAACTCATTTTACGCTACCCTAATTTTGCATTGTCTTAAAGAAATCAATAAGATTTGTTTGGCAGCATAAGTCACAACGTTTTTTACTCTGCGTATTGTTTGATTGTAGAAAGATGGAAATGAACACTGTTTGATTATTTTGTTCCACCGTACACAGAATCATCTTGTTTATGTTACTTATCATACTATGAAAGGAGTCCAGTCTAACATGCTCACACTGTGCGACTCAATCTCAGCTATCCAAGCTATAGGGAAATTGGAATGTAATGTTACCTCAAAAATTTTATTAGAGGAATAAAGAGTATCCCTAAGACAGCTGAAAGAGGCAGGAAAAGAAATTGTTTTCTAATGGATCCCTTTCCATGTTGGAATACAAGGAAATGAAAAGGCTGACTTCTTGGCTAAAAAGGGGACAAACATTTTGAATCCAAAGGTATTTATTCTGTCAGCGAAGATTATTATTGAAAATTTATTTAAGGGTGAAAGACATGAAGAACTTCAAGAATTAAGCGAGGAAAAAAAAATTACCATCACTCTTAAATAAACCAATGCCACAAAGACCATCTAGAAGTGAAAATGTAGCAGCTTTTCTCATAGTAACACGCCATGATTTTCTGGCAGAACACCTACATCATACGAAAATTATCGAATCCCCAAACTCACCAATTCTTCATAATGCAGTGGCTTAGGTCAATGCTAGGAATGCAGCAGCTGCAGTGGCCAAGGTCCACACTAGGGGAAGCGAAAAGTATATTTCAGAACCACTCTGAAGAAAATTTTATACCCAACTTTCAAAAATAAAAGTACAATGTTTTCAGGGGGCATACTTTCCCCTGCGTTACATCCAAATCTGCTGTATTTTGGACCATGCTATTTCGGGCTTCTACTGTATTACTAACAATTTAAACGGAACCTTTGCTTCCTTTGCTTATATGGAATACATCTCCCTCTAAAAAACTCAGTACTAGAAACTAAACATTAATTTAACATATGTGTATTTGTCTAAAATTAAAAAAGAAGCTATGTAAAAACTATGAACTCTTTATGTCATTAAATAGCTATATTCCACCTATATTATATAGAGAGACAAGATCAGTTTTAAGCCAGTTAAATGCAACAAAGACCCCAGGATATGATCTCATCACTGGACGAATGCTTCAGGAGCTACCATTTAAAGCAGTCATATTCATAACTTTTATGTTTAATGCTATATTAAGGACTAGTTACTTCCCTAGAGCTTGGAAAATAGCACAGATCATGGTCATCCTAAAGACAGGAAAACCTCCACATGAAATTTAATCTTATCGACCAATTAGTTTGCTCCCAGTACTTTCTAAATTATTTGAGACATTACTTCTCATGATACTGAAACCTCACTTGTCTTCACTGATTCCCAGCTTCCAGTTTGGATTCCAACCCCAACACTCCACAATTGAACAAATACATTGAATAACTTAAGTGATTAACAACGCATTTGAACGACGACAGTACTGCTCAGGAGTACTTCTTAATGTTAGTTAGGTATTTGATAAAGTTTGGCATCCTGGACTAAAGTTTAAGCTGAAGAAATCTTTGCCCATCATTTTTATGTGTTATTAAAATCTTACATAGAAAACAGATATTTTCAAATGAAATTCCAAGACAGTCTTACACAACTTCATCCTATTAAGTCAGGCATACCACAAGGTAGTGTACTAGGACCAATCCTATACATATTGTATACTGCTGACCTACCAACAAAAGAAAACACAACTATAGCAACTTTTGCAGATGATACAGCCATTCTGTCAGCTCATGAAGATCCTAATGCTGCTTCCCGAATTGTACTAGACCATCTTTCTAACATAGAAATCTGGCTTAAGAAGTGGAGAGTTAAAGTTAATGAATATAAAAGTCACCACGTAACATTTACACTCCAAAAACGCTCATGTCCACCTGTTACTCTTAACAATCAGATTATTCCAGAAGCACAAGACGTGAAGTACCCAGGGATGTACATTGACAGACGACTCACCTGGAAAAAACATATGGACCAAATGCAAACAGCTAAATTTAAAATACTCCAAAATGCATTGGCTTCTTGGACCTAAATCACAACTCTCAGTGGCAAGCAAACTAATCATCTACAAAACTATACTAAAACCAATTTGGACATATGGAATTCAACTATGGGGTACAGCAAGCAACTAAAACATCAAAATACTAGAACGGTTTCAATCCAAAACTCTCCGAACCATTGGTAATATACCCTGGTACATCGGTAATAAGTACATCCACCATGATTTGAAACTTCCAACAATCAAACAGGAAATCGCAGCATACAGCCTGTCCTACCAAAAGCATCTCAACAGTCATCCCAATACACTGGTAATAAATCACTTGACAACAGCAGCAGCACAGCAAGCCGACTACAGAGAAACCTGTCTTGGAATTGCAACAGATTTGCACCCAAATTATAAGCAAATTTATGGCCAATGGGCCATAGTTTGTAAAAGTAATACATTATCATTGTTACTTATTGTTCAGCTATTGAACAGATTGTAATTTTGCAGATGTTAAAAAAAAATTAAATAACTATACAATCAAACAGAAGGTTCAAATTTCATCTGCTATGTAATATACACATTATTTCCTCTATCCTTTATTGTTACTATTCTTATGAAAGTTTATTTTTCTATCCCTTCATTTTAACTGTGATAAACATTTGTAGAAATAGCTACATTACACATTTCATTATAGATACAAAGGACATAGCACACTCCAATGTTTATGATTCCATTTAAAGAGCTTGAGACTTCTGACATTTCTTGGAGAGGTATGTTTCAATGGCAAGGTCCCCTCTGCTATTGTTCTAGCCATTAAGGTGCCATCACCCTCCTTTTCCTTCGTCTATAAGCTGAACTTTGAGGGGTAACATGTTCACATGTTGCACTGCACTGTAGCACATGGTTTAGTATTCATGTGTGTTCCCTTTAATTTCACATTTACTTTTTATTGTAGAAAGGTAGTGTGCTTAGTTTATGATCCTAGCACTAACTGTACCAGACTTTGAGAGGTAGAACCGGTTCTACCTCTCAAACTTTGCCCACACACGGCTTGTGTGTTTAAAAACACCAACAGTAAGTTTGTTGGCATAAATAAATAATAATGTACCAGACTTATTAAATGTTAAATTCATTCAAGATGTTAACTATTCCACTTCCTGCAAAATAGCTGACCTGTCTGATATAATGTGGCAAAGCACCTCTACCTTCTCAGTTTGAGTGAGGTGCCAGGAGTCTCACTTGTTTAAATAGAACCCTGAATTCTACATATGCTGGCCGTTAAATTTAATGCTCTTTCCATGCAATTGTGAGAAACAACAGAATATTGACAGTACTTGAAATGAATGACAGAAAATTCAAAATTCAAGCCATCAACAACAGATAGCTCACAAACCGGTTATACCCCAAAAGTTATTTGAAATAAATTGTGTGCTTTAAAGAGATCTACAATTTTGTGTATACACACCCCCTGCTCAAGCCGAGCCAATCCTCCCTGTGAGTGGCCCAGATATAAATATGACACCTCCAGCCAGCGATTCTGTTGTAACTGAACTTTCGCTGAGAAGACTAAGACCACACCATTGATGATGTCCACTGCAGGTATGGACGAAACGTCTGGACCAGGCATGGGCACAAGAGGAAAGGTAGCGATGGAACTTGCCTTACACACCCTGTATTATCTTGCCAAGTGATGAAGGTTGTTTGGATACAACACTTGCAGTGGTGGTTTCTTTCCATCTGTGCAGTAGTAATAACTTCTAAGCTGTTATTAACTATTTTGTTCATATTAAACATATTTTGCACACAGTAATTATTACTGTGGTTAGGCAAATTACATAATCTTGAAGCTTATAACCTTCCTTTATCTTCTGCATGTAATATCCTTACGCTGCCTTATGATCAACATACTAAGGTATGTCTCTTTCACAATAAATAAAGCAGTAAAGTTCCATTGTTATTTAGCCATAAAAATATTTTAAAAAAGTTTGGTCAACACAACAGAATTAAAAACTAGAGATTTCTTCAGGGCTTAAAAGCCGTGGTCAGCTGGAGTTTAGAGGTGCAGATGTTTCATCCACACCAGCAGTAGATATCATCGCTGGCGTGGTCTGAGACTTCTCGGCGAAGGTTCAGTTACATCAGAATTGCTGGATGGAGGTGCCATATTTATATCTGGGCCGCTCACAGCAGATTGGCTGGGCTTGAGCAGGAGGTGTGTGTTAAGTGGGCGGGGCTTCTCTACTCTGATTGCTAAATGGTTTACGCGATTTCTCTGCATTTGTGCTTCTTTTTTTTTTTTTATGCTCAAGTATCGGATGCCAAGTTTTGTTCAGTTTTAGAGCCTCTTCCTTTCTGTTAAAATTATTGGGGTGTTTGTAAATTTCTATGGCTTCGCGTTGCAGCCTGGTGTGGTAGTTCGGCATAGATGAAGGAACAGCTGTCTCCTTGCACTGAATTGTGTGTTCTCTGTTGACCCATATTGCATGTTCTGCAACCACTGACTTGTCTGTCTGTCCCAGACAGCAGCATCTCTAGTGTTCTGAGTTGGATGTTGACGCTGTGTTGGGTGGTACCTATGTACCTACCGCAGGAACATGTAATCTGGTAAACACCGGCCAAAGCGAACGGGTCTCTGGGATCATTGGCCGACCGAAGCAAGGAACTAATCTGTCTGGTAGGTTTGAAGATGGTTTTGATGTTGTGGGGCTTGAGTAGGCATCCTATTCTGTCTGTGACATTTTTTAAATAAGGCAGAAGAGCATATAAATACGGCACTTCCACGATTCTGTTGTAGCTGAACCTTTGCTGAGAAGACTCAGACCACGCAACTGCTGATGCCCACCGCAGGTTTGGACAAAAAGTCTGGACCTCTAAACTCCAGCAGACCATGGCTTTTAAGCCCAGAAGAAATCTCTAGCTTTAATTCTAACTATGGCCGTGAAAGCTTCAGACTACTCATTACTCGCCTCTACAGGGAAGAGATCTATCGATGGATTCGTCAACTGGAAGTGCTATGAAAACAGAAATTATCTCTTCTCTGCTCTCTCACCTTCCTTCCAGGCTGTCGGGATAATGGGATAATTCCCAGATTCCTACAACAAAAACGCTGCTGCCACACTGCTGATGCACACCACATCTACAACTGCTCAGAATGTGCTTTGCTGTGGGAACATCAAACTTGCTGTGAATTAACTTCTAACAACACTCAGCTTCTCTCCTTACCTCTCCAGCTAAGCAACTTCCTTCACAGGCAAGATTGGGACAGTGCAGATAGGATTACTTACATTTCCATGCTCCATAACACAGACAGTACCATGACAAGACATAAGAATATCTTCCTTTCATAGAAGTTTGAAAACAGTGTTGTTGTAATTAATTTAATTTAAAAGGTGAGTTAATTAATAACACTGAACAACACCAGTTATTGTCCGGTTGATAATGGAGGAAAGTTAACCTTCGAAACGCGTCCCGGAAAAATATGTTGTAAGTGTTGTTCAGTGTTATTAATTAACTCACCTTTTAAATTAAAAAACAAAGACATAAGAAGTTTGACCGCCTTTTGACCAGGCTACCATATTGGTCAACACTAGTCGCACAGTTGTGAACTTATCCGATCATGAACTCTCACCTTCTTGCTAAAGAAGGTAATTACGTGGTTATCCCACCTAGCTTGCTGGTGGAAGAGATTATCTCCAACATCGAGTCTGGAATACGCGCTCTTCCAAAAGCTATTTGCACGTTCGAGGATATAGCATATGAAACAGACTATCAATAAACTAAGCTGCATGTTGGAAATATGTTTTTGTTGTTAGCTAATGATGGATTTCTGACAATGAAGTCATTAATCCTCTTGCTCTCCAATATTTTTCACTGATGGATGGGGCACTAGAAGTGGCCGGGCATATTTGAAGGTGGTCTCAATCCATTTCCTCTTGCAGATCACATAGAGGACAGAGTGGTGAAGAATATATCCCAATTCTGTTTAAATGTTTTGCCAGACAATCATGTCCTGTAATCAACCTGAAGGTTGCAACTGCTGTTTTTCGAGGATACTCAGGAATCACTGTTTGAATGTTTGATAGTTCCCATCTTTTATTCTTTGATTTTTTCATTGTAATATTTTTCAATAATTTTTTTGAATTCAGAGTTGACTAATCTTTTAGCTGCATAAAATGGTAGATTAACTATAGATTTTTGTACACCGCTGGTACCCTTTTTTGCAAGAAAATCAGCTTTCTCATTACCACTCAGTCCACAGTGAGCTGGTATCCATTGGAAGACTAGGTGTTTTTGAAGTGCTGTTAGATGGGTAAGGATTTTCCAACATTCTATAATTGTTTGGTTTTTTGGTGACAACTTGGAAGTAATTGCTATAATTGCTGCCCTGGAATCTGAGAGAATAACTGCTTGCTGAAAATGTGAAATTCTGTACAAAAGATTTTGTAGGGCCATTCGAATTGCTTCAATTTCTCCATCAAAGTTAGTAGTTCCATAACTTAAAGATTTGTAATAGGAAAAGAGGTGACATGTGACTCCAGCACCTGCGGAAATATTGGAAATATTGCTGGAAATATTGATTTTGGGTAAACTGTGGTGCAACATGATGTGAGACTTTGAAATATTCTGCTCTCCTAATACACTCAATCATTTTTTCCATGGCTGTACATATCATAGTTGAAGTAGTGGTGGGGGAGCCAAGCTCCTTGGAGGAGAAGTGTAAAAGTAGGTTAAATATAGCCATGTAGTGCAGTCCCAGCTTTCCTATCATTGATTTTCAGCATGAATGGAACCGTTTTCTGAATGCCCTTGCTATATACAAGGATTGACACTGCTCCTTTGATTCTTTGACACTTCTTTTAGGAGAGTAATGTAAAAAACCATCCCAAATGAAAGATACTTTGGAGAACTTTCAGTCCAAATGGGAAAGTTACTCCACATCGGAGTATCAGCACTCGACTAAAAGAACACGAAAGACATAGCCGGTTGGGGCAGACGGACAAGTCAGCGGTGGCAGAACACTCTCTATTGTTCGGCCATGACGTGAATTACAAAGACACGGAGGTACTTTCAAGGACAAGCCACTACCAGGCTCGCTTGACTCGGGAAGTGATAGAGATTTTCAAGCATAAAAACTCCTTCAATCGAAACGAAGAGAGACAACAGATAAGCAAAACATGGCTCCCGGCTCTAATAAGAGGGAGAAGAAAACCCGAGACACGGGAAGCCTTCTCTTTTATACCAGGATCAGAGACGTCCCATTTGCCGATAGACAGCCAATAGCTGCCATGCTCCCCCCCTCTACAGGCCACACCCTCCCTCCATGTGCGACTATATATATAGCGCGCTGGAAGGCATAGCTCTCTAATATTTGGACTCGGGAGTTCACTAATTGGATCACCCTGAAGATGCTGGACGCAGTTTTCAGCAAAACGTCGGAGGAAGGCAATCCAACTCGACCACGGCCCACAAGCCCGGAAAATCTACTTAACATAGTTGACAAATCTTTAAGTTATGGAACTACTAACTTTGATGGAGAAATTGAAGCAATTCGAATGGCCCTACAAAATCTTTTGTACAGAATTTCACATTTTCAGCAAGCAGTTATTCTCTCAGATTCCAGGGCAGCAATTATAGCAATTACTTCCAAAAAACCAAACAATTATAGAATGTTGGAAAATCCTTACCCATCTAACAGCACTTCAAAAACACCTAGTCTTCCAATGGATACCAGCTCACTGTGGACTGAGTGGTAATGAGAAAGCTGATTTTCTTGCAAAAAAGGGTGCCAGCGGTGTACAAAAATCTATAGTTAATCTACCATTTTATGCAGCTAAAAGATTAGTCAACTCTGAATTCAAAAAAATTATTGAAAAATATTACAATGAAAAAATCAAAGAATAAAAGATGGGAACTATCAAACATTCAAACAGTAATTCCTGAGTATCCTCGAAAAACAGCAGTTGCAACCTTCAGGTTGATTACAGGACATGATTGTCTGGCAAAACATTTAAACAGAATTGGGATATATTCTTCACCACTCTGTCCTCTATGTGATCTGCAAGAGGAAATGGATTGAGACCACCTTCAAATATGCCCGGCCACTTCTAGTGCCCCATCCATCAGTGAAAAATATTGGAGAGCAAGAGGATTAATGACTTCATTGTCAGAAATCCAGCATTAGCTAACAAAAACCTATATTTTTAGTTGTTAAGCTTTCATTGCAAAATTGTTAAATAATCTGTTAATGTATTTTATAACAAATTAATACAAAAGTACATACGTGCTCTGGTTTAGCTTTCAGGTACCAGAGTGATGGAGTGCAGAGACCATCACCACCACCATCACTATTACTACCATTACTACTATTCCTACTATTCTTCTTCTATTATTATGATTAATTATTATTATGATTATTTATTATTATTAATTATTATTTATTATTAACTATTGTTATTAACTATTATTATCAATTACTATTATTATTACTATTATTATTGTTCTTATTGTTATTATTATTTATTATTAATTATTATTATTATTATTATTATTATTATTATTATTATTATTATTATTATTATTATTATTATTATTATTATTCCTAATGCTCTTGGTACCAATGTAACCAGTGCCACTGATGCACAGGTATTAATGGAAATATGATGCACCAGTTGTCGAGGGATAGAGATCACCCCATGCAGTTGTCAAGTCACTGTGAGCATGAGATGGTGTGCCTTGCATCTTCTGATATGTGGTTGCAACTGCGTGAGTCCTCCTTGACTTTCGCAGTATGTAGCATTCACCTGCTGCTGTAGTTGGCTGTGGTCAACCACGCGCTCTCCTTCTTGGAGCAATGATTGTGGGGAGCATTTTAAACCACCATCACTGGTCCAGAAAGGAGAGCAGGTGGTTCTTCCCCCATGAAGTCATCCAAATGTCTGGTTATTGCTGTAATGAGAACATCACACAACATAATGTAACAGCTTGTTGACTGACACACAATGTCTTGTCCTGTTACTTCAACTGCCTCATATTGCAGGACCAGACCAGGGTTGCCAATGTTTAAAAGTAAAATTATTCCACCAGCCACTCAAAATTATAGATTTGGATTCAAAATTATCATACATCATACACCAAATACTACAACAATAAATGTATCAGCATACCACTGATGAAAATGTAATAGTATTGATGACCTCAATCAGTATACAACTTTAGTACTATGTTTCTCGCACTATTCATCTGAAAGTTCATCTTTATCAACTGTTGCAGCATTATACAAATTTGTTGTTGAGGTAAACTTTAACATATCGGTGGCTTGCCAATTTTTGGACCCACCACATTCTTTCATAAGCTGAGACGGAATAAATCCATTTACTGTATCTAGCGCCAATCTGTTTCTAATTTTGGATTTTATTAAACCCCTTTCGGAAAAAGCTCTTTCACAAGAAGTGTTTCTGTGGGGAAATGAAATCACCGATAATGCAAAGGCTAGCTGTCAGTTGCGCTGCTTCCTCTTCCATGGACAATTGGCTAAGGGCTGCGACGGTGGCAAATTTTTGGCCAAAGACTTCAAAGGTCGATGTGCCATCTTACCTGGGTGGATTGACATGTGCAGATGATATGTTACATCCTGATGTCTCGGCCTCCAAGTTCTTAGTTTCACCAAAAATTTGACCCACCCTAGCATTCAGTTGCACATTGTTGACATCGACAGTCTTCTGGGGTGCTAGGATGTTCCCCAATGTCCTCTGGAGCATTAACGCATTGGCCGAAATCTTTCTCAGCTTCCTTCATGGCAACCAGTTGCTTGTCGATCATTGCCAATAGCTCCAACTTTGTAATGGACATTTCTGTTATCAACTGCTGCATTCCGGAATTCAATGTCTTTATTTCTGCCAGCAATTGTTTCATCATTTCTTCCATTTTGCTTTTGTGGCTTTCATCCCACTCCTGACACCAGGGTAGCTTTATATAACTTCTCAATTATTTATGTCCTTATTTTTACATTCAACGATGAAGTTTCACAGTTAACTTTTCTTTACTTTGAAAGTTATTCCTCTGTTCCTTATCAACGATAACATGCCAAGGACCATTCTACTTTGGATGCTTTCTCCAAAGTGATTGGCACCAATGTCAAAATATGTTACATTATCTATCCCTTCCTTAAGTTTTGCAGAGCAAAACCTTCCACATTCCAAGCATTCCAGAAAACACTGGCTGTCACCTTTCCTGCTGAAAGAACATAATTCGTCTTCTTTGAAAATAATTGCATCTTTTTGTCCCTTTGTTTGGACTGCTGCTTCGTCCACACATGTGGTGATGAATCCTTGTTTCTTCAACAGTGGTGTAATGGTGCAAAACATTGGGAGTTGCTCTGAATATGTTCAAGCGCTCCTGTGAGATGCTCATTAGGATTCTCATTTGCTGGTACCCATTTGTGAGTTTTTTATGCAAAAATGCTTATACAAAATGTTCTGAACACATTCTAATGAATCTTAGCAGTAACATTTGGCTCACTACCTTGTTCCATCTGTTGTTCAACATGGTATTGTAGGTTTTCATGATGTCTTCTTCAGTCAAAGTGATAAATGAATGTCCTGAATGTTTGCCATAAACATTTAAAAAATGGCTGCATTTGGATTGTAGAGTCCATTTCTTCACCCCAGAAAATGGCAGTGAAGTGTCTTCCAAATTTCATTTCCTATTTTTGGTAGCATTAAACCTTAACTTGTTTATTTTGCAATACTATACCAACAAAACAATTGAAGTTGCAAATTGTGCTATCTGAACTGCTGTATCTGAAAACTACCCTTGCTTTTCTTTAGCAGCTTGAAAACTTCCCAAACTGTCCTTGTTAAGTATCTATTCTCTGCCTTATTACCAACTAATAGTGAAAATGTATGTTGGGATGTAAAGTTTGGATACCTGCTTTCTTTTACCTTTGGTTTCTTTATCACTAATAACAGGTACTTCATTTGCTTAGTTTAATTAAAAAAAGATTATAAAATACAATTTTAAAACATTATTTAGTGTGCAAATGAATGATAAATTTTCTATTTGGAAGAAAAATGACTAGTATATACATGTAATTGGATGGAAAAGAAGAAAAACAGAACCTGAAATGTTCACTGTTTCAAAAGGTGTTCATTTTTATTTTACAAAATGCAAATTATTAAAAATGCTGCTCCACGCACCTCCTAGAATGATGGTGTGATATTTATTGTAAAAGGATAGTACAATAATTATCAATGACAGCCTAGGTCGGCCAGAAGGGAGTGGGGTGGGGATCACGCACAACAAGAAATGAATGCGGATGCAAAGATATTGTGACTTTTTAATTGTATAATAGTTACAAAGTCAGAACTTCCGCATCGTCTTGATGTTTCCTGTCTTCATGGGCTTACTGACATTACTGACTTTTAAGTTTATCAGTGATCACATTAAAATAGCTTAAATATTTGCAATAAATAGTTTACATTATTGCTTATTTATGCAGAAGTTGGCACTAAAGATGTCTTATGAATATATCACTGGTGCATGAAAAGACAGCCTTTGCAGAGGATGTTGACTTCCAGAATGTGACACTTTCAATATGGAACATGTTTGTACAGTTATAGCACCTGAGCGGCAGAACTTTGGCTGTAGTATATGACTGCTCCAGTGAAGTTAACTCCTGCAGCAAGAACAAAGACAGGGAACCATCGTCCATGTGATGTTGTCACTAGCTCTGCAGTCAAAGGCCCACACAATATCCCAGGAATTGTTGCCTACAACAAACAAAACATTTAAGTGTGACAATAAAATATACAGGTTGTAACAAAAAGGTATGTCAAAACTTTGGGAAAACATTTCTTGCATATAGAGGATAAAAATGTTATATGAACATAGGTCTGAAAATTATTTATTTTTATGTTAGAGCTCTTTCTCTACAACTCTGCTTATATGGTGAGATAATGTAATACGTAGCTGTCCTGTGGCCATAATCCTACAACAGAATAGATGTTTAAATGCACAGTAGTAAACATTCGCTTTTACATCTATTTAAATCAGGTGGAGGTGATGTAGTCATTGTGCTACAGTACAGTACTGTTTTGTTGCAAGATACTCCATTACCAATACAACGAGGCATGTACTTAATGCATGATGGAGCTCCTCACTCCTCATTTTAGTCTTTCTGTCTGTGGAGTTCTGAATAGCAGGTTTCCTGGTAGATGGATAGGAAGAGGTGAACCAATTCTGCGGCCTCTGAGTTCACCTGACTTAAACCCACTAAATTTTTATTTGTGACAACATTTGAAATCTCTTGTTTATGCAACTCTAGTTGCCAATTAGAGGCTCTTTGTGCTCATAGAAGGCTGTCAAACTATACAAAATTCTCCAGATCTAATTCAGCACATAAGGGAGTCCATGCAACAGATGGTTGAAGGATGCATTGGAGCTAATTGAGACCATTTTGAACATATGCTGTGATTTCCTGTTTCCCCATAGTTCTCTCATTGAGTATTCTTGTATGGGATTCAGCTGCAGAAAAAGCGATCTAAGAAGGAAATAAATAATTTCTGAACCTATGTTCATATAACATTTTTTTATCCTCTATCTGCAAGAAACATTTTCTCAAATTTTTTATGTACCTTTTGTTATGGTGCTGTATTTTTAATAATATGAAGCTTTGCGTTGAGCTATGAGACTCTTTTCTTCCTCTCCGGGCGAGGTACTGGGTGAAATGAATGAACACTCGATGTAACTTCACTATATATCACTTTATTAACACTTTTTTCATCCGTTATTACACTTGTTATAATTGAATTTACTTTCGTTGCACCTATTTGTATTTTCTTGACAGTCTTTCCACTTTTATAAATTCTTTTAGACCCACATCCATGCACGTTACAGAAATGCGTCTTCACCTTTCAAACATACAGACGCTAATGACAAAATTGGCGCTTCTTTACATGACGCTCTTTTTTATATTCATGTGCGTATGCACTCATTTTATATTTTCCTATGTTAAATACTTCCTGTATTGTTAGGGAAGCGATCTTTATCTATTCTCCCTTCACTTTTAACATTAAATATACATGGTTCTTATACTTATGTATATTAAATTTAAACATGAAACTTAACATTTATGACGTTTTTAAACAATTCTATTTTTCTCAACAATGAAAAAATAGCAACATGTTTTCATTACTCAACTAATTCTTATCAACATGAAAAATAAATTTCATCTGCAATAAATATTTACATAAATGATTTCCTTTTGTGGTCTAACCATATATTCTGTCTCAGTTACATCCTGTAGTATTTCACTTTCTCTAACACATCAAGTAGAGGAAGTATCACACTGACACAAAAATTTCATATCAATATTTCACTGAATACAAATACGTTTGGTTTTCCCTTGGAAAAAAAAGTCATTTTTACTTTCTCTACTGGTAAGTAGAGGAAGTATTGTATTCCACCCAAAAATTCTATGTCGAGATTTCACCGGAAATATATGTTTTGAGACCCCTGAATCCAAAAAAAGTATTTTTAGAAAACGGTCCGTGTGTGTGTCTGTGTGTCTGTGGACAGCATAACTCAAAAACGAAAAGTTGGTTGAAAACCAAAGCTTTGAGAATGAGTTGGAGTCAATTCGAAACATTGTCAGCTTTGCACCAAAGAACTTGCAATATTACTAAGATAAGTGAAGTTTTTAGTTTCTAATTTTCTTCTTACTTTAGAATAAATTGTGTATTTTAGCAAGATCTACATTTTCTGTATAGTATGATTTGCTCTATCTCTAACGGTTTACCAGTTATGCAAAAGTCGTCCAGAGTAAATACGACTACAGGGGCTATAGCGACAAAATTCAAGATATACGTTTCATTTGTCATAAAAATATCTCAAACGTATGACATTTTAATCAAAATAGTTAGCCATTTTCAAGAAAATAGAAATTTTCGAAAAATTTTCCATGTAAATGGTAGTTTAGGGTGGGGCTGTTTTCTTCAAGATCATGTCGCATTCTTGAAAGACATTAAACTTAAATACCAACTTTGGTTTTAACCTACTTTTTGTTTTTGAGTTATGCTGTCCACAGACTGACAGACACATGGACCTTTTTCTAAAAATACTTTTTTTGGATTCAGGGGGTTTCAAAACATATATTTCCAGTGAAATCTTGACCTTGAATTTTTGGGTGGAATACAATACTTCCCCTACTTAGCAGTAGAGAAAGTAAAAATGATAAGTAGGTTATAGGTAAACTTTTTTTTTAAATTATTTACTTTTTCAGAAATGGTTTTAATGATTTTGATTAAAATACCATGTACTTAGGATATCTGCATGACAAATGCATATTTCAAATTTTCTGGGAATAAGCCGTGAAGTACTCTTCATTCTGAAGGACTTTTGTATAACTTGTAAACTAAGAAATAATGATAAATAATTTGAATTAACCAACTTACCAACGTGTTTGAAATGGCAAAGGTAACACCTGCATGATTAGGTGCGATATCTGCATGGTTACTTAAGTGTCCTGCAGAATTGCAGGCACATAGACCCATAGATATGGAAACAAACCTGCAACAAAATTCTTCTGGTATCAGCAATAAAATTAACAAATAGTATTATTTATTAAAACAATAACAGCTCCCTGTATTTATGAGCTACTATCAAGCATGGAGTACAGTGCAATAATTGTAAAGGTTTAACCTGTACATACATAGTTTGAGGCTGCCACTCACTGCTAATGGCCTTGGCCATTTTACAGCAGCTTTTAATCTATTTATTACAATAGGTTTACACTGAGTTATAGTGTTCATGCATCCTTCTTGTAACTACCCAAAACCATTTCAATTCAACCTTACATGACATTCTGCTTACTTTGTGACTTGCTGCCTATTACTAATTTTAAACCACTTCTCTGCAAATAACCCTTCCCTACAATTCCAACTCCTGATTACATTCAAATATTATATGGTTTAACTGGGAGTTATTTCTAGGCTGTTATGACATGGTCTGCTGGAGTTTAAGTACCCAGTCGTTATAAGGTTATTTGTTATAATATTGCTACTTCATTATAATAAAGATAATTCTGGCAGAGATCTGAATATTCATTAAGAATGCAATAATCATTGCCATCTTCTGTCTGCTAACCCATTAATGCCCTGAAGTCAAGAGTTCCATCGCTGCCACAACCATGATAAGAAGCCGCCACAGTTGGAACCTCTTAAATATGAGGCAGACATACTACCACACAACTCAGAGGTGGGCTAGTTTACTCTTAAATGGAAGTCACTGAATTTGATTTTAATAGATTACCACATGAAAAGTAGAGGTTCCTGTAAATAGAAGTTGGATTTGATACAGCTTATATTCTACAATATTGACTCAGGGGTCTCCGTCTAGGGGATATGTGAATAACGACCACAAGGTACCCAAGCTGAGCAGAACATTACTTCCACTTACTGGTGTTTTGCTCCTCACTGTAACTTTTCTATCTGACCTTACCTTGGTCATCTCTTGTTCTCTTCCGACCCCGATGCTATTAGGGTTCCTGAGGGCCAGGGAGTCTTTATTTTTCCAACCCCTCCATTTCTCTATAAAATATTAACCCCTAACATGCTGACCTGTCATGGCATGTAATACATCCTCTGATTGGTAACCAGAGGATATGGTCGGTGAATTTATTTTCATAATTCTCCCGGTCAGGTCGGTGAGACCCGTAAACCAACGACAGGTGTGTTCCTCCAGACATCCTGGGGGTTGTGAGAGAGCGATGTGACCGCCAAAACATAAAAATATGGTGCTCTCTAAAAAGTGGTTACTTTTACTGCTATTGCTATTTTCAATATTGTCAGTGAAAAATATTGGAGAGCAAGAGGATTAATGACTTCATTGTCAGAAATCCAGCATTAGCAAACAACATGAAAAGTACATGAATGATTAAAGTTGTAATATTTCCAACATTTGTAGCTCCATTTTCATCACAGCAGTGGGCAAGCTATTCTCAGAGCATACTCTCAAACATGCTACAAAAGATTTCACAGTTAGCCATATTCACTTTAAAGCACATACAGCATACTTACACAACAGCTGCTAGGAGATTATCTACAGTACAGAATGCCAAGAGGAAAATGCCGGGTCCTAACAAACCGACACTGGTCATGAGGCGTCGCACTGAGAGGACTGTCCATCTCCGTTGTCCCACAAGTG
Organism: Tenodera sinensis; assembly: GCA_030765045.1. Lineage (NCBI taxonomy): Eukaryota > Metazoa > Arthropoda > Insecta > Mantodea > Mantidae > Tenodera > Tenodera sinensis. The sequence continues at coordinate 14,806,922 of CM060972.1, forward strand.
TATCAGCAAAGTGGCCAGCCACTGTAAGCACAACATTGCTTATATGTATTTCCTGTTTGCAGATACATTTTTAAAATAGTTTAACACACATTATGAAATCTCATATCTGGGAAAATGATGAACGAAATGATAACACTTCTCTGGTGATTAGAAGGGAGGAGAGTTTAAATCCCAATGAGTTAGAAAGCAATAGTTCATGAAGTGTCTAAAATGCATGCATTAATACAAAATTAAAAAAGAATTCTGTCACCATGGACATTTTTTTCTAGTGACAGTAAGATTTCAAAAACTCTCGAATTATAAGCTATACGGAGTGTTCTAAAAGATCATAGCTTGGCCAAAAAACAGCCAGATTTAAGAGAAATGTTAAGAACTATGTCCACTAGACTTCAGCAAGAATTCCTCAACTTACAGTGCAGCATTGCCTCAATTTAACAGCTGATGCTGTCATCAATATGACAAATGATGTAGAGACCACAGGCTTCACTTATCTTAAATACGTGGTGTAAGTTATAGAAACATTGACATTTCATCAGTTTCAGCTGATGCTGCATCCAAGGTTACACAGGTCAATCAAATGAGGAATCACAAAAAGAGAAATAGTGCCATGTTAATCATAAAAAGAGAAATTAGTGCTATGCTAATGACCGTCAAACTACAGGTGCTAGAAAAGATTTTGGGAATCAGATGGGTTTCATAAATTGCAAGGTCAATTAGGGCTACATGGAGAGATTATTTAGCACTTTCCATACATTTTAAAAATGCCACTGAAAATAACAAAGTCTTAAGGAAAGGGTCAGGTGCAAAGTAGTGTTTGATTGACTGATATCAAGTTAGTCTTAAGTATTGGGTTATATGATTAATTTCTGAATTAACTTAATTTCATCTGTTGTAAAGACTTTTGAGCTGGGAATGTAGATAGCTTGATCGCAGAAAAACATTCCAGCCATGCTATGATCGATTATCTCGATTAGAACTTTGAACAGATAAAAGTGGCAGAATTTCACACATGAAAGCATTTTAACTGCGCAGGTGTGCTAATACCTCTACTGTGAGTGAGAAAAACTACTTCTCAACCATCTCCCTCTGTGGTTGTGCCACGTGAAGGAAAAGAGGTCATGTCAGTGCACCAGAAGGCCACGCTGTACTGCATACTGTTAATCACGTGATTTGAGTAATGTAATCAGGGTATTTCAAAAGCAGTGAGTAATGGCTTCTTTTCAAGTCTTTACCATTGTATTTTTCAGATTTATTGGGGTCCGGATATAATGACAGTGATATTTATATTTATATTTCAGATAATGATAATGAATCTAATTATGGTGAAAATGAGCACAGGCAGCATCAACACGGCCAGGTAAGTGAGCATGAAAGTTACAGAGATGTAACACACTATTCACATTCAATCTGGTTTAGGCATGTTATATACTCATCTTAATTATTTGAAAGAAATATTCACAATTAACCGAAATTGTAACTATTAATTTGTAACTTACCTTCATTGTTACGACCCCTGGTAGATATAAAAAGACTCCATAACTCATATGTTTATATGTTCCAGAGCAATTCTTAACACCACATACAATGTATATATAAAGTCAATATTTACTCACTGTAGCAAAGTTTTTGTAACAATACAAAAAAAAATCAAATCTTTCCAAACCAAAGTCAAACTCAAAACCACACCGATACCAGCTATGGAAATACTAACCAACCAATACCCCATTGAATATGAAATAGAAAAAAACAGCTCTTATTCAACACCAAAAGCTGATCAGACTCCCACTCAATACATGGAACAGGAGAAATTTTACACATACATTAAAGACTCAGGAGAGCTTTCTTTCCAAAATTCAAGACATCAAAAAGAATGTCGACCTTCCTAATTCAAAGGAAAACTTCATATAAAGTCAATCCTATACAAATATTAGACATCACATATTATTTACACCTGACAGAAGAAGTTAAGAAAAGTGATACTCCAACTACTGTTCTAAAATTGGCACTAGAGACAATCCACGTTAGATTTCTGGAACATGAATGGCTCCATATTTATACTGATGGATCACTGATATCAAACCGAGATGGAGCAGGGGCTGGAGTCACGTGTCACCTCTTTTCCTATTACAAATCCTTAAATTATGGAACTACAAACTTTGATGAAGAAATTGAAGCAATTCGAATGGCCCTACAAAATCTTTTGAATAGAATTTCTCATTTTCTTCAAGCAGTTATTTTCTCAGATTCCAAGGTGGTAATTATAGCAATTACTTCCAAGTTGTCACCAAAAAACCAAACAATTATAGAATGTTGGAAAATCCTTACCCATCTAACAGCACTTCAAAAACACCTAGTCTTCCAATGGATACCGGCTCACTGTGGACTGAGTGGTAATGACAAAGCTGATTTTCTTGCAAAAAAGGGTACCAGCAGTGTACAGAAACCTATTGTTAATCTACCATTTTATGCAGCTAAAAGATTAGTCCACTCTGAATCCAAAGAAATTATTGCAAAATATTACTATGCAAAATCAAAAAATAAAAGATGGAAACTACCAAACATTCAAACAGTAATTCCTGAGTATCCTCGAAAAACGGCAGTTGCAACCTTCAGGTTGATTACAGGACATGATTGTCTGGCAAAATATTTGAACAGAATAGGGATATATTCTTCACCACTCTGTCCTCTATGTGATCTGCAAGAGGAAATGGACCGAGACCACCTTCAAATATGCCCGGCCACTTCTAGTGCCCCATCCATCAGTGAAAAATATTGGAGAGCCAGAGAACTGATTACTTCATTAGCCAACAACAACAACATTTCTATATTCTTAGTTTCTCCACTACTTATGCATGTGAGGAAGTATGCACACTTCATTCAAATATTTTATATTGGCAGGTTCAAAAGATGTTTTACAGTCTCCCAAACACCCATAAAAATATATATAGAACATAGTGTTCATATGTGTGTTAGTGTGTGTGAATAGGTGCAACCAAGAACAGTTAATTTAATGGCAGCTGATACCTATTACTATGTTATTTCCTGTTGTGCAAATAATGGTGCAAATATTCTTTATATCATCGGCTTTACAGCATGATTTCACAGCGTGTTTAACTATACAACACCGCAAACTGTGGTAAGACTATGATTGAATTTTGTGTTCAGTCACCCACCATTAAATTTTAAAACAGCCATAGTAGAGAAATATAACAAAAATGATACTGGGTAGCATTTGTTTCAGCTCCTCTTCAACCTAAATATTATGCATTAGTTTATAACTCAAACTTATGAGCAAAGAAACTCACCAATGCCAACCAGTGAATTGACAATATATGGGACGGCTGTGAGAGATATGCTCTCTTTGTTTGCACCTAAATTGCGAGCAAGATATGTAGGCAGCCACTGCATAATGATGTAATTGCTCCAGTTCATAGCAAAGTGAGCTATATACAACGCCCAAAGAGGCCAATGGCAAATAAATTCTGTCCATCGTACATTGGTGTTGGTCACCTGTAAAAGATTAAAGCTTGTTAAAATGTAGTTCTATTGATACCTGGGTAATAATTATCAGAATTACATATATTGTTATTTGTATTTTCCATGTCAAATGTTATAAATCTTATTGTGCCAGAAGGCCTTTTAGGATTTTCCATTGATATAGTGGTAAATTTTATGTAACGGAACATTGTTTCAAAACTTCCCTGCCTGGTATGACAAGAGTGGCTAGGAATGAAGGGACAAAGTCTAAAATTAAATATACGAGGTGTCAAGAGTATGACTACACAAACATTTAGCGACATCTTGACGTTAAGCTGAAACATAACTTCCTCTACCATTTTCCTCTATAGTGCATGGTTGCATAAATAAAAAATAACATTGCCCAAACGTTTGATAGTCAATATTAACCATTCCTTTATCATTATTTATTTATGCCAACAAGCTTACTGCTGGTGTTTTTAAACACACAAGCCGCGTGTGGGCAATGTTTAAGGGGTAGAATCAGGACTGAAAAATTCAATGCCATCGCTGGGATTTGAACCATGGATCTTCTACTTATTGAGCGGCTGCTTTGACCACAAAGCCACCATGGCCAACTTGCTGGTGCAACATTAAATTCCCCAGCTAATTTGTACTTTCCTGGTTAGACCACAAGGGAATCTCACATCAGAGATAAATACCCCAAGGGCAACTTACAATTGTAAGTACTTTATGTCCCGAGTTTAAGCAACCTTTAGATGGTAATGATTACTTATTTATGCCAACAAGCTTACTGTCGGTGTTTTTAAACACACAAGCCGTTTGTGGGCAATGTTTAAGAGGTGGAATCAAGACTGAAAAATTCAATGCATAGCCGTGATTTGAACCGGGAAAGTACAAATCAACTGGGGAATTTAATGTTGTACTGGCAAGTTGGCCATGGTAACTTAGTGGTTAAAGCAGCCGCTTGATAGGCAGAAGATCCGTGGTTCAAATCCCGGCTATGGCATTGAATTTTTCAGTCTGATTCCGCCTCTTAAACATTGTTTACTTCTGCAATTAGCATAGAGAGGTACAGCTTTAAAAGGCGAGTTATTTGTATATTTTCCAACCTATTGCTAAAAGGACTTGTTTAGCCCAAAATGATATTAAATAATCAGGTTCCAGTGTGTCTACTGGAATAAATTTGTAGACATACATTTTGCAATTTTGCAAAGCAAAAGGTCAGGAATTTTGACACTGCTCAATCTTCTGAATACTGCTGGAAAAGCTTGAAAGAATACTACCCCTGCCCTCATTACTTCCAGTAGCTGGTAACAAACACAGACATGGGGTGACACTAGTTTTCTAGGGCAGATCTTGTTTGGACTTTCACTCATCATAGATGTGAATGCATGCATTATAGTAGTAGCTGAATTAGTCAGACTGAATAGATAATGCATTCAATAATGTTCAATTATCTCCTCTACCCTTCAAAATAGATATAGTTGTTATTGGGCATTTTTGTCATATTTGAATCTACCATCACATAAAATCTGCATGCTCATATCCCTAACACCCTGTATAAGCATAAAGTACGGCTACAGTGCATTATATGAAAATGTACTGTGAGACAGCAGCTATGTCTAAGGTTATAGGAAGGATGGCACTGGGCAGTGAAAAGGTAAATAAACAAATAGTGTCCACAACAATTCTCTATACAGCAAACACATTATCAACAGATAATTAGAATCTTCTAAATGTTTTCCACTTGTCAAATGTTCTGGAACTTTGTGGAAACTTCCAATGACCAGGTAAGCAAGCGCTCTTAGGAGTGGCCAGCAAGTTAGTGAGTGCATTTCAGGTGCAGCAGCAAGTACGGAACAACAAGTGACAACTGTAGCCATGTGTAGTGAGTGTTGCTATAGCAGGAGAGACTGGAGAAGTCTTATGTTCAATTCTCCTGCAAGTGAACTGTCCAGAAGAAAAGGCTATGTCGTGAGTTGTTCATTATGCTGCTACATAGTACAGAAAGACAGTCAAGAAAGTGACAGTCAAGATTGTACTACTTTACGTTAAGAAGTGACAGTGTGAATTAAGGGAATCCACAGTGAAAATTGGAGCTAGATCAGATAGTTAAGTGAATAAAAAGAATTAAGGAAAAATTGAAGCTAATAACAGTGAAGCAACAGAATCTAAATTAGGAACAAATTAGAAACTAAAAGCTCCACTTATCTTATTAATATTGCAAGGTGGTATACTGCTGACTATAGTTTCAAGTTGCAACCAACTTATTCTCAAAGCTATCCAAACAATTTGAGAGGTAGAACTGGAACTTAAAAATTCAATGCCACAACTGGGATTTGAACCACAGTTTTACCAGGGACCTGTACATTGTTTTTACTTTCTCAACCACATAGACAGAGGAATGCACTCCATTCAAAAGTTTGATACTGAGATTTCACCAGAAATATACATTTTCAGGCCCTTGAATAAGCAAAAACAGCTATTTAGAAAATGGTCTGTCTGTATGTCCGTCTATCTGTGTATGTGTTTGTGCTTGTATGTGTGTGTGCGTGCACATGTGTGTGAGAGAGAGAAGCATAACTACGTATTTAAGTCCAATATCTTTCGTTGATGTGATATGAAGATTTTCAAGAATATCATGACCCTTTAAGTGGAAAAGTTTTTGTTTTATAGAGTGTCTCAAAAATGACTAACAATTTAGATTAAAATACCATGTATTTAAGATAGACCGAACAACTGTGTGTCAGGATGAGAGCTGCTGGTGGCTGGTGAGACCCTTATATGACCTAACTTGGCTTTAGACTTTTGGAACGTAGAACAAGTGGGCCGCTGGGTCGAATGGCTGAGGAGTACAACTTTGAGAGCACCAGACTGGAAGACTATCATTGTAATGCGAACACCCTTTCCCACGAACCATTACCAGGAAAACTGCAACCACGGAGAGCAAGAAGAGTATTATAGCCTTATGTGCAATTGTGGTACAACTTGCAGTTGGTTGGGATGAGTATGCCCTGAGGAGGAAGCAACTGTTGTTCGAGACATAGGGACTACCCTGATGTATGAGAAAGTGAAGTGGAACAATGAGTGTTCCCAAGAAGCAAGATCCCTGAAGGAGCTATGTCACACATTTTATTAGTTACATGTGTGAAGCGATGTCAAGGCTTTCCATTTCCCATCTGCTTTTGCATGTCCATGGCAGTTTTATTCTCCCCTCCCACCCTATAGCGCTTTAACAAGAGAAGAGAAGATGAAATTTGACACATGCATGGTAAATCGTGGGCCCTAGAAGAGCGGTTATGGCCAAATGCAACAGTACACTGTACTAGCATTTTTGAGGCGTCATCAATATGGCAGCCCTTTCTGTAGGACAGATGCGGAGAATTGGTATCTGTTATTGGTCATGGATTATTTCATCAAATGCCTGGAGGTTTATGCATTTCCCAACTAAGAGGCTTCAACTGTGCTGATACACTAGAAAAGAACTTCTGCCTGTTCGGATGCTCCACACTGACTGGAGGATCAATTTCAAATCTAACTTAATGGAGAGCTGCTCCAGCAGTTTTGGATACGCAAGACCTGTATCACTCCCCTTCATCCACAGTCAGACCTGATGGCACACTGTATCAAGACGATTGAAGAGCACCTTTGGAAAGTGGTATCTAACTTCTGATGTTGATGAGGCAGCTACAGATTATGTCTGGGTGCTAATGGATAGCCTGGAAGACATTAACCATCTTGTCAAATGAAACTGGCAAATGACCGAATCAAGATACACTAGGACTTTAAAACACATAGGCTTCCATGGCTGGCATCGAAATTATAAGATGAATTATCTTCTGGGCTGTTTTGCTGCAGTCTGCTGGAGATCGATATTCCAGGCATTTTGTCTAAGCTGCAGTAGACCTCCTCAATTGCACTGTTGAAGTCTCCTGAGAGAAGGTATTGCTGCGTCTGATGCGTTGTCTGTTTCACTCTATACTATGCGTACTGTCCACTGTTTGGGCCAGAGTGAGCACAAGAGAGATAGAACCCCACCCAACTGCTGCCTGCCTCAGACCAATCAGCGGACAACATGCATAGTATAAATAGAGCAACATAATTAATGTGGTGATACCTTCTCTGAGGGTAGTGAAGTGTAACCTATAACCTCTTCTACCCAATCCTCATCCTCTCACCTGCTCGTGGTGCAACCTGCTTTTACAAAAGAGGCTCTGTGGACCGAGTCACAGCGGTACAACTGTTACACCTTATTGGAGGAAATACCAATACAAATGCTGTCTTGTCACAGCATTCAGACGTCCTACAGTGGTGAATGTAGGGAAAGGTTGGTGGATATGCATATATCCTCTCAGCTAGGTCCAGGGAGACCCATCAACCAACAGCAGGTGCAATCCTCCAGGCATACTGGGGGTTGACTAAGGATGATACAGTCGCCAAATCAGAAAAAGGTGGTGTCCATTAAAAATGACTGTGAAACAGCTTGAAAATACTTGTAGAAAA